>JBBELK010000176.1:600000-945290 GCA_037783545.1 Henricia sp. BOLD:AAB3569
TAGACTCAGTCAGCGTCGGCCACGCGCAATGCATGGTGAATAGACTGTAAATTTTGTGTGCATGCGGTTCTAATTCTGTGTACATGCGGTGCAATCAAAAATTACGGTATTCTCGCAAATTTTTGTTTTCTCTCATGTTTTCAAAAATCGTACTGTTCTGATTTTCAACACTTTTAACACAAATACGATTAAATCGGACTAGTTGGCAGGTATGTACATAATGCGTACTGCAGACATGCGCCAATGCGTATGTACACAAACCAAAAATTTGCTTGTATTAAAATCAGAAAAAAATAGACAAGTTGACAATGGCTTCAGACCTTCTGTACAAAACATATTAAACAGGCCACACATTTTTCGCACACATCTAGCATTTTTTTTCACACATCAAATTTTTCTCACTCCTCAATTTAGGTTTTCATTTAATCTGCAGTCCCTGATGCTTGATGGGTCATTTACCAATGCTAAATTGAGATAGCCTGAGAAGTTTAAAGATATAATGCGTATGCATACAGGGGGGAGGGGTTGTTGGAGCCACTGCATACACCATGCGGGTGGGGGGGGTCTAAAAAGTCAGCATTTCATGCGTATGTACTTTATGGACGGCCCCTTTTCAGCGTGGCACTGTCATTGCGAATGATACAATGGACATTTAACAGAGATAATGGCAATATTTGGTGTATCATACAAAAATGGATTTTATTTATTTTCTTCTAGATTTTACCAATGCATTCCTGAGCTTTGCTGATGTCCCACAGCTGAACAGTCTTATCAGAAGACGACGCTAGGAGGTTATCAGCCGTCGGATGAAACAAGACGTTTTGAACCGTCTTGGCTAGTTTGGGTAGAGTGATGACAGACGTAGATAGACTCTCGGTCAACCCTCCTTCTGGTATGTCCCATAATTTGATCTGAAACAAAATGGTTGAAACAAAGGCCCAGTGGATCATTTGCAATGACCCCAAAAAGTAATCGACAAGTTTACAGGGGAAAAGTTCTGAAAGTAAAGATTGAATTAATAGCAACTACCCAATGACAGGTTTCCGCTCAAAAGGATATAATTTTAACAGAAAATAATACGTAAAGATGAAATTATTTAGATCATTTGCAAACGATTTACTTATTTTTGGTTCGCATCTACGCGGTCCCAAAGCATGGGCGCCGTGTACTGCATGTGCGTGTTCCAACGCAATGCATTTTTATGGATAGCGCACACACGCAGTATATGATGTGTGCCACAGAGTGCATGACGCAAGCCACATAGTACCCGATCAACTGATATTTAAAACACCCCACCAAGACCAGGAAAACGCATATGGATTTTCATTTTTTTTTTAAACGTGGTACATTTGACAAAGCTGAAATTTCTTCGGATGAGTTTGTTGATGTCTTTCTTTTGATTTATAATGGTTTTATTCGCAGAATCACTCAAAAACAGAACACTTTTTTTAATGGGTTTAATTAACTTCAAATCGCAGCGTACAAGTTTCTTCCACCTAAACACTGAGATACATAGGTGGGTGGCGCCATTGGCAGCAGACAGCCAGAGACACCGGGGAATATCCTTACTCTTCACAAAATAATGCCCTGGGATCTTCTAAGTGTGTTACACAACACACTGGACCAAGTGCTTTACATCCCTTCCGAAGGATAGAGCAATTGTGATTGACTGCCTTGCTTAGGGGCACAGGTACCATGGACGGGTATCAAACCTGCAACATCATGTTTTCACCCCTAGTTGCAAGGCAAACGACCTAAACCACTCGGCCACGGTACCCCACAAAGATGTATCACAAAAGAAGAGGATACACAATTTGAATACCGGTATTCTGAGCTCGAACTTGTCTCCGTTATTTTTCTTTTCCTAAGACTTTTTCATAAATTCAAAATTAGTTTTGATCTTACTTTGGAATTTATGGATGAAATGTTACTGGTGATACACTCACTCACAAGTTGAGAAATAAGAATAAAATGCTTTGCTTAAAGAACAAGATCATCCTTTAAAATTACTTTGAGATAACCCCCAAAAGAGGGTGGGGGTGAGTTGAGAGAAAATATCGTAAGGTCGTCATTGGTATTTGAATCAGAGACCTCGGATATTGTGACAACATGCCTGTTTAAAACCTCCCTATGGTGCCGTCCATAAAGTACATACGCACGGAGGGGGGTAGGGGTTTCTGTGACATCTTTTTTGTCCTGCTAATTAATGGGAAATTTGTACAAAGAGGTTACAGAACAAATTAATTGTTTTATTTTTAAATGGAGAGAAAAATATGAAAGTACTTGCAGGAAAATATCCTGATCACCAAAAGGACCCCAAGACCTCAGAAAGACCAAAATATATCTTACAAAGCAATCGCTGGAACATGTTGCCAAGAGGTAGTCATCAAACGGCGAAAAATCTAAGTCAGTGACGAGTGCTCCATGGGCATGTATCATGGGTAGAGAAGACAGGCCACGGCCATGCTTATCCAGCGGGATTACGCCCAATGAGCTGCCCCCTGCAAGACGACAAAATAAATACAATGGCATCATAGGAAGGGAGGACAGGCCACGGCCATGCTTATCAAGCGGGATTACGCCCAATGAGCTGCCCCCTGCAAGACGACAAAATAAATACAATGGCATCATGGGAAGGGAGGACAGGCCACGGCCATGCTTATCAAGCGGGATTACGCCCAATGAGCTGCCCCCTGCAAGACGACAAAATAAATACAATGGCATCATGAGAAGGGAGGACAGGCCACGGCCATGCTTATCAAGCGGGATTACGCCCAATGAGCTGCCCCCTGCAAGACGAAAAAACAAATACAATGGCATCATGAGAAGGGAGGTTTATCCAGTGGGGCGGCCATGCTTATCCAGCAGGATTACGCCCAATGAGCTGCCCCCTGCAAGATGACAAAATGGAAAAACTACCATACACATTTGCCAGTTGAGACTCCATGCACTAAGTCTATGGAGCATGACATAAAAATCCTGAGTGTTTTCAAAGAAAAACTTGATATTTTCTCATTGTTAAAAATCATGTTTCCTAACCAAATTTACACTTTCTGGGGCATTATCATGTCATATTAGGAAGAATTAGTGGCGAAGGTGTACGGTATTTATACCCGACAAAACAAATACAATGGCATTATGGGAAGGGAGGACAGTCCACGGCCATGCTTATCAATGCTTAGCGGCCATGCTTATTGTCGCTTTCTCTCATGCGACGTGCGTCAAATGTACGAGCGAAAAGGCTGTGTGAATCCACCCTTAACGATAATTTGTTTGAGAGAATACAATAATGGAGGACTCCTGCAGAACACATATCTACCTTAAAGGGTACTCCTGGCACTGTTGCCAATTATTACCACAGACACGGGCATGAGGAAATCTCCAAAACCATTTCGCTTCAAATAAGTGGCTGCCTGGCCAAGGCGCACAACCCTATCAGCAATTATAGTGCGACATTCCCCCCTAACACTAAAATTTCCCCAAATATTACCGAGTTGACGAGGAAATTGAAATTAATTGTCTTGCACATGGACACAAACATGTTGACACTAGTGATACAAGGCATACCTGTTGCGTTGGTGTTGAAGGCCATAAATGCACAGCTTGCCTTGATGTGATTGCTGCATGATGTTGGCGATCCAATTTGCAGATCACTGTACCAAAACTGTCACAGAAATGTACAAATATCCTCATCAGTTAATGTCAGAAACCCATTCCATAACAAAAACAAATCTCGTTCCGCATGATTCACCTACCAATAGCCCAATCCAGTAAGCTCCGCCCATTTTAGAATTGACCAATCACAGCCCCAGGTTGAGATAACCAAAAAGTGGATCTCCATTTTTGTTACCCGAGTCCTCAATTTTGTGCACAGACATATGGCAAACTGCAGCACGAGTGACGCAAAAACACAATAAACATCATTTTTATCAGCGCCCAGGATCTAGGACCCTAGCCGGTTTTAAACAGAGACTGGCCAAACCTACTTTTAATCAACTCATCAATACCTTTTTGTGTAAATCGATAAAACTCACCAAATTTAGCTTGTCGTTTTGCCATATATTTTGTATTCACTTTCCTACACCACGTTCGTAGTGAACTGCTAGCTGTGCGTCTAGTTGTTTTTGTTCGATCGTGCGCGTAACGCTTAAAGCAAGCGTGTTGTACGCACATGCACACGACTGGATACTTGTCACAGTGCACATTTTGCTTTCGGGAGCGTGTGGTTTCTGTGTGCGTGTGCATGTTCCATACGCTCTGACCAGGACACAGGCGCAGCCGCGAACCAGGCTCAAAAGTGTTTACACGACTGCACACGTGCATCGCACGTGTGTCGTGTT
Organism: Henricia sp. BOLD:AAB3569; assembly: GCA_037783545.1. Classification (NCBI taxonomy): domain Eukaryota; kingdom Metazoa; phylum Echinodermata; class Asteroidea; order Spinulosida; family Echinasteridae; genus Henricia; species Henricia sp. BOLD:AAB3569. Next base: position 604,341 of record JBBELK010000176.1, read on the forward strand.
GCTAGGCAGTTGCTGGGCAGAGCTTACTAGATCGGTCTATAGAGTAGCTACTAACTTCCTTCCTAAATGTTTAATATCTGTAAGATTAATTTTATAGAAAGAAAGAAGGCACGGCTTTTCTTGTTAGAGGGCGAGTGGTGTTTCAAGGCAATTTCACCTACCTCTTTCTTGGCAATATTAGCTGCGGCATTTTTGAACTTGGACGTCTGAAAGCGACTCATTCCGGCTGTTGCCTCCTTCAGTAAATAGTGACCGAAATGTTGCTTCTAAACAAAAACAAAAACAAAGGGGAAAATTGTGTTTATTAACTCATCGCTGAGTTGACTATGGCTTTATACCTTGTGTACAAAATCTGCGACGTCACTGTGCGTGTGCGCACACTGCATGGGTACACTTAAATACTGATCAGATTTGCAACAGATTCTTGACTTCCTTTACGCATCTAAACCATCTGAACATTATAAAATAGACCTGCAGCAGATTTCACAAAACATTTCGTAGCTTGCGCAACTTTTGAAAATGGCATAAGCCCCATAGGCTTGCGTGTAATTATTACAGAAATACGCAATAAAAGGTTGCGCAAGCGGCGTAAGAATTCGTGAAATCGGCTGCTGTTCAGGGTTTATCGCACACAATGGAATCAGCATACTCAATTACTCATGTATATTTTGGCACAGCGGACCTTTGACATGTATATAGATTGGTTCCCCAGTAGATCGCATTCCGCAATATAGCGATAGGATTAGGAACCGGTCCATAGTATGTCAAAGGTCCATTGTACCAAAAATAAATGAATATGCTAATTCAACTGTGTGCGAAAAACACCGAACAGCCAACAGGTCTATTCAAACTATGTTAATATTCTGTCGGTCGCGGCCACGTCACGTCCGGCAGGGCTGGAGTGAAAACAACTGTGTGCCTATGGTGACAAGTGACAGAACAAAGCCGTTGTCTATGCAACACGTACACGTATCTAAGCATGAACGAATTTGTTTTCACTCCAGTCACCGTGCTATAGGGGGACGCAACTTTACTGGAAGTTCCGGTTTTGTGACCTGGAGCGCGGTGAAAACAAACGCCCGCTCGCACGTTGCTCAATGCGAGCAGCCGTTTGTTTTCACCGCGCTCGAGGTCACAGAACCGGAGCTTCCGGTAAAGTTGCGTCCCCCTATGCCCGTATACAAAGGCATTTGACACCAGTTCACAAAAGTTCTAGGATGTGCGACCGACAGAATAATATTAATAGAGTTGACACATGGTTGAAAGAAAGGTGTAATTTCTACCAATATGAATCTTTTTAAACGATTTTTAAAATTTTAAATAAGGTTGCACAGTTTACAGCAAAGTATTTTGTTTGATGGTAAATTTTTAAGTAGGCGCTAGCCTAGGCCCAGACATTGCTAGAGGCAGAGCATGAGAGCCAAGCACGCCGAGTTCACGAATGATGAAGTTATCATTTTATGGAGCAAATGTTTTCAAAACAAAACTTGTCATGATTTTCTCACTGCTAAAATGTTAATTCTTTATAGGACAGGAAAGTCACCGTTTTACCTTTCAATGTATTGTCCGTTTACTTTCAAACGGAAACAAAATCCCGGGAGGAACGAACACACTGTACTGCACTGTTGCTGCTGTTATGTGCACGTTTTCAGTACAGTAAATGTATAGTTGACACGCCCCCGGCCCCTAGGCCTGTCGTACTTTTTAGAAACCGGAAACAGGTGCATCGCGGAAATGTGCAGGGCGCCCCCAAACGTTTATCGCGTACATAACTTCCGAATTTATGGCTACGGCTTTCTCTTGCAACTTTAAAGGAGCGTATTCAGATTTTTTTTCACAAAATGGATTTTATTTAAATTATTAAATAAATCCCCAAAATACTATCCATGAGAAGAAAACAGGAAATTTTCAATATTCAGTTTGAATGTGGAAGCAAAAAGGTTGGGGTATTTACAGACTGCACTGCTGTACGGAACCAGATAAATTAGTTTATTTTTTAGGATATCCCTGAAAATACGGATTAAGAGCGCGAAATTTCACTAAATAGTAATGAGAAAAACATGACAAGTGACATATAGTATCAAAATCTCAACTCCCACGGGAAAAATGGGGCGTCAAAAATGTGATCTGGACAACTCCTTTATAACATGCTTTTTCCATCAGGCTTAACAGAAACGAATCGTTTTGCACTGAAATTACACGCGAATCAACGGTAGACTGCTCGCTTTCTTTCCATAAACTCGTTTCAAAACATACCCAAATATATCAATCAAGGCCACTCAGAAAAGACACAAGGCGCAGGAGCTAGGTCAAAGGCCTAATTTATCATTTGAAAGATGAAACCTTTTTCGGAATCATGGTATAAGGGGATAACGTATGGAGAATCAGGTTAGTGGTTCTTTCCTCGCCTTCCACGATTTAATTTTACATTGATTGGAAAACTTTTGAAATAAGGAACAACAGCATTACATAACTAAAGAATAATGTTGATAAACTGCCTTGTAGAAATTTCAGCCACATAGACGCAGTAATACTTTAGAAAACATCAAAGGCACAGGCTCGTCAGCAATGCGCGCGCGCCAAATTCGTGCCACGAAATACGCAGCTCCATGCCTTTGGTATGGCTGCGTATTTCGTGGCACGAATTTGGCGCGTGCATTGCTGACGAGCCTGTGCCTTTTAAAAATCCATGGTTTTTGTGTTGAAGCATTTTAAGTGGGCAAATTCTCCAAACATTTTACACGGAAAAAATTATGTGGTGTTTGTTACCATTGCTATCAACACTTTTAGTCCGGCTTTTCTTGTCAAACTGCATACGTACTGCGGCTTTAAATGAGTGGTAAAAAGAAGAAGAAAAATGTGTGTGCACACAAATTAAAAAAACACATTCAGTAGTTAATTTCTTACAAAAAGCACTTGTTATCAACTTATGAAGTAAATATTTAGGGTCACTGCAAATGATAATGACCTTTAATTCCTTCACATTTCAAATAAACTCAAACAATGCGTTTTAAAATTTAATATTCATCGTAACCGCAGCCAGATGTTGGTACCCAATGTTGTTCAAGGTCACGGCTAGTGCACTAGGCACCAGGTGATAGACACAGTCTATTGTCCAAATAATATTAAGATGATAACTCGATCAACAATAGAGTTTATGCTTCATTAGCGCGGCATAGATATAGACGCGTGGTTGGCATTGGCAGAAGCACGAGTGAAAATGCACCGCAATGGATGTCAACAAAAAATGGAATATTGATCTTGATTAATACTGTGACTGTTTCATGTATTGAATTTTGTGGGATACAGGGTTGATTAAAATTCCTCGTCTAGAAAGTAAATGATTAAAATACAAACATGGTAGAATATTTATTAAGGTGTGTCAGGATTTATCTTGAATTTGCAGAAATTTTCAATGCGTGCATTTCTTCAAGTTCATCCATTTTAAAAAATACTCTGACGTACGAACTCATGAAACAGTCGCCGATACCAATTTGTTTTATTCAATAATAAGAGCAGCCAGGGTGATTAACATAATATTCGGTTGTTCAAAAAAATTGACACAGAATGACAATGCGAAGTAACTAACAACGGGTCAATTTCACATCCACGTCTGTGGTTCATGGATCATTGTAAAACTTGGAAGCCGAATATTTTGCATTTTTTAAAGATGTCCGACTTTACAACACCACGGAATGTTTTTCGTCCGTCTACACTTGTCCGTGACGGTGTGTCATAAAAGGCGCCTGGGTTTACATTTACCTTTCAACGGCCAAAGCAGTAAGTACCTTCTCGTGGTTTTCAGAGGTTAAACCTCTTAAGTAAAATGCCGACGAAATGTAAGAATTCGTCAAAATTTGGGACTGAATCACTGGTTATTGGCGCCGAAAAGTGAAAGAAAATCAAGCAACAGTCTGTAGTAAAATGTTGTACGGTTGATCATAAAAAGTGATGAAATTGGAACAGAACAGGTGCAACGTAAACATTACCGGGTGGTAGGAATTTAATGATTTTTGGAATTGCATGCACGCGTAATAAAAATGGAATTATAGTTATACATCCGAAATGTATTCCTTGAGTGTCTAAAATTATGAAATTATGGCCGAGCCGTCTAACGAATCAGTCTTAAAATGTTGGATATAGTTGTACATGTTTGGGGTTCAAATTCGTATGTGTCCTTTATGGGCAAGGTACTTTGTCATATATTACCTCTCTCCATGCACCTAGCCATGGAGGAAGACAACTTCCTAGGTTACCTTAGCCCTAACTATATCATGTGCTGGTTATTTGTATATTATAACCACATGATAAAGTTAGGGCTGAGGTAACGTTCTCTCCACCCAGTAAATGCATGCGGATGGGTATACCAGTGAAGGTATCGTGTTTTATCCATGGCGCGTATCAGGAAACCTTGGCTGGATACTTCCATGGTGTTGAGATGAAATTAAAGAAATTCCACTGAGAACTTAATTACCAGGGGTAATAATGTGTAGCACCATGAATCAGCAGCGATAGATAGAGTTTGTTGGGGACAATAGCACATTAGTAATTAAAGGAACACACCGGCTCACTGTTCACACAATCTGTTCCTTGCTCTATGAGTGATGTAGCATCATTGACAATAATTTGTTGATGGTCCTTTTGAGAAAAAAAATCATCAAAGTACCGGTCGCAGTGTGTGTGTGCCCAACGAGGCTAAATAATCACGTTCGCCCGTACACTGTCCACGGTAAAACTCGCTTCGGTTCCTCGGACTTATTGAGTCAAAATTTTATGCTCGATTGTTCATATGTTTAACTTCGTATCATACCCTGAATAAATAGTCTATTTTGTCAAATGTACTCATAAATATTTTGAAAAAAAATCAGAGCTGAATTTGATGCAGTACTGCAGTAATCAACTTCCATACGGCTGGAAATCAAAATACCTCCAAGAACACGTGATTTATCCGAACCAGATAAATCACGTGACCAAATTTGGAGGTTTCTTTTCAGGTTCTCTTCAGTCTATTTTGGAAAGACTTTCAGAATCATGTATGGGTCTATTTCGAGCTCAAAATAGCCCAACAAAGCCGGTGTGTTCCTTTAAGCTTTGGTTGAATCACCAGTAATTGGTTGTGGTCACGAAAAAAAAGGTCCAGATGTTTTCGCACAAGTGTCTTCAATTTACACTTATTAGTGTTTTCACAAGTCTTTGACATTATAAAACCAAATTGCAACATGTACGGTGAATTATAGGAATTTTCTGTCTTATTACACCAACCCAATTGACTATACTAAAGTGTGACATCAGTTGCCAAAGTAACTGGGTCTAAACATTCGCTGGAAATCTGAAATGTCCATTGCTAAAGCGAAAGGGAAACAATTCACTGGTTTTAGTGTAGACCCAGTAACCTTGGCAATATACAATGGGAAACGGTTTGACTTTACTAGTCTATTTCACAATTTCAACCATGTCCCCATATACATTGTGATAAAATTGAAAACATTATTGACTGCACCCTGCACGTACGTACAAAAATACAGCAAAGTGTTTAAAAATAGATAGCAAATTTACAATGTTATTCAAGGAAATAAGTCTTTATATTCGCGTGCAATTCTTACATTCCTAACCTTGGGTTTGTTGTTCTACTCATTCCTCGTTAGATAAAAGCACCATTTTTCACTGATGCGTGATGAAATAATTTGTCCCTCAGCACTGACAAAAATGCCCCCGTTGTAGAACTTTGCCGCGAGGGAAAGAAAAATCGAAGGTAAAACTAGTGCACTGTTTTGCTTGTCAGTGACCCTGTCACAAACAAAAAAGCACAATTATTTGGGTTCTGTAAACTTTGCTGACATTAACCCCCATCCATTATGCCTGTCTAAATTCCAGCAAAAATTGGTTTCGTAGCTCAATTTTTTGAGGGGCAAACAGCTCCCAAAACTGACCACTTTTCAACCAACGCGTCTCAATTTCAGTGAGCATTTGTGAAATTTCATCCCGGCGAAGAATGATCTTGTAAATATTACACAAACACTCGGTCAGTGCCATCGCGATCCCCGAGTCTTTTGTGAGGTCCAAATAAAAAAGGTCCCGTCTGAAGTCATTGAGAAATATGCACAAACACTTAGCTTCACACCTCCTTGAGTAATGCTTGATGAACCGCGAAACGACTCCGATTTCCCGGTGGAGCGGCGCTTGGAGCCAGCCGGCTGGTGTGGAGTGGGGTGGTGATTTGTACTTGCCAAGAGGTTTGTTCACCAACGAACCCGGTGACTCATAAATCAGCAATGTGACGATGATTGAGGGAAGGAGTGGGGTCTCTTTTTTAGGTGGGTGAACAAAAGATAAAAAAAGTAAACTTCCAAAAGAAAATGAAGAATATACTGCATGTATTTGCAAATAAGTGTTAAAATGTGCCGATTGGCCACAGTGACTTTCACTTTTGTTCATCCTGGCCACCTTAGATTGGTTTGTCTTTGTGTCTTGTTAACCCCCCTCGCAAGTTATAATAGACTCGCAAGTTATAATAGGGAGCCATACTATATTTTTCTTCACTTGTCTCAACTTTTGACCTGCCAATAGAAGACTGTCAATGAAGCGCAATGAACGAGTTGACAGGAAGACCTTGTACTCAAAGCAGGCTCGTAAGTGCGCGCGCGATGAACAAATTCGTGCCACGAAATTCACCGCTCCATGCCTTGCTATATGGAGCGGTGAATTTCGTGGCACGAATATGACGAGCCTCCGTCTTTAAACGATTCCATCCGAGATGGTATCATTGTATAAGAAAACAATATTGAAGATAATTTTATATAAAATTATAATTGAGTGTGCACGCGCACACTTTTTACAAACTTGGTGCTCCGAAATGTGAACAAAAACTATAGGCCCTTGACTATCGTCAAACATATGGCTTCGCTTACCGTCCAGTATACAATTGTTGCAAGATATGAGACCAAGTGACTCCCCCTTCCATTGTTCCCCTATTGCGTGTAAAACATCCAAGGAATTTCCTTTCAGGTTTTCAGTTGTATACGTTAACAAAAGGGAGGTATAGGGGCGGTAGGGGGAGGGGTGTGGGGGTTGGTCTCATATCTTGCAGCATATACCAGTATAGCCAGGGAACCATATTAATTAAATAGGTCGGTGGCTTCGCATAATTTCTTGAAAGCATAGACACGGTTCGGGTTTGCATTGTTTTCTCAGAACGTATGTGAGGTTTTTATCATACGCCGTTTGTAACAGTTGTGCAATCGTGTTATCTCGTGTTATAAGTCCAGGGGCCATTATAAATTCACGGCGCTCCTAAGCACAAAAATTTGCTTAGCACAGCATTTCTTTGCTTTATAAAATGGGTTTCCAGCCAAAATTGTATGTCAAGTTGTGTTCAGTGCTAAGCAAATATTTGTGCTTAACACTAACAGCGCCGTAAAATTTGCCATCAATCTTTGGTTTAACGTACATGTACAAGTATTTGAAAATGTTGAAGAAATATATAAACTTCAAAGTTGGCACCCTGCGTTCAACTTTTGACTCAAAAGTTTTTAAAAAAAAAAATAAAAAAAAAAGGTGCAACTCTGCTCAATTCAAAAGTATGCCTATAACTCGAAATTTTGGCCTATTCCCTTTGGGTTTGACTATATCCTTGCGATTTCACATGGCAAATTAACAACGAAGCTCACCTAATCTACAATAAACAAGCAGAAGTTTCCTTCCTCGTGGCAAGATTGCCTACCGAAGGCCGAGGGATAACAACAAGCACGTCGTTTGGCTCATCAGCTCAACGCTTGACCGATTCACAAACGACTTTTGTCCACAAAAGACGTTTCTTTGCAACGAAGTCTCACTATGAGCAAAAACATGTACATGTTCATTGTAACCCCATTGTTAGTAACAATGGTGTGTGCCCAATTTCCATTGTTAGATGTTCATAGTGTCTGTGGGCGTTTACTCGAGATAAACGTCCATTCTTTCACAACTACAATGGGTAAACTCAAACCATACACGGATCAATAAGCAGAATAAACTCAACCCATGCAGCCCAACTAAACAGTCGACTATCAAAATTAACCCCTCGTATGGTTGCAATTATCAACTCGGATCCAGCCATCTCGGCCCATACGTATCCCAACGTATAGTCACAAGACAATATCCCCTGTATTTTGAACCAAAGACGGGTGGCCACTAAAACAGATGGCCTGGCCTTAATAGCGGGTTTGACCATGATTTGACTGTATAGCACATGAGTTCCTGGAGAAAATAAATGGGTTCCCGCTTCCCGGCTATCCATAAAGGAATTGCTGTGCAACTGCCCGGTGTTTCAGAGGTCTGGGGTTCAAATCTCGATGACTGGACCGTATAATTCTTTCTCGTCCCGACGAGTAATGACAGTGAATAACATCCATCATATCGATTTGCTAGGGTGATACACGATGATCAATATTACAGGCAACGTGTGTCATTTGAATAATCTATATTTGTGACAGAATTATATGGGCTAATGGTGTTGAGATGACAATGACTACACATCCAGGGGTGCGTCATATCATGGAGGTAGTATCATATCGTTTAAACGTTCACTGTAACAAACGAAAACTCTGCTTAATAGGCCCTGAAATGGTATTTTTACCAATGAAATCTATGATCTTGAACTACTCCATTCATTTACAGTCATAATTAAAAACCCGACTTCGATTTTGTTTATCAACCATTTGACTCGACACTCAAATGGAAGATATATAGACGAGATTCCAACTGTCCAATGCAATAATTCCACCCGGGATGATAATATTAAATTATCCGAAAACTATGAACTATTTATATGACAAGGACACCCGAACGAAACTTAGACCCCTGTAGGCTACCGTGGTAATATGGCCTCGTTACCAATGAAAAGTGAACGAATCTATAACTGATTTAGAAATTCACTTGAACGTCTTCTTTACACGTGTAAATAGCGTGTAAAATTGCCATATAATTTGGGGTCAATTTCATGAAGCTGTTTGGCAGAAAAATTTGCTTAATCGAAAATTTGTTTGCTTTACAAAAATGGGTTTCAGTCAAAATCTTATGTGATGTGTTTTACAATTGAATGGTGTTCTGCCATTCTTGCTAAAAACACAAGTTGACAGGTAATTTTGCTTATTAACCCATTTTTATAAAGCAAGCAAATTTTTCTGCTAATTTAACTGCTTTATGAAATTGGCTCCTGTAAACAAACCGCAATGATAGTTGATTCGGCTGAAAAGTGCTAAGCGACGATCAACATGCGGTTTTTGTGCGAAGGATTAGCACCCAAACGAAAGCATGATAATCGGTAACCGTAAAGTGCAATAAATCACGCCGCTAAACAGGCTTTTGGCAGACGAAGTTTGGCATGACGTCACTGGCGCACACCACTCACGCGAGGAGGGGTGTTCACACTTGAGAGGGGTCTTATTAAAGGAGCGTGTTGAGATTTTAATACATGTCATTTGTCATTTTACCATTCTGAAATTTCGCGCTCTCAATCCGTATATTTTGAAGGATATCATCATAAAACCACATATATATTTTGTAAACTAATTTATCTGGTTCCATAAAGCAGTGCAGTAGGCACACCGACCTTTTTGCTTCCACATCAAAATTGGAGATTGCAAATGTCCCGTTTACTTTCCATGGATAGTATTATGGGGAGATATTTTATATGATTCTTAAATTAAAGGCAGTATACATGATTGGTATCTCGAAAATCAGAAATGTTCACTGATTCACGCCAAACTTACTTACACAATATAAACATGATGACCGTAGAAAACTTCCCCTGAAATAGTTCTGTCTGTAGTGCTCTATAGTCTTTGAGAAATGAGTAAAACAATTAGTTTTCGTATCATGAGACGAAAATTCAATTCGCCCTCCAAATGCTACTTTTCGCCCCAAAACCACTTCGTGCACAGGTCGTGGTTCAGTGCGAAATGGTTGAGGGCGAAGTGGTTTTGGGGCGAAATGACTCCAAACCCTTTTTTGACTGTTTTCTCAAAAGTTAGACGAAGTACGGAGCTGGTTTTTGCTCAGGTTGGTTTTAATCATGCATATCTTCAATCACACAGGGGGATAATTTAACTATTTGTAACAGTTTACCAATCATGTATATATACTGTCTTTAAAACGAAATCAATTTTCTGGAAAATCTGAACATGCCCCTTAACATTTTGGCACATTGCAAATGTAGTTTTCACCTTTTACATTTGATAGGAAATAAAATTTTACCAAAAAGCAGTCGGCAACAAAACAATAACAAGGGCGACTGGAATAGTTTATGTCCACCCCTACGAGCCTAATCGACGAGTCTGTTAAAGTTTCCCTGCGGTGCGTGTTTGATCAATGAAACGTGCACTGCTTATTCAAGGGAGTAAACCTCGTGCGAGACGTGGTTTGAGTTAGTTCAAGCTGTGAGCTGAGCAGTTGGTCGTCGAACGCTCTGGAGACTAAACACTGTAACCTAACAAGTCAAATTTTCTCCACTTATTTGACTTCAGAACTTCGAGGAATATCTTCTGATTCTTCGTGCCAGTTGGCATGATCCGCTTTGGAGCTTGGATGAATTACTGTGTTCACATTTACTTCACAAACGTAGAGGATAGAAAAGGTACGTTTCCAAATTGAAACTTAAACTTTTAACTAACATTAAATTATAACTGATTTTGTTGATAAACTACAACTTACTTTTTCGCGTTTAGGTCGACCGGTTATGGGTAAAAAAAGGCATATAAGGACGACCGACCGCAATAGGGCGACCGATAGCCGGTCGTCCTAACGCTAAGTGCTTCAAAAACCATCTTTATTAGGTCAAAAACCATTTTTATTAGATCACAAACCATTTTCGTCTAGGTCGCAAAACATTTTTTTCAGAGAATTATATAGGTCGAGAAAATGGGTGTCAATTCATGAGTTTCTTTCCGACAATTTTGTGGTTTTAGTGGTCTTAAGCACTCTACCCAAAAAGGTCGTCCTAAAAGTAGTTATTCAACCTTGTAGAAATTTCAGCCACATGGCTGCATAGATTTTCAGAAGTATTACTGCATGTTCTATTGTTGTTATTATTATTATGCTGAAACCAAGGATTCCTCAAAAGTGCCCATTGCAAAGCGTGAGGAAACCCGTACGCATGAGGAGAAGACGAAGAATTAGAAACGGCCAGAGACACCGGGGAATCCCCTTGCTCTCTTCACGAAATGCTCTGGGATCTTTAAAGTGCGTTACCTAACACACTGGACCAACGGCTTTACATCCCTTCTGAAAGATGGAGCAAATGTGTTTAAGTGCCTTGCTTAAGGAGGTTCCCCAGTCTAGTCGGGTATCGAACCCGGCTTGGCCGGGTACCTGTGCCCTTTTGTGAGTGAATGACAAAAAGTTGTCTGCAGCTGCAGGCAACTTTAAAAAAAAAAAACACCTTCAGTTGGCAATTTCCCGGGTACAGGTCAACTCGGTCCCAAGTCAACTCGGTCCCGGTCAACTCGGTCCCAGGTCAACTCGGTCCCAGGTCAACTCGGCCCCAAGTCAACTCGGCCCCAAGTCAACTCGGCCCCAACGAACTAAACCCCAGGACAACTCGCCCGTCATTGGCAAAATAGGCAAAGAAATGTAGGCTACGAAAAGAAAAGTTTGAAGATCATAATCGCCTTACGCCGCACGCGCACGACATTGGGCCCAGGAAAATATCAAGGTTTGCGGCACGGTTCATGCTTAAAACGAGAGTACAACCCAAAATGTTGATACCGTTTAATGCAATCCGCGCCCCACCAAAATTGCCCGTAAATCTGACGTCAAACAATTTGCAGTAAACATTCGCCTAGGCCATATTTTAAGTTGAACTTTAATAGGCCCAAGCAAATTTGTGGCACAAACTGTAAAATTCGCGTCAAGTTCACTTTCACAAGCCCTCGCGTATGAATTTGTCATGTACAAAAATTTAAAGTAATTCGGCATATTGCGTCAAATGAATAAAAAAACAATCGAGCTGCTTAGAAATCTTGTACATTTTCAAGAGCGGTCGAGTTGTCCTGGGCCTTAGTTCGTTGGGACCGAGTTGACTCGGGACCGAGTTAACCTGGGACCGAGTTGACTTGGGACCGAGTTGACCGAGACCGAGTTGACTTGGGACCGAGTTGACTCGAAACCAATTTCCCCACGCACGGGAAAAAAATTATGCGCCTGTTTGTTACCATGCATTGCTATCAACACTTTTAGTTGGGTTTTCTTGTCAACTCATGTAGTGAAATTTTGTCCCACAATTTGTTTAGCCGAAATTCGTTTAAGCCATATATGAACATGACGAAGGTGTAGGCCTACACTATTTTTAATTGTATATGACTTTAACCATTTAGATGCTTTCTAGTTTCTAAACAGCTAGCAGCAATGTCATTTACCCTCCATTTTGACCCCCTTTTCACAGAAAAACAAAAAACCGGAAACTCGCAGTTTAAACTCGCTAAACAATCCATAATTTATAAACGCGTGTGGTAGATTCCATATAGAAACACAAGTTTCTTCTCCTAAAAATACACCAAAACGTGATACCATTGGCGCGCAAACAACCATTCGGACTGGCTAATGTTCATCAACACCTTCTAAAAAAACAGTTCTTTAAAAAAATTTAGTTACGAGTTGGGGCCTGGTTTGTTTCGGGACCGTAAACTGTGCGTCTGGCGAGGTCTCACGGGGATGGTGCCAGGGCGTAGACCCCTCTCGCAGAGCGCGGCTGCGTTTGTCATTTTGGGCAGAGATGCGCAAGACCCCCGTGGTTTACTTTTCCAAACCCCTCAGTAATGCACCAAATGCGACCGCATGTCTTTCAGCGTTTCAGTGGACTGCGAAATCCTTGGGGTTATACGGGAATTTTGATTGGTCGGCGGAGATAAGGGCGCAATCACAATACAGTGTTTATCAATGCCAAAAAAACTAACGACAAAAGTGCAGCATTTACTTTATTTTAACGAAAAAAATATCATGTATTTTAGACATTGGCAAACCTGTGAAAAACGCCTAATTGCCGCTAATAATATTATTCTAAATATTGACAGAAAATGGTTCGATAAGTATTGGTCGATTTTTTCGTTGATATCTCATTTGAAAGCGATTAACTTTTATGTTTGTAGAAAAATATCAATTCCCAAAAAAATTTTTTTCGAGGTGCCACACCCAAAACCATCTTTTTTTTTTTTTCCCCCAAGAAACTCCATGGTAAAATTAGTCTGCAAAAAGTCAATTCCATACAATTTTGTTTCAAAAAAACTTGCGTGGTTATCTTGTTAAAGGGGCGTGTTCAGATTTTTTTGGAAATTTGACCGTAACTATTTGATTTTAATGAGTTTTAAGTTTTCTTTTTAATAAACATAATAACGATATTTTATAGTTTTAATAGTAAATTGAATAATTAAAGTGTCTTAATAATATAAAATACCTCCCAAAACTAATATTCATGACAAGAGAGAAATTTTTTTTTGCCGATATCCTTGAAAATATGCGGCCTAGAAGCGCGGAGTTTCAGATTCGTAATGAGAAAAATACGTCGGATGTTATGCTACAAAAATCTCGGGACCCATGAGGTAAGCCCGGGAAAAGTATTGAGGAAAAAATGTAACCTGGTCACGCTTCTCTAAGTGAATGTCAAACTGTAAATAAGTGTGCACACTCATTTTTAAACAACCTTCAAAATTGTTAATTTCATGCAGTAAGATATTATTTTAGACATCAGAAAAAAATATATCATTGTAAATGATACAGATACAATAGACCTTGTCCTTGGTTTTTTTCCCGCGCGAATTTTCAAAATGTCAGGGGCATGGCCCTCTGCCCGATTTGTTTCTACACAGCCTATATTAATTATGGCAGGTCCCGGCTACTTGCTGTGTGAGTTGTTCGATCGATTTATCGATTCAGTGTTATTATACTAGCGACGTTTATTACGCTAAATAATACAGCGACAATCCGCTATTCAGGTGTCATGCCTGTGACGTTGGGCAAATACTCATCGTGTATCATAACAGCAGCAGTGACCTAGAATTTTACTTCACGAATTGACAAGAAAAACCCGACTAAAAGTGTTGATAGCAGTGGTAACAAACACCACATGATTTTTCCTGTGTAAACTGGTACCTTTTGTGAGAGAAATTGTCATTCAACTGAACGATGTTTTTTTTACCATTCATTTTAACACAAGAAAACATCTGCGTTGCCTTAAATTTCCACAATTATATTACAAATATGCGCTAAAATTATCGATATATTTTCACTTTAAAATGGCTGACATTGGCAAAATGTTGATTTTCACAATCAATATCATCATTTTCACTCAAATATCCAGGGGATTCGGCGAACAAAGCGGTGCATTGTTTTCCAAGGATTATTTTCAAAAGCCAAACTGAAACTGTACATGACACAGAACACCACAGAAATGCGACCGGCAAAAGCTCCCGGATTAGCGGCGCAGCTAGACCCCTGCCATGGGGGCCTAAGGCTCGTCCTACCCGCTTAGCTTTTTAGTGAAATGCGGTCTGTGGTAATCTCTCGGAGATATCACAATCGTTTCTTTTAGTTCTTCTAGTTAACAAAATTACAGGAAAATGTGCACAAATTTACTGTTAAAGGCACAGGCTCGTCGGCAATGCGCGCGCGCCAAATTCGTGCCACGAAATAAGCAGCTCCGTAAAGAAAATGCAATGCGTATTTGGTGGCACGAATTTGGCGAGTGCGCGTTGCTGACGAGTCTGTGCTCTAATGAGAACGTTTTATAGGCCAACATTATCAATTTACTTTGCAAGGATATTAAACGTTATATTATTTTCGTGCTTTTTAAAAATGATTTTATCAGTGTGCTCAATGTTCACTGTTTTACCTGCTAAATGAATAAAGTGAAATGAAAAACCGTCTGGTCCTGTTAATATTAGTATTCAAGTTTCGAGAAATCAATATGTTGATGTTCGGAGTTGAAGTTTTTGACGCGTTGATGCATTGTTCATTTTGGAGCTCTCATTTTTGCGGTGAAAATATAAGCGCATTTTTCTGGCAAAATCCATATATGATATTGCAAAATCCATGATATTGCTGGGTCTACTCTGTTTCTGACTGAACAATGGACTTCTTGTTTTACAAAATACGGGGGGAAACAAACTGGTTAAATCATTAGCCCCGGAGTCATTAGTACGTGTCGGTGAAACTTTGGTATGGAATGGCTGAACGGTGTCCCGCGTGCAACCAACCCACACCGCGCCCCTCGGCGATGCGCTCGATTTTTAGGCTCGGACCGATCGCTCAAAATTACTCAAAATCCTTGATAAAAATGGTGACTATTACCATGGAGGAAGAAACCTCCATGCTATTACCGAGAGAACTTGACTTACCCTTTAGGGTATTCTCCCATGAGGGGGCCTGTGAATACCTGGGTTGGGTTTTCATTCGGTACGTGACCTAATCGATGGGTAATGTGTTTCGCAGACGGTCAAGGAATTCCAAGCCTAAAGTCGCGTCTGTTCAGTTTTTTTTTTGTTGAGGGGTGGGATTTTCGTGGATAATGGCTTGGGGGAAAACGTTTTCGGAATACTTACTTTTCAGCACCTTGCCATTTCGTAGGAAAAAACAACAAGAAAGAATCTGGAACATTTTGAAATTGAACAGATGTCGTGTTATTTGGTCAGTTTTTGTTGTGGTTAAAAGTAATTTCTTCACATCGCCTCTGGTCGATCTGTTGTGTTAACATTGTTCTGTGGAGTGTACTATTTCGATTTTTAACACTGTTAAAAATGTGTCCTTGAAGCAAATAATGGAAGCAACCCCCATGCAGCTATGGTGGATTTTAGTACCAGATTGGTCCACATTAAAGTTATTTCGTGTTTAACTTTTCTTTTTTTGTTGAGTTGATTCTAGTTTGATTCATCATGAATTTATGGTGGAATATGATACGGTTATATATCTGTGGATAATTCCACCTTTTTTTTTGGTCAAAGTGATTAGACTGGAATGAAATATCAGAATCATGGGGTCCAAAGTTCCATTATTACAATTGTTTGTTACATAATTTTTTTTAAAACCATTTGAAAGCTCGTAATTATTGTAAACCGGCGAACTTATTCAAAAATAATTTTTAAGGTGAATTAGACATCGATTTCAGAAATCACTTTTAAACAACACCAAGTATATTTTTTATTCCACAATTTAAAAAAATTAGCAGTGAAAAAAGTTTAATGTATAGTCAAACCTCGATCATAAGATCACTGTTAAAACAACATTCTGCTTATAACAAGCAAATTTGGGATGAGAGAAAAATTGTAAGGGCCTTATCGGGATTCGAACCCGAGACCTCTGACTCACTAGGCAGATGCTTATAACAAGTCCTTTGTTCTTCACTGTTTTAATTTCTGATAATACGAGGTTCCTGTTATAACAAGGTAATCTGCAAAGTTTGCAACCAAACTTGGGATGAGAGAAAAATCGTAAGGGCCTCTCATCCCAAGTTTGGTTGCTTCATTTTAATGGCGATTAGACACCATACCAGGTTATTGCAATTGTTTCTTTTGCAAAACATAATTATTTTTAACAAGTTATTTGTGCGATCATTGGTCATTCTGCTTATAACAAGCAAATTTGGGATGAGAGAAAAATTGTAAGGGCCTTATCGGGATTCGAACCCGAGACCTCTGACTCACTAGGCAGATGCTTATAACAAGTCCTTTGTTCTTTATTGTTTTCATTTCGGATAATACAAGGTTCCTGTTATAACAAGGTAATCTGCAAAGTTAGCAACCAAACTTGGGATGAGAGAAAAATCGTAAGGGCCTCTCATCCCAAGTTTGGTTGCTTCATTTTAATGGCGATTAGACACCATACCAGGTTATTGCGTTCGTTTCTTTTGCAAAACATAATTATTTTTAACACGTTATTTGTGGGATCATTGGTCAAGCATGTTTCATAAACCAGGCAAGACTTTTGGCAAAGCTCTAGAACTTACGCCCCAACATTTCTTACTTCATGGTATGTAAAATCTCAACAGAAAAATCACCCCTAAACCAGGTGGAGTCAGACTGCACTTTGCCAGACTCGAGATAGATCGTCTGTCATTGCAGCTAAGACAGAGATAAACGATGTCTGGATTAACCTTAATCCGATGGGATTAGGGGTGACATGGGTCAACTGGGCTCTGTTGCCAAACATGACTTTTGCACAATGGCTTGCTTGTCGGCTAGTGTTTAGATGTCAATTATCAATTGAGCTCCAGATCTTGTATAAAGCTTAACCCAGGGGGAGTAGTTGTGGAGGGGCGGGGCTTATTGTCAGATGTCAAAAACAAGGGCAGGGTTCACTGCATAGTCTTGGCCTTGGTGCCTTTTGCAGCCTCCCCATAATAATCTTCTCTCCCCAAAGGAGGAATACAATGTTAGTAAATATCGATTCTTGATCAGAACGGAGGCTTGCTGAATACAGTGTAGTTGTAGATAAGACACTGATCGACCAATCACTTTCGAATCACTTTCGATACTGCTATGCTTCAGTGATTTTCTACAGGTTTGAACAAAGAGATTCCCACAGCAATCAAATGTGAAATATCATTTTCTGTTTCTGGGAGAATCCTGCATTTTTTTTTTAAGTTAACCTTTTCCACAAGAGGTAGTCATACACGTTATTGAGCGATACAAAAATGTATTTTTTATATTTTTATATGATTTTTTTGTCAGAGTATAATTTTGATATTTGTGTTGGGTGTACTTATTTAAAGGAGCGTGACCAGGTCACATTTTTGAGTACCCCCATTTTCCCATGGGTGGTGAGATTTTGATACCATATCATTTGTCATTTTTTTTCTCATCCCCTTTCTGAAATTTAACACTCGAGTTGTATATTTTCAGGGATATCGACAAAAAAATTTATCTGGTTACATAAACCAGTGCAGTGATTACACCAACCTTTTTGCTTCCGCATCCAAATTGGAAATTTCAAATTTCATGTTATCTTCCCATGGATAGTATTTTTGGGAGGTATTTTATATGATTTTGAGGTTAAAACGAAATCAATTTTCTGGGGAAAAAAATGTGAACATCTACTTTAACAGTTACCCAAAACTTTACCTCACGAGTTGTCAATTTCTTTGATTTAGCTGCACCCCAAATTACTGTCATTATTGTAACTTAACAATAGATCATCCCAATCCATAATGATTTTCATTTTCAACCCATCCATCACAGGTGAACTCCTTGCGAAGGTTAAGTCAACTTTAACACATTACTCATAATTGTGGGCAAGTGTGTAAAAACCACACGTCAGGACCCCTACTAGTTTCCAGTTCCACAAGTTGGTAACGGACACTGTAAGGAATAGTTTTCCCAGCATGAGTTCCGCCAAGACTTGCATTCCTTGACTCACTTCGTTTAATCAAAGACACCACTAAGATAAATACACAGTGAAATTCTTTAGTTCCTGATGACTAGTGACATGAGCATTAGCCACTAGCATAACACTGTGTGCGGTTGGATTACAACAGATTCGCTGTTCTCCATGTTAATTAACATTACATCCAAATTTAACTCGACAAATATTTCCATTCTTCAAAAAGTTAAATGTCAGTGGGAAAACCAATTTTAAGATGCCTGAAGTTTTATCTGACGATTTTGTAAGCGGCTTTTTAATGGCCCAAAGTATCATTTACAGTTAAAACTTGATATGGATTCCTGGAATGAGGGCAGATAGGTTCTCTTACACACGGCAAAATCTCGAGCGCGAGCTTTAAGAGTTGGCGATTTCGGGAAACTCTTGGTAAAACCCTTGGTATCACAGTGTCTACGAGTATACTGCGAGCTGACTAGTACGAGTCAGTTACGAATTTGATACGAGCCTGGTACGAGTTGTCAGCCCGAGCGCACTACGAGTTTTACGAGTGTACTACGAGTTTTACGAGTTATTACGCATTTATACGCAGATGTTTCCCAAGTGAGACCGTGTTTACACTTGATCCCGAGCTCGGGATCGAACACCGAGCTCGGGATCAGCCCCGGATCACAAATAGGTGTAAACGCTCTCGGAACCAAATTGGCCCCGGATCAGACCCCGAGATTTTGGTCTCGCGTTGGCGGAGGGTTCGATCCCGAGCTCGGGATCAGTTTGCGGTTAGATAAGCAATTAGTCTTTACCGCAACCTGCCACATCCGCTCCACAGCCGTAGCGGGGGAAAAGCCCGCGAAATTCAAGTGGCCTTGTACACTGTACATGCACAACCCATGCACACACAGAGCATGACCTTTGACTGCAACTTCTGGCACCGCCCTCGAGACCAACTACAGAATGTAAACGCGGCACTCAGGATCATTGCGGTTAACACTAACGCCTTCTTATCAGGGGACCAATCTTGATCCCGAGCTCGGGACCAGTGTAAACACGATATAAGTCACGAGTTCACTACGGGTTTTCCGAGCTCACTGCTTGTCAGTTACAAGTATGGCACGAGCTTATTACGAGTTACTCGACTTCGGCATTTTGCAGGGGATTTGGCGCCAAACCACGAAGAAATTCACTGACTCTTCCAACTCGTGCTTGAAGTCTTATAACTCGTTGGCTACGAGTATAGTGGCCTACGAGTTAAGCAGGCCTCCCACTGTGCCATTTTTGCCACGATTCCCCTACGAATTGGTACGATTATCGGAGACTGCCTATAGACTCTACACACAATCGTACCCAATCGTAGCTAATTCGTGGCAAAAATCGCACAGTGGGAGGCCCGCTTTACACACGAGTTGCATGAGTTTGCTAAGAGTTGCACGAGTTTGGTGCAAGTTGTTCACGAGTTGGCAACTCGTGGCCAAAATTTCGAACATGTTCAGAATTTTCGCCACGAGTTGCGCGCTGTTATGAGTTAAGCGGGCCTCCCACTGTGCGATTTTGGCCACGAATTTCCTACAAATTGGTACGATTACCAGAGACTGTCTATAGACTCTACACACTATCGTACTTAATCGTAGCTAATCGTAGAGATTTCGTGGCAAAAATCGCACAGTGGGAGGCCCGCTTTACACAAATCATTTCAAGTTAAGCGGGCCTCCCACTGTGCGATTTTTGCCACGATTCCCCTACGAATTGGTAGCCAATCATACTCAATCGTAGCTAATTCGTGGCAAAAATCGCACAGTGGGAGGCCTGCTTAAAGCGGGCCTCCCACTGTGCGATTTTTGCCACGATTCCCATACGAATTGGTACGATTATCGGAGACTGCCTATAGACTCTACACACAATCGTAGCCAATCGTAGCTAATTCGTGGCAAAAATCGCACAGTGGGAGGCCCGCTTTACACAAATCATTCCAAGTTGTCCCACGAGTTTTCCAGAGTTTCCCGAATTCGTTAAGCTCAAGATTTTTCTGTGTTTGAGACAGCATTTACATCTATAAAGAAGAATGTTGGTAAACTAATCTGCCAAATTTTCAGCTACATAGAACTGCTTCAATTTTTCAGAAAATATTTCAAATCTATGCATGGTTTCTGTGTTAAATATATGGTTAAAAAAAATCGATTTCAAATTATTTTTAAAAAAAATCTTCGGTTGGCAGTTTCTCCCACAAAGGTATTTTAAACAGGAAAAAAATAATGTGGTGTTTGTTACCATTGCTATCAACACATTTAATCAGGTTTTTCTTGTCAACTCATGAAGTAAAAATGTGGGTCATTGCAAATGATACGGTGTCAATACCTATTAAAAGTAAACATTATTGTGGGGTGGAGTTTAGAATTACCACAGTCAACCTGTTTTTAAAAGCCCATTTTCGTAACTGGCTGTTGCCTTTGTTTTCTATAGCTACTTTAATTACATGTGTAGTTGTGTACACTGTATTGATTTATCTTGCCAGAAAAAATTATCGACCTCCGCACTAATTAGCTTATATTATTATTCATTGGCAGATGCTAAGTTGTGAATTCAATGTGCATGTGTATAATTAATCTATTGTCAGTTTGTCCTTTGTTTTTTATTGGCTTCACTGAATCCCGAAAATACTATAAATGTACATCAGAGTTCCAAATAACTTTTTTTAACACTGGCCGCCTGGACCAGGGGCCAATTTCATAAAGATGTTTTCCACAAAATGTAGCTTTGCAAAAATAAATTACCAGTCAAAATTTTATGTTAACTTGTGTTTTTAGCAACAGCAGCTACATGTACCAGTCTATCGTAATACACAAACGATTTTAGCTGGTAACCCATTTTTGCAAAACAAATTAAATTCAGGATTAGCAAATTTTAATGCTAAACAGCTTCATGAAATTTGCCCAAGTTCTGTCCCATCTTGACAGATCCTTCATTTGTTGCATTTTTTTGTTTGTTTTTAACGTACGGTTTGCTGATATTCCTCAAGTTTATACAGAGTTTAAAATGCTTTTGAATGAAATATAAGTTTAAAAATCCAAGGGAAGTTATGAAACAAAAACTGCCATTTAACCCAAACTTTCCACCAGTGGATTTTTTTTCACCAATATCTCATTCATAAGCTGGAAAAGGTTTGTCAAACTGAAAACAAATCTCTGTATTTTATTCAAATTTATTTATCAAGGTAAAATTTATCAATGCTTTTGAGATAAATCAGAATATGCTAACTCAACAAAAATCCTGAGCAATGATGACCACAATGCATAGCAACGAGCAAATCATACAGATTTACACCTAATCGAAATTTAATTTGGACTGAAATCTGTTAAACTTAAAATGCCACTCTATTGATGTTTGAAATAAATCCTTTGTTTTAATAGTGATTAATAATTTTCTATTTTTCTTCAGCTCCTTTCAGATCGACTACCCTAAGGGCGAACCCAAATCAGCACCCGTCGTAGCACCTCGGTGTATGGTCCGTCTTCCATGATGGCGCTAACTCAACTGACGCCATGTTTCATCTTTTGCTGTCTTATGTTCACTGCCAAGACACAGGACATAACGTACAGAGTTCTCGAAGAACAAGAGGAACACACTATTGGCAATTTGGCCAGCGATTTGAGCATATCAACAACTCAGGATACGCGGTTTAAATTTCTCACGGACACATGGGTCAACTTGACATACTTTGATCTTGATGAGGAAACTGGGGACTTTTCGACCACTCAACCGATTGATCGAGAGGAAATTTGTGCCCCGAACAGCGGTACAACGTGCCAGTATGAACTGGAGGTCCTAGTTCTACCGCAGTCTTCCTATCACTTTATACGGGTCTACGTGATCATCGAGGACGTGAACGATCACAAACCAACATTCAGCAGTTCGGTCTTGTCGTTGTCCATACCGGAAACTGTTGCCATAGGAACTAAAATCCCCTTGGAGACGGCCTCGGACCCAGATGTTGGCAGCAATTCCGTTCAATCGTATGCTCTGACAAACGACTACAGTGGCAGGTTTGGACTGTCTGTCGAACGATACGTGGATAACACGGTGTCGTTGCAACTTGAAGTTATGGCCGAGTTAGACCGCGAGACTCGTAGCCGGTACCTCTTGACTCTGCTTGCGCACGACGGTGGTGACCCTCCAAGGACAGGTTCCGCAACTCTAAATATAACCATCCTTGACTCCAACGACAATACTCCGCAGTTCGTGAGGCCCAGCTATACGGCCAGAATTGAAGAAAACACGCCAGTAGGAACGGAGATTTTGCAAGTGGTAGCCAGGGACCCAGACTGGGGGACCAACGGGGAGATTCAGTACTCCTTCAGCAGCAGTGTGAGTCAAGCTGCCAGACAAGCCCTAGAGATTGATGAAGTGACTGGAGTGATAAGCGTTAAGGGCGTCTTGGACTATGAGCAGCAGCCCAGTTTCCAACTTGTCGTCAGAGCGGCAAACCGAGTCACGAACCCGGTTCCTGATTTCACGACTGTTACTATCAACCTCATTGACACTAACGACAACTACCCCATTCTCACTGTGAGCACTTTAGGAGATGGCCCCAATCACTTGGTGTATCTCCCAGAAGACACCGCTCCAGGAACCCTAGTTGCCTTCATCAAAGCATCGGATCCAGACAGTGGCAGCAGTGGGATCGTCCGAATCTCTTTATCCAACACCTTGTCTGATTTTGGTCTTCAGGAGGTCAGCGAAGGACAATACTTTCTCAGTACACTGCGAGACTTGGACAGAGAAGCTGTTGACATCTATAACATCTCCATTCTGGCAACAGATCAAGGTTTTCCAGTGAGGACAACCATCCGTGACTTTGTGATCTTAGTAGAAGACATCAACGACAACCCGCCCTCCTTCAAGGAACAGATCTATCACACCAATGTTGACGAGAACAACCATCATCCTTTGTCAGTTTTTAATCTCTCGGCCGAAGATCCTGATGAGGAAGGGATAAACAGCGAAATTACGTACCATCTGTGGACGCAGAGAGATGATTTTTCAGTGGATGCTTCTACCGGAGATATTTACGTCAACACTGTTCTGGATCGTGAAGCTCAGTCCTCCATCACTCTCTCCCTGAGCGCGTGTGATAACGGAGATCCAATCTTTTGCAGCAATGTTACGGTTGTCGTCGATATTCAAGACCAGAATGACCACCACCCTGTCTTCAAGCAACACAAGTATCTGTTCAACATTGCGGAGAACTTGGCCGAGAACTCGGTGGTTGGCTACACGAAAGCCACAGATGAGGATGTTGGTCGCAATGCTCAACTGACATACGCGATAAAAGAATCCAATTCCAACGGGGCTAAGGAGTTCTTTCGGATTGTACCACAGAGTGGGAAGATTTTAACTCAAAAGGCTTCGGACTTCGAAGTCCGCAGTGTGTTCCAATTCACCGTAACAGCTACTGATCACGGGATGCCACCCAAAGCATCAGAGGTGATTGTAGACATAACGATTCGGGACGAGAACGACAATGTTCCTGAGGTGCTCTCCCCAAATTCAGGCAACGATACCTTCTTCATTCCCCAGTCAGCTCAAGCAGGCTTCCTTGTTGTTCCAATTGAAGCTTCTGACTTGGACGAGGGAGCGAATGCTGAATTATCCTACAGCATCAGTAGTGGAAACAAAGCTGGCATCTTTGGGATCAACTCGGAGGGAGACTTACTGACGGCCCAGAAGATCGCCAGCTCTTCGGAAGGTGTCCATCGCGTAACCGTTCAAATCTCAGACGGCGGCACGCCTACCCAGACCACCACTATGGAACTGATCATCGTCATCACTGACTTGGATTTTAACGCTTCGCTCCCGGCTCAAGTATTCTTCGATCGCTTCAATCTGACCGCTGCCGACTTTGGACTTGAAGAAAAAGACAACACGAACCACAAAACTAGTCCTCTAGCTTCCTGGCCTGTAATTGCTTCAATTGTTCTCGCCATCATGTTTCTCCTCATTGTCTTCCTTTTCATCGTGCTTTACTTCAAGCGACGCTACAAGTCCAAACCCCAGACCTACAAATCTCCAGACATGCTTAGTAGCGACAGTCGAACCAGCACTGACTATCTCTCGGACGCACACAGCATGAGCCCGCAGAGGAAGCTCTCGACCGATTCATCGCATCTCTCTGTCTCCACGTCGCTCTGCTCGATTCCGTCCAAGAACATACCCAAGTGGAGGTCCGAAGCAGCTCAAGCCAATGGGACGCTGGATTCTAGACTTGGCAACCAGCAGATGACCACTTTTGGCAGTAGCTATGATGTTACGTGCATGTCTGATGCAGCCGCTCGGAGAACACCGGATAATGATGCCGAGGTAAGAAGGGCAAAGATCAAAACACAATAATAGTATAGTCTTCTGTAGCACATTTATTTGCCTTGCTTTACAACATAGGCATATGGACAATGCCAGTCTACAGCAGGTGGTGTTTTTCAAGTTACATAACATGTCAAAAAGCACACACAATGTAAAGTTTACGCACATAATTTCATTGCAATTTCCTATTTAAATGAGCCTAAACCAGCCAGTGATTTCTACATGTAGCTATGGTTGCCAAAACTTCACCCAGGCTAACCACTCAAACCTGTGCGAGATAACCACTTAAGCCCTGTCCGCATTGGACTTTCTTTTGGAAAACGTACCGAGACAATGGGTACGTTTCCCATATTAAGTCCAATGCGGACAGCCCAGGACGTTTTCCTGTCAGGAACCTTTCCCGAGTCGTGCGGTTACTTTTCCTGGAAAAAAATGTGTAATGCAAGAGTTAAGCCTGGTTTCTCCCGTATCTTGATTTTGTAGGTCCAGAGACTCTTGACGATACTCCGCATGGAGACAGACGCCGTCAGCAATAACTCCAACATAAGCAGTTATGACAGTGGTCAAGGTGGCCATGATGATCAGGAATCTTCCCACGATGGCCTTCCATTGGCTCATCATGACGCCAGGGGCACACCACGGTCAGCGTCCTGTCCACGACTCTCGGGATTCGCAACTCACGATGGTAAAGGTAATAACAGATCTTATTAAAGACTGATTAAAAAATAGACCGTATTCCTGAACGCGTGAGGGCGCTGTCAAGTGGCCCGCGCGTTATGTTCGAACACAAACGCGCTATGCGCGCATGCGTTCCAAACGTTCACTTTTTATGGAAACCCGTGTCTGCGCTCTGCATACGCGACTTTTCCCCACAGGCATATTCCCCCATTATCCACAGTCAGACTGGGCATTTTCCCTCCAATTCACCTAGTTCGAGCGCCCTCACGCATTCAGGAATACGGTCTATTGTGAAAACTGTTACAAACGGCATTATCTGGGTTAGCATTACATACACTATGTGGACTTGGAAACAAAGGAAGTCCACATAAACCAGGAAGAGATGACGGTCTGTGGACTTGCACAGGTCCACAGTCGGGTTGTCCAAGCTTTAAAAACGAGGTTAGGGGTCAGGGTCAGGGTTCAAAGTTTAGGGGTTAGGGTTTTGGTGGAAAAAATCGTTTTCATTTTGCAAAAAAAATGGAATTTTTGAGCAGTTTTGGACGGGAAGATTATGTACGATAAAAACCAACCTGTGTATAAGTCGGCTTGGTATATCATGTTCGTTTTCAAGAAATTGCGCAAAGCCACCATCTCTCAAACATAATTACAATAGTTTACAAAAGGTGTATACCGAAATGAACTTGTTCCACCATACCTAAAAAGGCCAGTGAAAACTTATTGTACACTTCGTAACCTACAACTTTTTTTGGTTATCAATTTAAATATTGTCGGACGTAATGCATCATAGAGGCAAAACTCACAATCAAAACTAAAAAACTGCACTTTTTTTTCTTTTATTTCCACACAGCATCCAGAGACCACTACATGGCAAGTCCCAACTGCACCCCCGAGTGCGCCACCCTGGGCCATTCCGATCACTGCTGGAACCAGTCCGACCCCTCTACGCGACCGCGATCAGCCTCAACAAGCCTCATACCCCAGCAACCCATACACAAGCCCGTCGGCCTGTACGCCGACCCGGACGCGAACTTGCATCCCATCGCGGACACGATCATCACAGACGGCGCAAGAATTTCAAACAACTACCTCGATACGCCCGTTGATAATTTTAGATCTGGTAGCAACTATGGCACCACACCAGTGAAATCTAGGAGTGGGTCCCCTTCAACAGATGGTCTGTTCATAAACACATATGCGACGATACCGCGAGGAACTTTAGGAAAGCACCGTGCGAACACGAATAACTCGCACACAAGCTTATCTCCCGTGGACCACGTTAATAAATATCATCGGAATACAAACACTCCGCTAGGCCTTTCACCCATAACAGAAGACCCCATGGAATTGTCGGACAGTCGGATGCCAGTCCAAAATGGCGGGATACAGGATGACTACAACTTTCAACCGAGAGGCATGTATGATAACTATGGACGGAGCAATGCGCGGTATGGAACTGATTTTGAGGACGGGGATGTCAGGTACCAGAACGGTGGAGCATCTGATTATTATCCCAAGCGCAGCATACAGACATGCCTTTGAGCAGGGACATTGCATTTGGGATAGTCTGGTGCCTGGTTGGCATGTGTACGGTGGCAATTTTGCCAGGATCTGGGGCGGATTGCAATATGCGGTCTAAGACTGGTCTATATGCTTAGCCGGCTAACGCGGAGTCCACTAAGACCGGTCTACAATTATAGCCTGCTTGCAATATCGTGGTCTTAATGTAAAACAGTCTTAAAATTGAAGCCCGCGGCGAGCAGGCTATAATCGGTCTAAAATTTTGGACACAGCGCTACATCTTGTAATTTGTGCTGAAAGAAGACAAAGAGTGTTGTGAATAGAACGCACATTATGCCCATTGGTGCCTTTTCAGTGCTATTTTATAACTTTCGGGTCAGTTTTTTTACAAATCCCGTGGAAGCGCACGCGCCATCGAGTGGCTTCGTGAGGACGTTTGCTTGGCTTGAAATTACATATCTATAGCTGCTTGCGTCACTTCCATTAAGATGTGCATGTTTTTCTGTTGGCGCAGCCGTACTTTAATTAGACTGGTTTATAGCAATGGGATAAACCAGTGACTTAGCCAAGACTGGCTAAGTTGGATAGCCGGCTATAAAAGACCCGTCTTAGACCAGTGGCTAAGTACATTTTATTGCAATCCGTCCCTGATGTCTTGGGTGCCTTTGAGTGCCTTAATTTTCATTGACAAGAAAAGAGGTCCTTATATTTTGCAGCCACATCTGAGATTTGAAGATGGCTCACAGTACTTCACACGGCCCAAAACCACAACAAAAGATGACATATATTCAACTTGCACCATGGATAAAGAACTTAAAGCAGGAATTCGCATCCCAATAATACTGTTTACAGCTGCACTGTAATCTCAAAGTTTTCCGAAGTTAGCATAATCTGTAAAGCTCATCGTTTGCTTGGTCCCGATTGGATAAAATGATGTATCTTAAATTCAAAAGTACATAAAGTGTCCAGACCACATGCGATAAAATGTGCTCTGGTTCTATTGGCTCTACATTGCAAGTGTTCTTAGCAATAGACCGCATCGAATAGCTGCCATCTTGTGGGCCAACAATATACCCGGTAAGCACAAAATGTGCAACCATGCATGCCCTCATAGAAAACAAAGAAACTGCCCCGCAAGAAGGCATCTGCTATTCGATGCGGTTTATATACACGTTACGCATATACGTAAAAGGTAAATTTTGTTGTACATGTACTGTACATTATACACTGTACGTGTGTATTTATGTTTACGCATATCATATACATAAATGAAACTGACGATTTTAACTTCCGATCCCATAGATTCTCAGACATGCAACTTTTCAGCTGATTTCCTCTTATCTGTCCCATTGAAACTGGATTCTACAGTGCAATGGAGGAAAGCCATTTGACATGATTTTTCAGTTTTTGGTAAAAATGGTTTCTGCCCGGTGAAAATCTGAATGACCAAAACTGCAGTGAACTGCAACTTGCCAAATGTAAATACGAGTGCATAGTGTAAATATGCTTTATATTTGTTACATTTTATATTCCTTGGTTTAACTTTTCAAAAAAAAGGCAAATTTTTTGCCAAAATTTGCTGTTTTTCAGAGGCGATAGCCAACAACTTGCTAATACAAAAACAGTACGTAGCATTAGTTTTTCTGTTATTTATCACTTGTTTTTATGTACTTGTACATTGTTTTGTTAAAATATAAATAAGTGCCTTCTATGTGTTAATTATTGTAAGTTTTTATTGTCTTTCAATCCGAGAGAAATATTGGTCTTTCCTGACATAAATAGCGTAGGACATAGAAACTTGCCAGAAGTGACCACGAAACCTACCGTAACTAGCTTGCATTTTGCAGCTGAAAATTTTAACTCTCCCACTGCCTTGCTTCAAGTAGAATTTTTTGTACACAAATTCCTTCCTCAAACCATTTTTAGAACATGTAATTCAGCATGCCCGGTGGTCGAGTGGTTAAGACATCTGCCTAGTATGCACAATAGACTGATCCAGCACAGCCTCAGGTTGAGGTAACCAAAAAGTAGATCTCCATTTTGTGCACAGAGCTACGGCGAAATGCAGCACGAGTGACGCAAAAACACCATAAACATTGCAGAGGACCCTGGCCGGTTTAAAACAGATTGTATAAGATTATCCTAACCTACTTTTAATTCCTTCAAAAATTAGCTTGTCGATTTGCTATGTTGTGCATTCACTGCGTTCTAGATGTGTGTCGAGATGTTTGTGTTCGATCACGGGCGTTAGGCGTAATGCAGGCGTGTTGTACGTGCACGCACACGACCGGATACTTAAGTGCACATTTTGCTTTCGAGCGTGCAGTTTCTGTGTGCGTGTGCATGTTTCAATACGCGCTGACCAGGGCGCGGACGCACGGCACGGCCACGCGACTTTACTGCACACGTGCTTTACATGTGTGGCATGCTGCTAGGCAATTTCTAAATGGGCGGAGCTTACTGGATCGGTCTATTGATAGGTGCATAAGCATGAAAGGGTTAAAAGCTTGTTTGTAACAATTTGTGTAATATCTGAAACTAATTTGTTGAAGGTAACAAATCATCAGGGACTTTGTACGATTGTGGACTTTCATCGTGGCCAGTCCGCCACTAGCCTGAATTTATTCACTGTTTCTTTAAAACATTTTAAATATTTTAATAAAAACCAAGGACTCAGTTTCCGCCACTTTAATTTTTGCATTGTGTGATTTAATTTTTGTTTACCAAGAAATTTATTATTGTAAATAAAACCGGGATAAAATGAAGTTAGTTACGGCATAAGTGTCGGCAGGAAAAAATAGAGAAAAAAATGTTTCATGCATACATGATAACATCTATAATGTCCAAGCCAGGTTTATATAAACTGAGACACTGAATAAAGTGGACGAGTTGGTATAAATACCATACACGTTCGCCACTAATTCTTCCTAATATAACAGGATAATGCCCCAGAAAGGGTAAATTTGGTTTAATAGGAAACATGATTTCAGCAAAGAGAAAATATCAAGTTTTTCTTGATGTCATGCTCCATGAAGTCTCAACTGGCGAACGTGTATGGTTTTCTTTTCCGACGAGTTTTCAATATAATTAGGAAAATGTTAATTGCGACAAAATAAAAGAATGCTACCAAAAACGAAGTTAACACCAGCCATGAATTTGATACACATGTAACAGCGGAAGAACGGTTGCCTAAATACCTTACTTCCTTGTATAGAAGACTCACTGACGCTACAACTGTTGTATGTATTCAGGTTTAGCACAAAATGCAATTCCCAGCAAGCTCATGTCCTCGGCAGTCCATTACTTGGTCTTATTTCAAGCATTATAAAGTTATTTAAACGGACTGCAATTTTATTGTTATCAGACCTGTGTTGGACTTAAGACGTGTCAGCATTGGACTTGTTTTTCGGGAGGTTTTACCAAGACGATGGTAAACTAAAAAAATTACTAAATTTTACATTTGGAATTTTTCAACACGGAATTTTCTTTTACAGAGACTGTGGGAGAGCATGCGCAGTGTCCCTTCGCAGTATGACCTTCACGGCCCAGACATACGCTTCCAGAGCCCTTTTACCGACTCGCTGTGTCAGCATTGGACTTATTGTTTCGGGGAAAAGTTCCCTGGTCAATTTTCCTGGGCAGCAGTTTGCCAAGAAAAGTAACCGCTGGACTCGGGAAAAGTTACTGAGGAAAACTTTCAAGGCTGTCCGCACTGGACTTAAAATGAGAAAAGTACCCACCGTCTCGGTAAGTTTTCCCGAAAAATGTCCAATGCAGACAGGCCTTTATTGTTTAAATACACTCTTGTAGAGTAGAAAGTCATAAGGAGCATCACCACACCAAACATAATGCTCCCAACATTCATGGCTCCCAACTATTAGCACATAATTTTCTTAAAGTGAGTTGTTTAAATGCATTTGGGTCTTTCCACAGTAAAGGGGGCATTTTGGCAACACAGACCATATTTTCGAGGAAATACCTTTGTCTGGTCTCAAAATAAAAGAAATAAGTTTAAGTTGTTCTGAAGAGATAACTTAGGCCCAAAAACGGTTACAAATAGTGTGACAACATGCCTTTTTAAATTTCCAATATACGTTTGTAACAGGGACGGACACTTGTTACATTTTAGGCCGTCCTGGTTACGAGCGTATATTGGAAATTTGTCTACAGGGTTTTTAGAAAGGCATGTTGTCACACTATTTGTAAAAAATGTTTGGCCCAAGTTATTTCTTCAGAACTGAAACTTATTTCTTTTATTTTGAGACCAGACAAAGGTATTTTCTGAAAAATATGTTCTGTGTTGCCAAAATGCCCCCTTTACCGTGGAAAGACTCATTTATCTGCACACATTTTGTACATAATTTCTGGCAGGGATTTTTTTCTTTTGCTGTAGCAGAGTTCCTCACAAAGTGCATTAATTTTGATGTTATAAGTAGAAAATCTAATTCCCAAGCCATCGATTTTCCAATACAGTACATAAATTCTACAACCTGTTGTGGATAAAGGCGTAAATTGCAATGTCAATTTTTTCATTCAGTTTCAGTCGTGGACAAAATTTGAAACAAAACCAATTTCCAGTAATCCAAAAGTCAAATAATTTTTGAAAATACATAAAATTCACTGGCTTAATATTTCAGAAGAAAAAAACCCCAGACAACTTGTTGAGTTTTCGTATTCTTACCAGGCCCCTCCCATTTAGGGGTGGAGTCTGCAGAGTGGGAGGGGCTATGACTTGGATGACGTCCTCTTTGTGTCATCTTCCGTATCGTCGATGTCATTAGCAACCTTCAGTGCTGGTATGTCTGAGAGGACGGGGGTTGTGTGTAGAGAGTTGCGGATTTTGCTGACGAGGCCGTCGGGATCGGATGTAGTAATTTTGGCACCTGGACAGTTAAAAAGCAGGGCAAACTAAAATGGTTATATGCCTTTCTTGACAATGACAAACAAGATTATTCAACCACTTTGTGATGACTATATAAAAGACAATTTACCCATTCCTATTGGTCGAGAGCATGTCATGTGGCTGGTCTTAAGTGGTGTTTACATTGGACATTTTTGTGAAACTACAATGTGTGGTAGATTTGCCAATTTGAGTCCAATAGATTACTAAAGTAAAAACGTCACCCTGTGTGTTTTGCCAAAGTTACTGGGTCTGAACTGAAATCAGCGAACTGCTTCCCTGCGCTTTAGCAATGGACGTTTCAGATTACCAGCGAATGTTTAGATCCACTCACCCTGGCAACTGACGTCACACTATAGTAGTCTATATAAACTCCTAAATAAAAGTTCGGAAAGTCAAGTTTGACTGACAATTTCTCTCTTGTTACTAAATCATTTCCCTTGAATTTGGTATCATTGGAAAGCCCTGTTATTCCTCTTTACAGTGATGTGTCATTTGTTATGATTAATTAATTGGGGGATGTGCAGTATAGCGGAATACCTACCTATTGGCTCATTACAACTCTGATTAGTAACACCCTCCACCAACCTCCACCAAAGCCCTCCACCAACCCCCCCCCCCCCCCCCCCCCCCCCCCCCCCCCCCCCCCCCCCCGGCATGGACTATTTCAGAGATAAAAATGCTGGTTTTTAAGAAACGAATCTAAATGCAGAGAATAGGCAAATGACTTGTGGAATATGCTACATCCAAATCATGCACACACAGCACAGCATTTCATCATTGTTACAGATTATCAACGGAAGAATTTGATATTTACGATCTCTTAATTATGAAAAAAACAAACCACCAACTTTCTATTTTTTCTTTTGGTAAAAAAAAAAAAGAGACCCAAAAAGGATCAAAGATTTACACGACTTAGATCATATCATGAAATCATCATCTACAGCACCAACCTCAAGTCATTTGCCTACCTGCTGGAATAAAGACTACGCTAAAACCCCCGCACACGCTCAACTAGTCTGCGGAAGAACCCTGGCTCTTTTTCTTTTTCTTCGTCGGACAGTGATTCCACAGTTTGGGAGTCTAGAGACAGAAAAACAAATAGTTGCAGCATTGGAAACATTTTTTTCCCTGCCGTGCAAAGTTTACCATAAAAAACCTGTGTATAATGTAATGTAATGGTGGACACTTGTATAGCGCACATGCCTACCCTAGGGTACTCCTGGCACTTGCCATTAACATCATCGCTGCCATCAGGAAATCACCAGAACCATTTCGCTTCAACTAGGTGGCTGCCTGGCCAAGGCGCACAACCCTATCAGCAGTTAGATTGTGGCATTCCCCATAACAGCTCCCCAGATATCGCTTGGGTTGACGAGGCAATTGAGATTAAGTGTCTTGCCCACAGACACAAACACGTTGGCACAAGTGGGACTCGAACCCGTAGTCCTTCGATCACGAGCACAGCTGGATACCCACTAGCCCACACGTGCTCTATAAGGTGCACTGTATTCACAACAGCAAACAATCAAAGTCCCGGGTGTGCCTTATAGACCGTATCAAATAGCTGCCATCTTGTGGGGCAGCTTGGATATTTAAATTGCTAAACAAAGTGTGCAAAATGTGCAACTATCCATGTCCTCTAGAAACAGTCCCACAAGATGGTAGCTATTCAATATGGTTTATACATGGAGATAGCCAGCTGGCTGTGCCCAGATTTATTTCTGTTTAGACTGAAGAAGAGTGCACAAGAACCAATTTAGTTTCAAATAAGTATCCCATATGTACCTTTTATTAGTGTGGATAATATAGAAGAATCGTAAAGGAGCGTGTACCAGGGTTGTAACGAGTATCCCTCTTTTCGAGTCCCAAGTCAAGCCAAGTCAAACTGCCCTCGAGTCCCAAGTCAAGTCGAGTCAAATCAAGTCAAGCTGCCTTCGAGTCCCAAGTCAAGTCAAGTCGCCTTCGAGTCCCAAGTCAAGTCAAGTTAAGCTGCCTTCGAGTCCCAAGTCAAGTCAAGTCAAGCTGCCTTCGAGTCCCAAGTCAAGTCAAGCTGCCATCGAGTCCCAAGTCAAGTCAAGCTGCCATCGAGTCCCAAGTCAAGTCAAGCTGCCTTCGAGTCCCAAGTCAAGTCAAGCTGCCATCGAGTCCCAAGTCAAGTCAAGCTGCCTTCGAGTCCCAAGTCAAGTCAAGCTGCCATCGAGTCCCAAGTCAAGTCAAGCTGCCATCGAGTCCCAAGTCAAGTCAAGCTGCCTTCGAGTCCCAAGTGAAGTCAAGCTGCCTTCGAGTCCCAAGTCAAGTCAAGCTGCCATCGAGTCCCAAGTCAAGTCAAGCTGCCATCGAGTCCCAAGTCAAGTCAAGCTGCCTTCGAGTCCCAAGTCAAGTCAAGCTGCCTTCGAGTCCCAAGTCAAGTCAAGCTGCCATCGAGTCCCAAGTCAAGTCAAGCTGCCTTCGAGTCCCAAGTCAAGTCAAGCTGCCATCGAGTCCCAAGTCAAGTCAAGCTGCCATCGAGTCCCAAGTCAAGTCAAGCTGCCTTCGAGTCCCAAGTCAAGTCAAGCTGCCTTCGAGTCCCAAGTCAAGTCAAACTGCCTTCGAATCCCAAGTCAAGTCAGGCATATTGGTCAAGTTGGGTCAAGTCAAATAGTCACGACAGTAAATTTGTTCAAGCTAATTCCAAAATAAGTCTAAACACAGAAAGTCACATCCGTGTTGCATGCTCTAGCCAATATTCCATTAGTGCTGAAATACAAATTAGTCACCAAAATGAAAAAAAAAAAAGGAATGAAAGTATATTTTATTTTTGGCAAACTAAAGTCAAAAGGTCTGAGTCAAGTCAAGTCAAGTAATTTGAGGTTCGAGTCTCAAGTCAAGTCAAGTAAGTTGAGGTTCGAGTCTCAAGTCAAGTCAAGTAATTTGAGGTCCTAAGTCAAGTCAGTGAAAATCTCAACACCCATTTCCCATGGGTGTTGAGATTTTGAAACCACATAATTTGTCATATTTTTCTCATTACCATACTGAAATTTAGCGCTCAAAATCCATACATTTTCAAAATCCATACATTTTCAAGAATATCGTAAAAAAACCACCGATGTTTTGTAAACTAATTAATCTGGTTCCAGACAGTAGTGCAGTGATTACACCAACTTTTTGCTTCCACATCCCAAATCGAGGATGTTTTCTTCCCATAGATAATATTTTGGGGATGTACCGTAATTTTCGGAATATAAGCCGCGGCTTATACGTTGATTTTGCCAAAAAAAAAGTTCCTGGCGGCTTATAAACCGGGCGGCTTATACGTCGAGCTCTAAAGATAAAAATCATGATATGCTCATATACATTATGTAATGTAGTTCCTGAAATAATTCTATCAATCTTTTATGGGAATTGTTTATTGTCAAAAAACGATGTTGAAGGCCGTCGCACGCGCAAGAAAAGGTGTGCAATTTTTCCAGGTGCAGAGTGTACCGATCTTCGTTGGTGACCCATACATCGATGTGACACAGCACAAGCGCAGGCAACCAGTTCGCCATCGGTTGTGAGTACTCGTCCAACGCCAAACAAATCGTTTGGTGCGTCTGTTCCTTCCGTGTTTTCTTCAATTCTTTACTTTTAGTTGGCGTTGTTTTAAAATCCAAAGAGTTATGTGTTTGTCATTGTCTGTGGAAATGTGTGTTTTAGATGGAAAATCATTACAAGTAATTTTAATTAACGATGTTTTTCCAACGATGTACAGTCACTTTGCCCAACTTGAGCCCCTAAGCTTCGCCCAAAAACCATTTCGCCCAAGCGGCATACGTGTACGTACGTCCGCAGGCTAGGCAGGCAAACGGTCCCCTATTTTAATATTATCGGTATCTCGCGCGCGCGGTGGCGAGGTCAAAGGTAAATTCGGAACACGACGCCGCCATAGTTCATTCACCGCCATAGTTCATTCACCGCCATTGGGGGTGAATGAACTATAGCGGCGTCGTGCACAAAAATATGGGGCGGACGCAAATGCGAGAAATCATCGGGAATACCGGTATTATGACCCCTTTCGAACACGTGCGAATATGCCATTTTGGGAGTCAAATAATGCTGAGTCATTGTGGAAGCAATGTGCGTGCGCGTTGTGTGCGTCTCTGGTGGGCGTAACGCGGTTTAGTTCACCAATGGGAGCCTCATCATATAGCGCGTTACGCGCGCTATGGACACACACAACGCGCACGCACATTGCTTCCACAACGACGCGGCATTGTTTTACTCCCAAAATGACGTCATTGGCATGAGCTCAATACCATGCAAAAGACGATAGACTGATCTACAATGTATGTAGCATTCTTTTTCCGCTGAATTACAAATATTAATACATGTATCAATCACCCAATCCCCATATGAAGCCCCTTTATAAATGTCAGTTGCAATCTTCTTTTCAAGTAATTTTGAATGATGTATAGTGAATCAACATATAATGATCTATTGAGATAACCGAATTCGGAAAAAAGAAGGCATAGCGTTTGCACCGCTCAAGACGCCCATTGATGACCATTCAGGCAAGAACCACCGTGAAGCTGGTTTTCTTTTTGCAAAAATGGAGAGGCCCCATGAACCGTCCAATTATTGTTGCAGCTTCGGTCTAAACCCCCGTCCATCTGGTCTAGTACAATGTCTAATTCTTTGTCACTGTCCTTTGCATTTTTAGTTTAATCGTGATGGACCCAAACGCATGACAAATGCAATGTAGTGGCAGTACAATACGGAAGCAATCAAACATAAAACGTTTGGCATATTTTATTTTGGCCGGTGAGATCAAAATCGCCAAGTCACCATGTGCATTGAAAATAGCCAATCGCGGTGCGCGTAATGGAGAGACTCGGCCGGCTATTATCGTACATGCATATAATATGCGTCGGGCCCGGGCGAAAGCAGTGTACAATTTGTACACGTGGGCTGCGTTCCACTCATGCAAACGTTGCAAACGTTTAACAATGTGCGTGTATTTGGAACGAAGCCCTGCTTTCACTTACCGTGTTTGTGCATGGCCTACCGGCCTGGTGCATGCACTGCCGTGCGGCCGCCGTCGGAGAATCCAGCGAATATCTTGATGGCTTGCGGCCTTCGTCATCGTTGTCTTCTACTCTCCTTTATTTTTTGGAGATTTCTTATTATGCACATTCCAAGGCATTTTAAAAAATATGTCAAGTTACATGTACCTTATCTATTTACAAAACAAACTGAAACAAGATTAGCCTACTTTGAGTGCATTGCACTTTGCTATAACTTATTATAAACATGTAACGCCTTTTCCGATAAAGCCACTTTAAATTCTTGATTTCAATAAAGTTTTCTCTTGAGTGTGCTGTCATCAAAACAGCCTGGACCACAAAGCTCTCTTTGTTAGAGGCGACATGCCGCGCCGACAGAGTGTGACTACTGTAGTGCGTGGTAGCGTGCACATGGCCCGCTGTGAGGCACTTACGGCGGCAGTTCTTTGTGATCGATCTGTGGCCGACAAAATGGTGCGGCTAATAAGCCGGGCGGCTTATACGCCGACGGTGAATCTTGTTTCTGGAATTTTCGGGCGTCGCGGCTTATACCCCGGGCGGCTTATATTCCGAAAATTACGGTAGTTTATATGATTGTTAGGTTAAAACGAAATCAAATTTTTTGAAAAATCTGGTCACGCTCTTTTAAAACACCATTTTGATGAACGGGTGTGGCCAGCAAATGACATACACTATTCACAATAAGTGGTGCGCCTTATATACATATTTTTAAGGCATTTTCTGCTAAACAGCATTCTGGAATTTCCTTTTGATTAGCTAATAATAATCTTACCGTCACTTGTCTTAGTTGTCCCATCTACCGTTCCTGATACACCCGACTCTTCCTCAGCAAACGCAAATAATAATGCTCTCTGCTTACTGGTAAGGTTCCTGTAATAATGAGATAAATTAGAACATTTGGAGGTAATATTGCATTTTCTATATACGACTAATTATGGCATATCAACCACAGTAAGTGAAACTCCAATATCAAATCCAAATCTAGGAAAATTCTTTACAGCTTGGGTTAACATTTTTAGGCCCGTCTAGTAGGTTTTAAAGACGGATTACATGATTGGAAAACATTTAAGGACAGGAGTGAGGGAGCGAGTTTTGGGTTGAACGCTGTGCCGGCATCATGCGGCCATTTTCATGGCGGGATTGTGTTAATATATAAAACAATTGATTGTAATAAAAGAACCTTGGAGAATATAGAACCTTGGAGTCAGTTGTAAAAGATAATCACGTAAGTAACGAATGAGATACATTTCAAAAATATTGTAGAGCCAATGTATAGAAGTATTTAACTTAGAGTTATTCTGGGCAGTTTTCCAGGGAGATCCCCCAGACACAGTACCCTGTCTAATGTACCAAACACATTCAAATTTCATACATGTTAAAAGCATGCTAAAGCAAAGGGCATGTGATTGTTCAAACTAGATTGACTGTTACAATCACTATTAAACAAAAGATGTTTCCACATAAACCCTTTTTGTTTTCAACTCACGTTGGTACTTGGATTTTGATGTGAACGTAATGATCACCGTAACCGTAGCCGTTCACTCTGCTAATACCCTTGCCTGGCAGTCGTATTCTGGTGTGCGACTGCGTTCCGGGTGGTATCTGTGGGGGAAAAAAAAATCAAAAAAAGTTTTAGATACTATGATAAACTGTTCCCATGAAAACCACATGGGAATGTTAATTTTTTAGGTATGTATTGTATTACTCTTACTCTGTGTTTTCATAGAATTGCAAAGTTTTAAATTTAATTTTATAAGTACATCACTGAATAAAGGTTTGTTCCATAAAAAACCAAGAGCCAAAGTGTGAAATTTCGATGCATTTGTAAAAATGGCTTTTCCAAGTTGCCAAAATTTCTGAAAAAGATTCCTGTGTATTTTCTAATTTTATATTAGACATTCTGTTAGACATGTCTTGGTATCATAAAATTTGTTTAACAACGCGTAATGTAAAGAGGGACACCAAGGCATTTTCAACTATTACAAATACATTTAAGTTTTTCAATTTAAGACTTAGAAAAAAGTGCTTTATATGAGGTCGTTCAGACGAGGGGCTATCTCAGGAGCTAGCTCCGGAGCTAGCTAGCTCCACCTCAAACTCCTGTCGTTAGAACGCAATTAGCTCCACCTCTGGGGCTAGCCCTCCCCAAACTTAGCCCCACAAATTTGTGGGGCTAGCCCCACTTTCAGCCCAGCTGGGTTTCTTTTATGACTTAGCTCCACCATTATTTACTGACTGAACGCAACTGACCTCGCTCTGTGGCATCTGGCCAATGTTAATATGCTATCAAATTTGACCACATTTAAGCTCCGGAGCTAACTGTAGCTCCGGAGTTATCATCACCGTTTGAACGGGAGGGCATTTTGGACTAACTCACTTTAGCTCCAGCGAACCCCCGCTGAGTCTGTTAATTGGATTGGGGCTAAAAAAAGTAGCCCTCCGTCTGAACATACCCTATTAGAGCGAGCCTTATATCAGTGGCATGGTTCTCCACTACCTGTTTTGTTTTGGGCGCGCCACCTGGACAAAATCAGAGGTGCCGTTAGCGCCCCGACAAAAAATTGCCGTCTGGACTAAAAAAACTGGCCTCCTGGACAAAAAGAATAAATTTTCCCCTTTAAGAACACTTTAAAAGTTAGGCAGATTCATTCGAGAATTAGTTGTGAAGTCCAAATATTACCCGTTGGCATCATTATTGTTAACTTATCACGCATACTCATTGTACTGGCAACCCCAACTGCATTCATCCACATACATGCATCCATTTTGAACAGCGCCCTCACATGGCAAACTTTGGATTAGTCACTGAGGGCGCTGTTCAGTACACCCGGATAAAACATCGACCAGTAGAGAACCTTCAGTGACTGTTATAACAAGAGTTATGGATATACCAGACAATTAAGATATTTTATTTATGTTGACAGATGGATATTTCTAATGATTCATACGTACAGTGAGGTGAATACTATCATAAATGCCTTTAATCTTCAGACTGCCTCCCAGTGCAGCTTGCGTAAAGCTAACGATCACGTCGGAGTGAACATCGGCACCGTCTCTACGAAAGGTCTGGCTGCGGGCTACACGAAAGGTAATGAAGAGTTCTTTATTGCCAACCGGCATCCGGACTGTCTGCCCGTCCTCAACGCCTGAAAACACAAAACGAAAAATACTGTTAAATAAAATGCTAAAAGAAATAACGTAAAAAAACAAGGACCAATGTTTGTCTGACGATGTCGGCCGACTAAAACTTTGATGGTGTGAACACCACTCCTGACAACGTCCAACATCATCCGACAAGTTGGGCCATGTGGCTATCACCCAACTTTGTTAGAGCTTGTTGGATGAAACGGGCCACGAGTGGAGTAGAACGCCTGTCACGTGACGGCAGCAGCCAACCGCAGTTGAGATATTTTGGACCATGTTGAGTCGTATGTAAGCGCATCCACCAACGCCCAACAAGTTCCAACTTCTTTCAGAACCACATATTTCCAAAACCACATTTCCTAAAGGGTTTGTTTTGCTCTACCCGATATAACTTGATTAGCCTGTAACTAGATAGTAAAATTGACTAAAAGTGTTGATAGCAATGGTAACAATGATTTTTTTCCCTAGTAAAATGGTACCTTTGTGGGAGAAATTGCCAACTGAAGGCGAGTTTTAAAAAAAATTGTTACCATTCATTCATACATAAACAAAAACTGCATGGATTTTCATGTTTTCTGAAGTATAACTGCACCTATGTGGCTGAAATGTCTACAAGGCAGTTTTCTCAACATAGGCTTTTTAATAATTATGAGTGGAAATAATGCGGTTTTGAACAGTTTACCAATCATGTAGTTGTACTCCATCTTTAACAACATTCATATTGCACTAAAGAACACGTCTCTGGTTCGAATCCCCACTTTTAATCATGGTACATTCACATACCGGCAGGTACTGGCACAGTAACTTTCTTGCGTTGCATCGTGGTTCCAGCTCCTCGACACACCATACACGGCACAGTAATAAGGACGCGCGTTCCACGACATTGCCGACACGTTGTGCGCATCACGAAAGGGCCAGTGTTGATAGTTTCCTGTTAGACAATGAAAAATCGCTTGTTATTCGTGAAAATGTCTCGTCTCAAAGATAGCTGAAGGCATAATACTGCGCACAGCAAAAAACATTTTGATCGGGTTGTTAACCAAATAAACATGGTTTTTTTAAAAGCTCTTAACTGCAGGATTCTCCCAGAAACAGAGAATGTCAAATTTCATTGCTGTGGGAATCACATTGTTGGACCTGGAGGAAATCACTGAAGCTAAACAGTCTTCAAAGCGATTCCAAAGTGATTGGTCAATCACTGCCTTGTTATCCTCAAATTCACTGTATTCAACAAACTTTCTGATCAAGAATTTATATTTTTTAATAAATGGGTTTTTCTAGAACCCCACATAAACTGACATATGTGAGCCGTTCCACCGAAAGTAGGCTCTCAAATGCATTAATCAGATAGAGTATATTATAAGCTTCACAAAACTACAAACATTGCGTCAATCCGTCAAAAATTTACCAAGTTATGACCATTTCCGTGATGACCAAGAGCACAATTTATTTAGAAGTGCTTTAGAGAGAAACAGCGTAGAAGGTTGTACTTCTGTTAAGGCATAAAGTCCTCAGTAACCATGCAAATTCTGACTCCAAAAGCCTCATTTTGGGGCCTTCTGGTATATGGGATATAGTGCCAACCCCTGCCGAAGGCAATGAAAATAAGCATGGAATATCGGTGATTTTCCCATTGTTTTAGCCAAATTAGCTTATAGTTTCATGAAGGTATGCTTTAGAAAATACTGAAAAAAATATTTATTCACTTAAACTTCTTTAGGTGATAGATGGATACTTAATAGGTGGTCTCACGCGATCGGTTCGTTAACGTTGGCGCCAACGTTTGCTCAATATGGAATGGATTGTTTGCCGAAATACATTGTCAAGATGGCGGCGCCCACAGTCACAGTAGTCGTACCGACGTTTTAATGTGGCTCTCCGCTGCTTAGTTCTGGCCTGTGCGACAAGCGCCTACTTTCGGTGGAGCGGCTAACATATTTCAACCACATTTTTGCAGAGCTAGTAACATTTCAGCCATGTGTAATAATAATAATAATAGTATGGACTTATACCACGACTTTCCAGGGAAAACCTGATCAAGGCACTACATTATCATTACCCCTTATCATAGGGCTCCATTACATCACTCCATATGTTTACCATCTCAGCTCTCTATGGATTTGGGGAGTATACAGCCCTGGCTGCCTATCAGGCACTTAATGGCTAATCAAGCAACATTCACTGCCCCCTCAGGTACCCATATATTTATGGGTGGAGAGAGGCAATATTTCGCAAAGTACCTTGCTAAAGGGCACATGTACCATGGGCGGCCCGGACTGGGATTTGATCCCAAAACCTTTTGAGCTTTAGGTCTTGAATACGATCCACTTGACTGCTCCGCCATGGCACTCTGCTAGCATGACACTCCAGCTGTGTTTTAATCACTTTACCTGTCCAGTGCCGTTACATCGATGGCATTTTGTCGTCTTGGTCCCAGGTTCAGAACGATTTCCTTTACATCTTTCACAGGTATCCTCCATGCTCACTGTGACCTCTCTATTCACTCCTCGAGCAGCCTCGCTGAATGTTAAATCCATCATTACCTGAGACACCAAGAAAACAATGACATCATCTCCCGACTTCAGACACACACACCTAAAAATCCAAGGTTGTTAATTAACAATCCGGGAGGGTTTTTAATGTGTGTTGAAAACACGACATCAGTTATTTTTTAGGGGATTTGTTGCAAAATCCGGAAGGGTTAGTAGCTCTGAAATAAGCTCCGTCAATATTTCAATATTATTTGATATATCAAAACATATCGAAATATCGAACTTTCCGGGCGCTTTTGACATACATAGTCAGATGTATTTTTGTGTGTGGGTTGACATTTCAAAGGGGTATGAGCACAGCAAAAGTGGCCCTAGGATGTCAATTATAAGACGGCAACATTAGAAAGGCACTGGAAGCATTAGCCATTGTGGCTGCCCTGTAGAGGCGCTCGGCTTCAGCCATCAAACTACTTTGGCCGTCGAAATGTACATTGAAAAATTGCTCTAAAATATTGGACATATCGGTTTTAATCGATATTTAGATGCCGATACATCGATATCGGTAAAATGCTAATATCGCTTAAAGAACATGTGTAAAAATTGAATATATACTGACACACTTTAGAAACGCAAAGAACACATTTTAAAAATGCAGTTTTGAATGCAATAATATCGCATAGACATTAAATGTTCTTGCAACCTCGCTGTGTAATGTTCCTGCCAGCATTATACCCAAAGGTCGTTCTCTCTCACCTTCCGTTAACCGTGGCATGATGGGAGTGCATGGCATCTCGTAATTGTGACTTGCTTATAATGTATCCAGGTACTCGTGTTGCACGTGCATTGCATTCAACATGATTGTGCATGCCTGTGACAGCTGCACAGAATTTTCTGCCATTTGTCAATTGTTTTCATATTTGGAACATGGACGAGATTCAAACCCAGCCTTATTGACAAAATTATGTCTTTGTCACTCACAAATGTTGTTTGGGCCTTATCATTCTTACTAACTGCATTACATATTTAATTACACTAAATTTTCTGTTTTGCGTTTCTAAAGTGTGTCAGTATATGAAGCATTACAAGCCCTCAAAGTCTCCGAAATGTAAATCTGAATTTATGGAATTGCTTTTTCTGTCTTACCTCATGACTCCGATCATATCCACCAAAGATCGAATCGCCGAATGGAGATTCACCGCCTCCTCTGCCAAATGCCGCATCACCAAAGATCTTCCTAAAAAGCTCCTCAGGGTCAATGTGTGTACCCTGCCACTGCCCCTGTTGGAACCCACCGCTGCCCCCACCAAATCCTGCTGCTCCCATTGTGTCATACTCACGCCTGCGGGTTTCATCGCCCAAAACCTGAAAGACAACAAACACTTAAATAGACCTATTTTCTTGAAAGTGGTACAACATGCAGAGATCGGGCTTGTAGTGTTAGTGTCCAAGGTGAATGGGGATTCTAAAAATGTAAATGATGACGTCATCACTTGAAAGGGCGCCCTCTAGAGACGAAGTTAAAAATGTCCCAAAATCAGTTTCTGAGGCAAACTTCATGCAAACTAGCTCATCATGTGATTATAGAGCATGTTGACCACCAAACATGTTTGTGCAGTCAAAACATACATAACATCATCTTTCCTTTAAAGGTGAAGCATTAAAACAACAATTATATAAATATATTTTAAAATCAAGAAATTGGTGCGCTTTTTCACCTGTGATCAAAGTGAAAGTCCGTGTTTTTCAAGATTTGCAATAATTAAGATCATGACCTTTGACCCTAAATTTTAATATCAGTATTTTTTTGTGCGGAAAAGCTCTGTGTTTATACATAAACACAAGACCTCTAGTTTTATATACTCTCCCAAAGGCAATTTTGTTAAAATATCAATTCTCGATAAAATTCGAAGATCGAGTGTTGTAATGACTCAGACTCGAGACAACTCGAGTCCTGATTTTCACCGACTTGACTTGAGACTCGAACCTCAAGTGACTTGACTTGGACAAGAACATTTTTTGACCCGAGTACGCCAAAAATAAAATTGAACTTTTGTGCATTTTTTTTGTTGTCATTTTGAGAACCGAATTGTATTTCAGCACTACAAAAACCTGAGATAAAGAAATGATAAAATTACTGCATAAAGTAATGCACAAAAATGACGTGCGAGCAGTATGTGCGCAAGCGTGACACAGAGGGCGCTGCGCGCGCGCGTGAATGGTTATCTTGTGCACTAACTGAAGGCAATTTTTGAAGAAGAAAACGTGATTTTCTACAGAAAAGCAACATTTGCGACAAAAGTGCAAGTGGGAAGTATATCTTAAAATTACATTATGTGTTGATTCCAGGAGGTAATTAAATCTGTGTTCAATGTATACGATAAAAATACAGAAAAGAGAAAACAAAATACAAACCTCATAAGCTTCAGCAATCTCTGCAAATTTCTTGGTTGCATCTTTGTTATTCCTGTTCTGG
The DNA here is from genome assembly GCA_037783545.1 of Henricia sp. BOLD:AAB3569. NCBI lineage: Eukaryota > Metazoa > Echinodermata > Asteroidea > Spinulosida > Echinasteridae > Henricia > Henricia sp. BOLD:AAB3569. The sequence goes on from JBBELK010000176.1 coordinate 649,284, forward strand.
TCTGGATGGTATTTCTTGGCCAACTAATAAATCATTTGAAAAAAATGTCAAATATAAACTTAATAAAACATTACAAAAATGGTATTTCATGTTGGAGATTGACAACCGAATGTGGGTTTCTAAAAAAGTCCTGTGCACGGGACTTTTTTACCATTCACTTGTACACAAAATTCATATATAGATTTTCAAGGTTTTCTGTAGCACTGATGCATCTACGTAGCTAAAATTTCTTCAGGCTAGTTTACCAACATTCTTCCTTAGATATTTTACACTCTTATTCCATTAAATGTTTTTTTAAAAGAACTTTTGTGCCAAAACATTGGAAAAGGTTACTTTCATTTTCCTGGCATTTAGAATTAAAAATAAAAATCATGGACTTTTACCCATTAATGTCACCTATACCAACAAATTTTAGAGAACAGCTCTAGTATAAACACTACTGAACTAATGATAACAATTTAACTCATAAAGCATGGAGTTTGGATTAATCTTCCACCGTTTTTATGAGCTTTTTGTTAGTGGACCAGTGCTAAGGACGAACCCTGCAGACCAACTGTTTACTGGTCGCCACTTATTCTTAAAGGCAGTATATACATCATTGGTAATCTCGAAAATCAGAAATGTTCACAGATTTACGCCTAACTTACACAATATAAACATGATGACCGTAGAAAACTTACCCTGAAAATGGTTTTGTCTGAAGTGCTATAGTCTTTGAGAAATGAGTAAAACAATTAGTTTTCGTCTCATGAGACGAACATTCAATTCGCCCCAAAACCATTTCGCCCCCAAACCACTTCGCCCGAGTGCCATTTCGCCCCAAATTACTTCGTCCAAACACTACATCGCCCAAATGCCACTTCACCCCAAACCACTTTGTGCACAGGCCGTGGTTCAGGGCGAAATGGTTCAAGGTGAAATTACTGCAAACCCTCTTTTGACTGTTTTCTCAAAAGTTAGACGAAGTACGGAGCTGGTTTTTGCTCAGGTTGGTTTTAATCATGCATATCTTCAATCATAAAACTATAACAGTTCATCAATTGTAACAGTTCATCAATCATGTATACTATCTTTAATAACCACCAAAACATGTTAACATTTTGAAGGGAAGTGAGTTTTGGAGTTAAAAACATTCATCAATTTCCTTGAAAATACTTGAACTTTTTCTGCCCTGTTCCATAGACCTAACACACGGCACCTCAGTGGCGACAAGTAAACAGAAGTTCATACCCTGCAGTCTTCCACAAAATTATTTTAGACTGGACAGAAGTCTTTTCCTCCCTCATATCAATGCATGCTTTAATTACCTCATAATAAGCCTTCTTGATGTCTTTTTGGGAGGAATTCTTGGGGACTCCGAGCACTTTGTAAGGATCTGAAACTGCTAGTGCTGCAGAACTGGTGTGGATCAACTTGTGGAGGCTGAAGCCTAATTTATCTCCTTAAAAAAGAGCAAAAAAAGAGATTTTATTTAAATTGAAACTCATGTCGTTCTTGGGAAAATGTTTATAGTTGTCTTTGAACGTAATAATGTCCTTCAATAGACCGATCCAGTAAGCTCCGCCCATTTAGAAATTGCCTAGCAACATGCCACACACGTGAGGCACGTGTGCCATAGAGTCGCGTGGCCGCGCCGTGCATCAGCGCGTATTGAAACACGCACACAGAAACTGCATGCTCGAAAGCAAAATGTGCACTTAAGTATCCGGTCGTGTGCGTGCACACCTGCATTACGCATAACACGCGCGATCGAACAAAAACATCTCGACACACATCTAGAACGCAGTGAATGCACAACATAGCAAAAAGACAAGCTAATTTTTGTGAGTTTTTCCCGTTTACACAAAAACACATTTATCATTAAAAGTTGGTTTGGATAGTCTTTATACAATCCGTTTCAAACCGGCTAGGGTCCTCTGCACTGATAAAAATTGTGTTTATGGTGTTTTTGCGTTACTCGTGCTGCATTTCGCCGTAGCTCTGTGCACAACATTTTTAGGACTCGGGTAGCAAAACACCAAAATGGCGATCTACTTTTTGGCTACCTGAACCTGAGGCTGTGATTGGTCAATTCCAAAATGGGCGGAGCTTACTGGATCTGTCTATTGAACAGAGTTGTCACAGACTACCTTTTGAACAATATTCAAGACAATGCCATTTTGTTCAGGAAACAGAGAGGGCTGTATGTATGGAATGGAAGGTGATACTTAAAGGCCCTGCCGACTTCTCAGACTCCGGTTGAATGCACAACACGTACGGTCGAGTTGGTTCGAGTGCATTATGCTGTTGCAGTACAATGCGCATGTGCAGTACCGTCATATGTCAGTACATACAGTACTCGATGCATGGAGTGTCATGAGTGTAGAACGCAAACGGTGATATTTGGGTAAACAAGTTAGTTAACAATAGGGCGAGTTATGGCTTCTGAAATTGTGTAGTTTTAATGCACCCGTACCGTCGTCCGAGTTGTTCGCGAAAAGCCCATCGGCATCGCAATGCTGCTGTGGCCAAGCCTGGCAGTAGAGGCGCACGTCCAAAAACAGGGGTCATCCCCGATTTCAAGGAAGTCCTGGTTTTCGGGGACAAAATCTGTCCCCCATAAAGGAGAATGTCCCCAAAACACAGGACAGATTTTTTTCTAGCAGGCTTGTGGGTTACACCGTTGACACTAGGGTCTTTTAATTGGCCTCATTGGATTCCCCATGAAAAAATCTTCAAAGCTGCCGTTTAAAAAATAAATCTACCGTTTACTTCTCGGGTTACAATCGAAAAAAGAATGCAGGCATCATTAATCGATACTTTTATTCTTACTCGAGTTGTGGAATCAATCCAAACACCTTTGACTTTGTATTGTGCACAGACACAGTTGTCTGCATGTTATCGATACTGGTTATGTTTACAATATATTCGGTTTGGCATGCTGCATATAATCAGATTGCGTCACCACTGTCCCCCAAAACGGAGACAGTCTTGTAAGTGCAGGACAGTTCCATGTCAGTTGTCCCCATAATAAAAGGGGACAGTCCTCGAATTCGGGGATGTCCCTGTTTTTGGACGTGCGCCTCTACTCAGCCAGGGGCTAGCGCCGCGTCAATGTTTACCATTTATCGGTTGCTTCTGAAACGGAAAAGGTGACCGTTTGAAACCACCACCCAAAAATATCGTGAAGTCTCTTTTTGTCACTGCTGTGCACCTCAAACACTGGAAGAGTGGCCGACCTTGATGCGAATTTTGCGTCAAAATCCGCAATAATTTCGTCATGCTTGCCGCCATGATCGGTGTGATGATTTAGTCAGCCAAATTTTTGCTGTACATTAGCATTATCGCAGGGATCGCACAGGAACCAGACCGCAGGCAGTAACAGGAATAAACTGGTTTCCAGTCCCCTGTCGTCTAACTTAAACGGGAAAAAAATGTCGGGAGGACCGGAGTAGGACCATAAACCAGTTTAGGGGAAGTCCTTTTAAAGGAGCGCGTCCAGATCATATTTATGATTCACCCATTTTTTTCCCAAAGATGTTTTGATTTTAATAACATATCAATTGTCATATTTTTCTCATTACCATTCTGAAATGTCGCAATCTTAATCCGTATATTTTCAAGAATATCGTCGAAAAACCACTGATGTTGTGTAAACTAAATTATGCGTTCCATAAAGCAGTGCAGTATATGGTACACCTACCTTTTTGCTTCCACATCCAAATTGGAGATTGCAAATTCAACGTTTCCTTCCCATAGATAGTATTTTAGGGAGGTATTTTATGATTGTTATTAGGCTAAAACTAAATCCCAGTCACTCCAAATGAGACGTGTAGGCCAGTGAAAAAATAATGTAACAACCTCTACTATTGATTTTGATTTATTTATAGGGGGACGCAACTTTACCGGAAGTTCTGGTTTTGTGACCTGGAGCGCGGTGAAAACAAACGCCCGCTCGCACGTTGCTCAATGCGAGCAGCCGTTTGTTTTCACCGCGCTCGAGGTCACTGAACCGGAGCTTCCGGTAAAGTTGCGTCCCCCTATTAGAATTTAACAAAACGCTGGGACAATAAAAGGGAAATCGCTAAAGCAATGCTGACGAGCCTGTACCTTTAACGAAATACGCAACTCCATAGCAAAGGCATGGAGCTGCATAATTCGTGGCACGAATTTGGCGCGAGCGCATTGCTGACAATCCTGTGCCTTTAAAGGACGCATGAAATAGGATTTTTATTTTTAAAAAAACGCTGGGACAATAAAAGGGAAATCGCTAAAGCAATGCTGACGAGCCTGTACGTGTACCTTTAACGAAATACGCAACTCCATAGCAAAGGCATGGAGCTGCGTAATTCGTAGCACGAATTTGGCGCGCGCGCATTTGCCGACAATCCTGTGCCTTTAAAGGACGCATGAAATAGGATTTTTATTACCAAAAAAAATATATAGCAGAGGGCGTTTTACACATTGCAATCAATTTCATAGAAATCAATAGTTGCGTTTTGGTGTAATTGCAAGTTTTCTATTTTTATGCTAATGAGAATTCCCACATTCATGTGCAAAGCGGTGATGTCATCGCAGGATCCGACAACAGAGGAATTCTTTATATAGACTTGTGTACAAAAGTTAATGTCATTTTTAGTGGCTTCTTGTTATCATGAACTGTATCAGTTTACCGAGTTTGTTTAGAATATCATTTTTTCTAACTCCCAGCCATATACGGTACTCTATCTATTCATTTATTTATATACCACATCCAACAGCGGAGGAACCGCCAAATACAGGAATGGGAGCAAGTGTGGTCGAGTGCCTTGCTCAAGGGCACAGGTGCCACAACCCGTCACGGCCAGGAATCGAACCTACATTCTACCGCTCGGCCATAACACCCCACACTGTATGCATTGTTATGGCAAGTGCTCTCTTGATATAAGGCTTCCATTACATTATAGTAGTTCAGTCCCTTGAAAAGCACTACACAGAGAGTTCACTGTAATGAAGCTTAAATCAACATGGTCAAGTGTAATATATCATTCCATGCATGACTATAGCCAGGTGTAAAATGCACACATACCACCACCAGTGTATACAAAAGTTCAAGTGGAGGTTATGCCAGTAAATGCCAGTTAAAGGCAGAACACATGATTGGTAAACCGTGCAAATGGTTTAATCTCCCTGTGTGATTGAAGATATGCACGGTTGAAACCAACCTGAGCAAAAACCAGCTCCGTACTTCGCCCATGGAGGAAGGTTCCTCCATGCTTCGCCTAACTTTTGATAAAACAGTCCAAAAAGGCTTTACGGTCACTTCGCCTTAAAACCATTTCGCCCTGAACCACGGCCTGTGCACGAAGTATTTTGTGGCGAAGTGGCATTCGGACGAAGTAGTGTAAGGATGAAGTGGTTTGGGGGCAAGGTGGCTTTTAGGGTGAAGTGATGCAGGGCGAAATGGTTTTGAGGCGAAACAAATTTACGTCTCATGATACGAAAAATAATTGTTTTACTCATTTCTCAAAAACTATAGCACTTTAGACAAAACCATTTTAGGGGATGTTTACTACCGTCATCATATTTATATTGTGTAAGTTATGTGTAAATCTGTGAAAATTTCTGATTTTCGAGATTACCAATGTGTTCTAACTTTAAAACTGGCATTTCATAAAAATGCTTGTACATGTATATCAAATTCTGTGCTCAGTGGTATGTTGCTAAAAGTAAAAAGAAAAAAAAGTAAAAAAACCAAAAGAAAAAAAAAAAAAAAATTCTTCAAGTTTAACTGTCACTAATTCCAACCCATCATAGTATCAGAAAGTACCAGCATGTAGCAACATGTTATTCTTGTTTATTTTTCTAAGAGAAAAAACAATGATTGTAGCAATTTTTATGTTATACTTTTTCCACTTAAATAAGATTTGTTTTCTAAAAACAAAATGGAAGAACAATATCATACATGTACACCAAAATTACAGTACATGACAATGTAGGCTTTTGAAACAAAACAGCTGAACAAAGTAACACAAATAATTGCACAAATAATTTGGCCGTGTCCTGTTTTGGAGGGGGAAAATGAAATATGTTTAAAATAAATGAATAAAATACAGAGCTCTATGGGATTAAAAATCCTATAAAAGTACTGAAAAAGCAGTTTATGTAAAATATTGTGTTCAACACTACACATTACCAAAATATGGGATTAGAGTAAAGCAATATGGCCCCATCAGGATTTGAACCCGAGACCTCTGATACACCAGGTAGATACTCTACCAGCTGAGCTATAAATGGTACACTCTCAGGTTCTCCATAAGAACCCAACTTTATCTTAGTATTGCATGGTTGCACAACTGATGATCGAGCAATTTAACAAGAAAGCAATATTTGGTATGGTGCCTATTCATCATGGAAATTAAATAACCTCATCAGGATTGGAACCCAGGGTTTCAATGACTTGGACTCCAAACTCGGACTCGAGTCGACTCAAGTCTCGATTTTTACTGATTTGACTTGACTTGGGACTCGAACCTCAAATGACTTGACTTGACTTGAGACTCGAACTTCAAATGACTTCAGAACTAAAGCTTATTTTTAACATGGAACATTGTTAGCCAGAACAACAAAAATACCCTACACGAATGCAAGATTCATGGTTTAGAACTCATTTTGAAATTAGCTTGAACAAATACTACTTGACTTGAACTGACTTGGCCAACATGCTTGGCTTGACTTGACTTGACTTGACTTGACTTGGGACTCAAAGGCCATTTGACTTGACTCGACTTGGGACTCGAATGCAACTTGACTTGACTTGGGACTCGAAGGCCATTTGACTTGACTTGACTTGACTTGGGACTCAGAGGCCATTTGACTTGACTTGACTCGACTCGGGACTCGGAGGCCATTTGACTTGACTTGACTTGGGACTCTAGGGCAGTTTGACTTGACTTGACTTGACTTGAGCAGAGATAGACTCGTTACAACCCTGTTGTAACCCAAGACATCCAATAAAAATTACGAATATAGTGCTAATAAGATAGGTGTTACATGTATATGAATGCACTTAGGGGGACGTCCAAGGTTGTCAACATTTTCACAGTTCTACAGAGCATAGTATTTTTCAAGACCCCCTACCTCCCCCCCAAAATACTACTTATCAACATTTTTTCAGCAGTACCATTAAGTGTCAACATTTTACAGTGCATAATAATGATACAGATTTATACCGCGCACTTATCCGGGGAAATCCGGATCAAGGCGCCTACATCATCATCCTGATCATAGGGCTCCACTAAATCACTCCATATACCATCTCAGCTCCCTGGGGAGTATACAGCCCCGGCTGCCTTAGGCGCTCAACGGCTAATCAAACACATCAACCTTCGCTACCCTCTCAGGTACCCATTTTGCTCCTGGGTGGAGAGAAGCAATGCGTGGCAAAGTACCTTGCCCAAGGGTACACGCACCATGGATAGACCGGACCGGGATTCGAAGCCACTACCTTTGGAACTAACCCAGGTTTTGAATACGATCCACTAGACCGCTCCGCCACAGTACACCAGTACACCAATGTAAATTCCTACGCATCCTTCGACCCTGCCCTCCACCCCCAAAATGTTGACAACTTTGGACACTGAGGCCCTTAGGTAGCACACATTCGTGGGGTACCGTGGCTGAGCGGTTTAGGTCATTGACTCGCAATCATAGGTGAAAACTTGGGGTTGCAGGTTCGAACCTCCCCACGGCTACTGTATCTGTGCCCTTGGGCAAGGCACTCAACCACACATGCTCCATCTTTCGGAAGGGATGTAAAGCCGTTGGTCCAGTGTGTTAGGTAATGGAAACGCACTCTAAAGATCCCAGAACATTCTTTCGTGAAAAGCAAGGGGGATCATTCCCGGTGTCTCTGGCCATTTCTAATTATAATTCTTCATGGGTTTCCTCACGCTTGCGAGTGACAGTGCAATGAGCACTATTGAGGAATCCTTGGTATGAATACCAGAAAGAAATAATAATAATAATAATAAAAATATTAAATATCTTCACATGTACTGCACATTATAATAAGTGGGTCAACGTGGGTGGCGCCATTGGCAGCGGACGGCCAGATACACCAGAGAATACCCTTACTCCTCACGAAAGAGTGCTCTGGGATCCCTTCCGAAGGATGGATCAACTGTGTTTAAGTGCCTTGCTCAAGGGCACAGGTACCACGGCTGGGTGTCGAACCTGCAACATGAAGTTTTCACCTGAGTGGTGCGAGTCAATGACCTAAACCACTCGGCCACGGTACCCCTACTAGGTATTGGTCACATGCATCTCACAAGCAGTACTGGTACGTATTACAAATGTAATTATATAATATTGGATGGCTTTTCGGGTGATATGAGAATATACCGCACGAGTCATGAAAATAACGAGCCAAAGGCGAGTTCGGTATTTTCATGACTCGTGCGGTCTATTCTCATATCACCCGAAAAGACATCCAATTTTATTATTGTTATATAAAATGAAGCTTCTGTTTTCCTTGTTTTGTAAGATTTCCGCAAGATTTTTCTCTGTTTTGTGTTGAAAACTTAAGTTCTTTTCACGGTTTACAAATGCATGCACTTTTGTTACTGTTGTACAGTATTTTTTGTTATTGTACTCTGGCGTACTCACACGCACGCAATCCATTCCCTCGATGCATGACGCGCGCGTATACACGTGTGTTCATGGTGCGCCCAGCCTGCACGCACATCTAATCTGGGCTCTGTGCTGCACAGTAACAGAAACGCACGGTGTCCGCAAAAGCTTCATTTTATATAATATTATACAAATATTGACTGCAATGAGGGGCATGGTTAAGATTATAGGCCCAAGGTGATCTCGAAGCCATGACTATGCCCCGAGGCGGAAGCCGAGGGGCATAGTCATGGCTTCGAGATCACCGAGGGCCTATAATCTTAACCATGACCCGAATAAACAGCAGTCAATATTTGTTTTATATACCGAATGTGTAGATTTTTGTCATCTGGTTGGTTAAAAGTAACGATACATCATACAGTCAAGACAGTGGTCCTTCGAGTTTCGATCTCGGAAGCTGGTCTACGGCGGAAAAGTTGTATATTTACAGCAAACATTGTAGCATAATCACCTGGCACTTTAGTAGCACATTTCACCTGACACAGTTTTCACTGTATAGGCCACTTCTCTTACTTTCTTAAGGACTTCATCATCTACGACAGACGACAAAATGACGTCGAGATTCCGCCATTACCGTCCTGATGAATGTTTACGTGAAGCGCACAGCTGCATAGTTGGTGCACAGCTATAGCTATGCTAACACATGTTATGCGCGCGCCGGAACCCGCTAAATGACTATGCCCAGCTGCATAGTTGGTGCACAACTAGCTATATGCTAACACATGTAATGCGCGCGTCCGGAACCCGCTAAATGACTATGCCCGGGGCATGGCAAAGACTATTGACCAGTTGGCATACGCGCCGGGTCTAGCCGATTCATTGCCCCCACTTTTAACCAATCAGATGACAGGAATCTACGCATGAGGTATATAATACAAAATATGGCTCTATTTTTAGCATAATATATTCCCAATTCTAAAATATTGTTCTATTTTTGGCACAACATATCCTCAATTCCAAAAAAAAAAGCATTTCATGTAAATTCGGGCATTTCACAATACAGGCGCCATCAAGAGTTTGACGAGGAAAGGCTGGGGAACAAAAGTCGGCATGGGCATTGCAAGTAGTTGACCCGAACGTGCAACGTCACATTTTCATTACCCGCGCCCCACTCTATCGCGTAAACATTTTGAAAACAGAGTGAAAACAAACAGTTACCTGTTTTGCACGCGCGTGGTGATGCAAGTCACCGTACAGTTCCCACAGGACAATCCGACCAATCACATCTCCTGCGGCGTTGTGGACTCGTTCATTATCAATGTAGGTACGGCACTTACATTTACTTCAAAAAATACCCCATTGAGCTCCATGTAAATGCGTTTCAAAATCTAAGTTTTTTTTGCGGAACGAATATAATTTGCATTTGATTTGATTTATTTGCTGTTTAATTTACCCAGTGAATTCAAAAGCGTAAGCCTACCTCCCTTGTTTGTAGGAGCTCAAGACGTAATTTGCATAGGGTGACCTGCACGTGACTGGCTGATTTCGCTACCAACTTTGGTAGCGATTATAAAGAAAAACATGCCAAGTGAATAAGACACTCAGCGGGTGTCGACTCTATTCAAGTCACCAAATCGCCCAAATTCACGAGGCCTTGTCAAAAGGCTAAAATAATCTAGGCTTCCTAAATAAACTTTAACCTCGAAATCAGCTTTTTTATTTGTTTTCAAATCAAATTTGAATTTTTGTGCAATAATTGAATGTCGTCCACTCTGTCAGAAAATACCCTCTCCGACAGAAACGCTTAGTGGCGCTTTGTACTGTGAAATGCCCAAATTGAGCCAATGGAAATTACTTGTTTTCATAAAAAGGTCTTAAGCACTTCTCAATGCCTTCCCTAAAATTGGTTGATTGTCCAATCCCAAGGCTTGTTAGAGCTGATGTGTCTAGACTGCAGTTGTAAGGCCTTGGTGTTCCACCAGAAGGAGGCTCTGGATTGGCTACAAGGTGATCGGTCTTCAGACCAAAGATTTCAGCCATGATGACGGCCATGGTGTATTTAGTCATCTGTTCACTGCCGCACCAGTGGAATATGCCCCTTGCAGCGGATGGATTCTGAGCAGGAGAAACAGTATGGGAAAATATATCACATTCATTAAAAGATTTTGAATATGATGACTGCTAAGGTGTATCTGTTCGCTGCCGCACTAGTAGAATATGTCCCTTTTTTTGCAGCGGATGGATTCTGAGCAGGAGGATTGGATGAACAGTATGGGAAAATAGATCACATTCATTAAAAGATTTGGGCTATGATGACTGCCAAGGTGTATTTAGTCATCTGTTCGCTGCCACACCAGTGGTCAGTGGAATATGCCCCCTGCAGCGGATGGATTTTGACTCGCTCATTACGCTCTCACTGCGACCCTATGCGTTCCCAGTTTGATCATCAGTGCGCTTTCAATGCGCTCCCACTGCGCTCTCAATACGTTTGCAACTCGTGTATAAATACAGCCTCCTGTGTCCTGAGGGCATCAGTCTACTTTCAGCCACTGTGTGTGCACCATGCCTTTAAGAACCAAGACGTCCGCCGCCAGAGGGAAGGTTCCAGTGTCCAGAGGACAAGGCAGGGGTCGAGCAAAGCCGTCTCCATCACAACGCCTTGGACATATAATGATCGAGTGTCATAGTCTCAGTGGCAGCGCAGTGTGGACGTAGAATGAGCAGAAACAAGCACATCAAGTGTAGTAGAAGCGCAGTAACAGAGCAATAAGAACGGGAGAGGCACATATCGAGAGCCCAATAAGTGTACACCAGTCGCAGGGGACGATTTCTGCGACCCCAAGTCGCTTCTATGCGTTGTTGCTACGTCCACGATATGCTCATGTAGTTCGCTTTGCGCTGCCATGGCGACTGTACTGCGTCATTACACCTCTCTCGTCAGAGCGCCGACCCGCTGCGCTTGTTTTGTGCATGCACAAAACAAGCGCCGAGGTTCGGCGCTCATGGCGATCGACCCTCTCCCGTCCTTGACAGTTTCCACTGCGTCACCAAATCGTTCTCGGAGACCTTACTGCACTTTGCCCCCACGCTTTTCAGGTTGCAGTGGGAGCGCCAGCGTGATCGCGGGTGAGTTTGACAGGGGTATAAGATGGCCGCCGATGCAAATGGTCTATACCCACCTTCAAGTATAAATCTCCAAGCTGCCTACATATGACCGCGATGTCCTGTACATGAGCTGGATATCGTAGCTGGTAAGCGCACATATTGGCCGGTTTGCTTGTATCCGAGATTGCTTTGAAGAGAACCGTTACGGCACTCTCACCCAAATACTCTACTTCACCATACAACACTGGGATACGCAGAATGGCAGATGGACATTTGGCTACAAACAAACATTGATGAAAGATATTATTATTACATGTAATTATTCATAAATACCTTAGACAGTTTACACATCCCTATTGGCTAAGAGCATATCAAGTGGCACGATAAAGACCGGCCGGCCAGTCATAAACACTTTCTTGCCTGGCCCGCGTTTGTGTCCGTGCTCTAGTCAGCGCGTACACAGTGAAAGTACATGTACTCCGTTGTGTGCGTGCGCATACAACCTGCCTGCATTACGCGTAATGCTTGCAACCAACCAAAAACATTGGGGTGTACAATGACGGTTTATCGACATAACAATATTTTATGAGTTCAGTTGTTTTTCTTCCTCCATGCTTTAACTAGAAATATACACGCGCCTACGGACAGCAATGTTTGATATAATCCCGGTGTTAACTGGTTAAACGTACATGTATGTTTAAGACTGGCCAAACCCACTTTTATTCCCTAATTATAATAATAGCTGTTCTTACATAGTGCTTTATCAAGTATCAAAACGCTGTTGCCATTATTATCACTGCGGTTAGGTTCAAATCCTGTCACAGGCAAACTTGAAATATCAACCGTTTCAAGATCTGATTAACCCCTTCGCAGCGGCTAACCACTTTCCAATTTATTCCACTGAAGCGGGAGACTGCACTTGCAGTTTTGGTTATGTCTCTGGGGCTGGAGACTTGATGACTTGTTTTTAATTTCAAGTAGTAAATCAATGTTATTTCCCAAGTCCAGTCACAAGTCATTTTCTCCCGAGTCAAGTCACAGGTCAAAAACCAAAAACTGACTTGAGCCCAAACCAACAAGTTAAGAGACCAGCTCTGCCCTGGTAGTAATGGCCCATGGGCTAATTCTGTATAACCGCTCCCAAGACACTCGCACTTAGAACTGCATATGGGTCATTCTATATATTTGGGGTCCACTTTTTCTGTCCCCGTTACATCTGACATCTTGTAAAATGTTGTATTTTGTAAATTCAGGACATATTATTTAAATGCCTTCTATTTCAAAGAGTGAAATCTTACATAAAATACAATTCATAAAAATATGGTTTGAAGGCATTTTTAATGATACTTGTATGGCAAATAGCAGTATGTCAGGTGTAACGGGGACAGAAAAATGTCACACGTTGGACCCCAAATTTATAGAATGACCCATATGCAGTTCCCTGTCGTGAAGGGGTTAAAACTATTATTATTTTTGATTGATGGGACTCCAATTTGCAGCCCGTAAAAAAGTGTCTCCCACCTAAACATCGAGATACATAGGTTGGTGGTGCCATTGGCAGCTGACAGCCACGGAGACCGGGAAATTCCCTATACTCTTCACGGAAGAGTGTTCTGGGATCTTTTAAAGGCATTACAAACACACTGGACCAATGGCTATACGTCCCTTCCAAAGGATGTAGCAATGCATAGTTCCGACCTGTCAATCAACCGAACCCGCCAACCTATCACAACAGAGCTAGTAGATATCACCCACATAGGTCAAAGTGCACCGTCTCACAAGGCATCACGCGATGTTCTGCCCCATACAATTTGTACAGTGTTGTATGCGATGATCCGGGTGAATTTTTGGTTTAAAGGCCGGTCATTTCGTTGTTCAAAGGTACGAAAGCACGTATGTCTGGCCCTTTACTCAGTGTGTTCTAATGTAACTGTCGACCCTGAAACATGAATACCGAGTTTTCTCCAATGAATCTGTGCTTTCCGTTGAAAGTCCCATTGCTTTGTGCATTGTGTGTCACCATTTTGACGATAGCGTGTGAGCCATAGCAACAATATCCAAAGGGGCGGGGTTAACCGGGCAAAATCAGAACTATGCATTGTGGTCAAGGGCCTTGCTCAAAAGCACAGTAGCTACGACCAGTATCGAGCCTGCAACACCAAGTTGTCACCTGAATGTTGTGAGTTATCTACATGTACCTAGACCACTCGGCTTTACTTAAAGGCACAGGCTCATCAGCAATGCGCGCGCGCCAAATTTGTGCCACGAAATATGCAGCTCCATAGCAAAGGCATAGAGCTGCGTATTTCGTGGCACGAATTTGGCGCGCGCGCATTGCTGACGAGCCTGTGCCTTTAAGCTTCAATTAACCTCCAGAGTCACCCCCTTTTACTTACTGACTGCCTGTACAGCGATCTCCCCATCTAGCTTGGATTGGCCATACTTGTTGAGTGGGTTGGGCTTAGAATCAGGTTTATATGGTGGATCCTTACCGTCAAAAACGTAATCCGTGCTCATGTAGATTAAGTAGGCTCCAATATCACCTGAACACAAAGAGAAATTTATACAATCATTTTTTGGGGTTTTTTTTTTTCCCAAGTCGGGCGCAAAGCGGGAAAAAAATTATAAAAAGAGGGCGCCCTTTGCTTTATATGCGACATAACGAGTGCAACTTATCCGTGTAATGAATACGGCGTTCCTAAATCTCGCACCGAAATTATTGTGAATGCTTTTGTGGGAAGTTATCACATTAAAACAGCTTGATCGTATTAAACAAGAGCTTTGCCTCGCCTTGATCTTTTAATATCACACATTTTCAACTTCAACAATAAACACCAATTAATTTTTCATGACCAACGTGGCTCAGTAAATAACTGGCCAAGAAAAGCACTTAATAATAATAATAATAATACAGCATTTATAAAGCGCACTTGATCTGTAAAAACATTCAAAGGCGCTGGTCTAGTTGAACAATGGTTTAAATTCTCAATTCTTTGTAAATGCATTTGTGAACCTGTGTGTCTTTAGTTGTTGCTGAAAGACAGTGATATTATCTATTTCTCTGAGAGACCGAGGAAGAGAATTCCATAACCTTGGAGCAATACTCTGAAAACCTCTGTCTCCATAAGAGGACAGTCTGGTACGTGGCACAAAGAGTGGGGAAGCGCTAGTTGACCTTAAACCTGGTCTTGTGGTTCGACGTATCAGTAAACCCTGGATATTTTTAGGAGCTAAACCGTGTAGTGCCTTGAAAGTAAGGAGGATTATTTTGTAGTGGATTCTTTCTTTGATTGGTAGCCAATGTAGCTTCTGTAGGATAGGTGGTGAGTACAATGTACATTTTACGCGTGCGTCTGCGCACGTACACGCGTTTGACTGTTGACCACCAAACATTCCCGGATGTTGTACGTCACGGAAAGCAATCAATACACTGAAGATCGTATGAGAACTTGAGAAGAAAAAATGGTTTTGGCCGCGTTCGTGACAGCCATGACAGTGTGGTCATGCAGTCAACACTTTTAGTCTGGTAACATTTTGGGGATGATGTACTAGAGCTTTAAACCTCCTGTGCAAAGGCCTAATAAAAACTACAAACTTTTCTTAGGCCTGCTTGTGGAGTGCATGGTAACAATGTATGTATATTCTCACCACAAACTGATGCAATTGTGGAGGAAGCTGTGACATTTAAGTTCTTTGTTTCGTTTTCTTTTTTCTCCACTACATCTGGCCTCCTTTCTGCTGCTGAATGGACGACAATGTCCGGCTGTGGGTCAATACAAGGTCAAACCAAGGTCAATACAAGGTCAATGTCAAACAAGGACAAGGACAACAAGCCAAACAAGGCCAAATGAGGCACAAAGGTCAAAACAAGGCCAAATGAGGCACAAAGGTCAAAACAAGGTCAAAACAAGGTCAAAACAAGGTCAAAACAAGGTCAAAACAAGGTCAAAACAAGGTCAAAACAATGTCAAAACAATGCCAAAACAAGATCAAAACAAGTCGAATGAGGTCAAACAAGGTCAAAGCAAGGTCAACAAGTTTAAACAAGGTAAACAGGTAAAATATGTTGAAACAAATTTGGTTGGTTTATAAAAAGAAAGTAGACGAAAAAAAGAACATTCATGTACCTTGAGTTCCAAGTCAATTCAAGTCAAACTGCCCTCGAGTCCCAAGTCAAGTCAAGTCAAACAGCCTTCGAGTCCCAAGTCAAGTCAAGTCGAGTCAGGCATGTTGGTCAAGTCGAGTCAGGCATGTTGGTCAAGTCGGTTCGAGTCAAGTAGTCACAACAATACATTTGTTCAAGTTAATTTCAAAATGAGTCAAAACGCTGAAACTTGCATTCATGTAGGGTATTTTTGTTGCTATGGCCAAGAATGCTCCATGTTAAAAGAAAGCTTAGTGCTGAAATACAGTTCGGTCCTCAAAATGACAAAAAAATGCATAAAAGTTCAATTTTATTTTCTGCAGATCCGAGTCAAAAAATGTACAAGGCCAAGTCAAGTAATTTGAGGCTCGAGTCTCAAGTCAAGTCATTTGAGGTTCGAGTCTCAAGTCAAGTCAAGTCATTTGAGGTTCGAGTCTCAAGTCAAGTCAAGTCAGTGAAAATTGGGACCGAGTCAACTCGAGTCTGAGTCTCGAGTTCGAGACATTACAACCATGCATGCCGTTGCCATTCTAAACTTTGGATTTTTAAAACTGTCAAAAATCTACAGGCGCATACATTAAGGCTTTTAACAACTGTTAGATGGAAATTGGTGGGGATTGGACAGCAGTTTATTGCACTAGCCATGTTAAAGTTGCTGCACAGCAGCAACTATGGGGTAGCCCGAATGCATCTGGCTGCACACATCTTATGTGTGACGGCCAGAGCAGTAGACTTTCCCAGCGGCCGGACTTTTTTGTAGCGAATTTGCTACATACTTTGAGCGAGATTTTCCTCTCACCCAGGACAGAGATTTCCAAAGTTAGGGTACCTACACATGTCATAGAGGAACTCATACTTTTTCCAAAACATGTTCCCTTATCCAGAAATCGACCATCCATCTGGCCAAGAGGATCATTCTGCAAGTTCCAAAAATATCGTTCCTCCATTGCCGTCAAAAATGGCGGCAGCCTTCTGGGCGTGTTATAATTGCATTGGGCGCATGCATAGTGCGCCCAATGCTAAGTGCCCAAAAAAAAGAAGTCCGGCCGCTGGGGAAGGTCTACCGCTCTGGCAGTCAGTGGCCCTGTTGAAAAAGGCCCCATTTCGCAGTGGGACTAGCGACAGAAATCTTGTCGCCTCTGCTGGACCAATCAGGACGCTTGGCAGTGCATTGCAGCATGATTGCAGGCATTCAAATGTAACGCGCGCAGATTGTAAACACCGTGCATGCATGTGATACATGTACTCGGTAATGCTGGCTGTAATTGGCTGCTATTTAAAGCATACTGGGGAATCTGTTCCATTACATTCGTCAGCATGCATCCCTGTTATTATTTGAAAAACTGCGGAGTAAATTAAGATCGTCGTTTGAAAGTTTGGTAGGAATGGGACAGTCATAAGAAACGGAACCCAATACAATTTCTGAAAAGTATATAAATCGTTTCTTACATCAAAATGACTCGGGCGTGAGTTGGCTCAAGACAACAGCCGGCTCACTCCACAGATTTGCATGCGTTTCCTTAGGGTATTGTTACGTCGCTTTGCAGAGTGGAAATTCCCTGATATCTCAGGATGCACATAACATGCGTGCGGCCAGAGGCACTGTATGGCCATATGTACATTATGTATCCCCCAGGGGTATACATGCTGTACAATGTTTTTTTACCTTAAAATCTTTGATGACCTTAGTCAATGCATCGCTGTCCCTCAAATCAACTTTCTTCAGTACACCACCAGCTCGGCTGTATGCTAACCCCGTCACATCCCATGATGCATTGGTGAATTCCTTCACCAGTGCTCGACCTAGAAGTCCGGATGCTCCCGTTATCAGCACTTTCGGCATTGTTGATTTAGTTACCACATTTGCTACTTATCTGGGGAAAAAACACAAATTAGGGAATAAAAGTCTTTTTAAAAATGGATAGGGACCAGGGCCCAATTTCATAGAGCGGTTTAACAGCCCATTTTCCGTTAAGGTATATTAAAAGTATATTTTAAGTGTAGGTATATTAAAGGTAACTGGTACATGTTCTTGTGGTGTTATTCTATGGTGGACTGATATGCAGGAAAATATATTTAAGTTTAGCACTAAATCTTACAATTTCTACCCACAAAATGCCCAACAACAGCAACACTGTGCACGCTCTAAATGACCACGAATATACACTCGGCAAAAGAAGTTCTTGGACACGCGTGAGCAATCATGCATGGCTGGTTACACGCATTAAACAATAGCAAGTACAGTAACAGAAAATTGCAAGAAATGGAGCATTCAAATGCTAATAATCATGTCCATCCTGCAGGCATACATTCCACAATTGCAACAGGTGTTTATGATTAGAATTAAATGCTTACAGATGCATCATGATTGCTCACTCCATATCATGCTGGTAGAGAAATATTGTGTGTTCATATTGATATACAATAATGTGCTTTTATGAATTATTTAAAAAAATTATTTGAACTTTTACAAGTGTCCAAGAACTTCTTTTGCCGAGTGTACTTGACACACAATCTCAGCTACAAGCAGATAGAGTTTTCAGTTGAGTACAGTGATTTACTTACATTCTTACAAAAAGTACAAATTTTTCGTCCAATTTAAAGACTCTTTTCAACACGATGACTTGAGTGAAATGCATGCTTTACTGCAGTGCGTGTTTCCCGTATCACGACGTGTAGTTGATCCGAAATACACAAAGCATTGGCATCAACTACATGTTGCAATATTTTGCGGCAAGCACACGGAAGCCGAATAATGAAAACAAAATGGTCTCGAAACAGGCGGAAAATTTTACTTTTTGTGCAAATTTAAGTAAGTCGCTGTATCTCAGCTTAAACTTTGACAACTGCTCGTAGCTCACATAGTGTGCCAAGTATATTCGTTGCTATTCTGAAGGTTAAAATTGCTGTCATCGTTCGTAATGTCAATTTTTGCCATGCCTTGCAATGGTAAAAGATGGAAAGTTTGACTAAGTACGAATAAGGAACGGCCATCGCTCTAGGTCCCATTCCGCATTTTGGCCGCACGTGTGCAGCAGTTGTGACGTCATTAGTGCAGAGCGCTATTGATATGCCATCCTGAGATATCAGGGAATTTCCACTCTGCTAAGCGACGATACAATACCCTGAGGAAATCCACGCAAATCTGTGGAGTAAGCCAGCTGTTGTGTTTGGACAACACACGCCCGAGTCATTTTGATGTAATTTAATAAATTCGGTCATGTTATGCCGAAAAGAAACTATTTCTATACTTTCCAGAAATTGTATTGGGTTCTGTTCCTTATGACTGTCCCATTCCTACCCACATTTACTCCGCAGTTTTTCAAATTAATAACAGGGATGCATGCTCACGAATGTAATGGAACGGATTTCCCAGTATGCTTTAAAAAGCAACCAATCACCGACGCGGACAACGGCCAGCCTTACCGAGTACAAGTATTACATTCATGCACGGTGTTTACAATCTGCGCGCGTGACATTTGAATGCCTGCAACGCACTGCCAATCCTCCTGGTTGGTCCAGCAGAGGCGACAAGATTTCTGTCGCTTGTTCCCTCGCGAAATGGGGCCGGTTTCAACAGGGCCTCGGTACGCAGGAATTGGGGAGTGCGTTAAAGGGCACTGTTGCAAGAGAATGTTGATATGCATGTGCTCAAAGCTTGACTCACCCTCTTTCAATTTTTGTGTTCAGTAAAGGTGGCCAGGCCCGTAACCAGCGAGTTTTGCGGGGGTGATCGAAAAGTGCTGTCAGGCACAAGTTTTGAAACAGTAAAATGCCGGCTATACATAACATTGCATACATAACGAAGAATGCATGGATAAGTAGATGACCCCCTTTCAGATATGATCACTGTGTGATATACAACAACATAATACAATAACAACTGGCTATATTGTGCGACGAAAAATTGAATTATTCGAAATATTGAATTTTTATTTTGTAGAGCGGAACTCCCTGTTCCGCGGGGGGGGGGGGGGGATCGTCCGATCCACCCGATCGCCCCCTGGTTACGGGCCTGGTGGCTACTATTGGATAACTCTAGTTATTGACCTTGACAAGGAACATTACTTGACATTACCAAAAAGCTCATAGACACACTACTTGTTACCAATAAGTGCTACTGGGTTAAAAATCAGGAAACACTTGTCGCATCATCAGGGGTCGCGATTAGCACTGGTCCTGTGGTCCGAGACTAGTAAAAAAAATCAGAAGGACCACTAGATCTGTCAAAAATGCTGGTCCAATGGACCAACGAAAACATTTCCTGACTCGCGAAAACATTCCCCCGATACCTAATCCACAGTAAACATTTCCTACTCAATGCAAAAAACTCCTTGTTACCAACGACAAAAAATTCCTGATCACTTTAGACATTTTCAGATAACTTCATTTCTTTCTTCAATCTCTCCAGTGTTGGATCAAAAAGCAATCCCATCCATCCTGCACTCAAAGTGTTCGGTAGGATCAGTAGAGTTCTCGAATCTACTGGTCCTTCTGACCAGCATGAAATTCAGGTTAATTTTAACTACTGACATGTATTATACCAACATTTTCTGCATGGGCCCGGTATGAAACTTTGAAAGCACAAAAATTGATTTATTACATTGGCATGCTTAGCATATTCAGGGAAATTTTGATGGTACCTGTACAAATTTGTGTATATTATTATTCAAAGGTCACTTTAGATAAGGGTAATTACCAAAATTACCACTCATCATCACAAATTCTCAGTAATGGACTGTGGCCTGTGATTATAGGAGCCAGCATCATTTTCTTCTATATTTTGTTCTCTGATTCCTGAAAAATATTCAAAACAAAAGACCATAAAAGCTTATAATTTGTTCCATGGTATTGAATAGGAGTTTGGTGTCCCGGGTTACCTACGCCAATGAAAATTGGCTGTAGGATGAGTTTGCATAACTCATTTCATTTAAGTGGCATTTGTTGAAATAAAAATTATTACTTTCTACTGGGAAACCACTTTCAATCACTAAAAACAGTTGGAAATCTTAAAAAGCATGTCACACTTTTGGACCCCTAATTTTGGGAATTACCCACAAATAAAATTGTGATATAATTAGACTGTAGAGAGCCTTTGGGTTGACTTTGGTAAATGCTGTGTCATGGTTATAGGCGTATAGGCGTACATTTTTAGCTGAGGTTACCTCAGCCCTAACTTTATCATGTGGTTATCTGTATACCGGTAGGGCTGAGGGAACTTGTCAACATGGACCCGATATCTCAAAAAATTGAAATCAGCGTGTGTCATATTCTCCCCGTGATACACTAATCCCCCTGGGACTCACCAAAACCTTGTCAGGCATAATACGCAGGTCCTTGAGGGAAATAATAACGAGCCACGATGCAGATTCAGCCTACAATTTTAGTGAAAAAAGGAGGCATACTGGGTTGGCTCGGGACGACGCTCATTGCTTTGTGCATAGTCTGGTGCGCATTATCCGCACCAGCACCGCACACGTCCGACCAACCGAATGAAGCGCACACCCGACGACCCGGACGTACGCGGTGCGGATAAGTGTGCACACCAGTCTGTGCACAAAGCAATGAGCGTCGTCCCGAGCGAACCGACAACTTAGTATGCCTCCTTTTTTTGCTGCAATTGTAGGCTGAGATTCTTTCACCCTCAATACCTAGGTAGGCCTCTACCCGGAGGTAGGCCTCTACCCGGAGGTAGGCCTCTACCCGGAGGTAGGCCTCTACCCGGAGGTAGGCCTACCCGGAGGTAGATTTTTTTTTTTTGCCAGAGGTTGATGTAGTATTTATGTTAGAGCTAGAAGAGATCTGCAAACAATATTTGTTTGTCTGCTGGTTGATCACATTTCGCCAAAATGTTATAAAAAAGTTTAACCCACCCGGAGTTCCGTTGCGCTTTAATATTATATCTCGCGACCCGGAGGTTGATGTAAAATTCGCGATACAGCTGGAATACTTATGCAAACTTGTGGAAGTACGTGTCCCTGTTTTGTCGGTATTTGTTTAGTTTATGCCACAACTCGAATTTAAGGAAAATAATTATTGGAATCGATAGCTTGGATATTTTGAAATACCTTTTCCATAGACCTTATTGCAAATAGCGGCCGCAAAGGTTCATGGGATGTAGATACATAAAAAGAGTACAATTTGTGTTGAATTGTGCAAATAAAAAGGCCAAAGTTTTTGTCCATGTACATTTATCGCATTTGTGCATACATGTATGTACGTGTACCTATGTATGTACATATGCTAGGCCTACATGTGTGTACGATTCATGTCATTGTGGAAAGAATCAAGTTGATCATGCGGCACAGCTGCATGCAACCTTGTGTGCAAAATGGTGTGAAAACAGGCTGGAAAGTTGCCAAGTATTTCCTTTAAAAAAGAAGAAACAAAATTGGTATAAATACACATTCGCAACTATAGGCCTATATTTTATTAAAAAGGGAAGTGATTTTAGGAGTGAAAAATATTAAACAATTTCCTTGGAAATAAACTTTTTCTGCCATGTTCCATAGACTTACCGGTAACACATGGCGTCTCGGTGAACAAAACTCATACAACCAATGTAATGTTACATACATGTGTATTTTTTTAAGGAATACTTTTCTTTCCTCACAGGTATGTAATCAAAGATCATGTTAAGGTGCTCCGCTTCCACAGTTGTGGAAATGTGAAGCACCGTCGTGTATGGACAAAACTACTACAACGCAAAAATTTCACAGTAACGTACTACATCAACTGTAGTATGCAGCAATCACTTCAAACATGGAGAACCTTTTCCTGTTGACCCTCATCCGGCATTATTTCTGAAGGGATACAATATTGACACTCCTAAAAGAAAATCTCCCAAAAAGCGACAAGCACTTGGTCCCCAACCGAAGAAAAAGGCAAGAGTACAACGATTTAGATCGATTGCCGTGCAAGTAAACCCAGAAGATGGGAAGATGGTACATGTACCACTGGAGCATGATCACAGCTACATGTACGTACATGTATGCCCCTTGCAGCTGCAGTAATCAGCTCTACAGCACAGAATATGTAAAGCACCTCGAGGACGAAATAGACCAGTTACAAAAGCAGCGTGGTGAACTCAGAAATGAAATGACAAAAGCTAAAGCTCGGGTTGAAAGATTGGAACATGAATTACAAGCTTCAAGAAAGCATCTGTCCACGAGTGATATTTCTCATTCAGATGAGCTGGTAAAACTTTACACTGGACTCCCAAGCTATGCTGTTTTTCGGTGGTTATTTAAAGAAGTACAACCTCGTACAAGGAATATGCACTATTTTAAAGGCCAATCATCAGCATCAGACAAGACCTACCAGATGAGCAACCATGAAAAGCCAGGGAGAAAGAGGTCTCAGTCTCCAGAGGATGAGTTCCTAATGACACTGATGAAGCTTCGCCTAAATCTGCGTGAATGTGACTTGGCATTTCGCTTTGGTGTTTCTCAGAGCACGGTGTCGCAAGTGATATCAACATGGATCCCTTTTCTGGCAAAAGAACTTGAACAGTTCATACAATGGCCAAGTAAGGAAGATGTCCTGAAATACTACCACCAGTGCTTTCACAAGTACCATATGAATGGCATAGTACGTTGCATTATCGATTGTATGGAAATCCAAATCGAGCGTCCCTCTTTGGCTGCATCTAATTCTCTAGTATACAGCCAGTATAAATCGCGCCCAACTCTTAAGTGCCTTGTTGGCATTACTCCAGGTGGTACTATTTCATTCGTGTCAAAACCAGCAGGAGGGAACACATCAGATAAAAAGATTGTCAAGATGACAAAAATTCTTGATAAACTGCAACCAAATGATTTAATTGCATTAGCATAAAAACTAAAAACCTTTGTTTTAACCCCCAAAGCAAGCTCCAAATAGGATTGTTATGACTTTAACTGAGTAGAGTGGTTTTAAAGCATAGATTTCGTTGATAAAAATTATAAATAAGGGGCCCTTTAAAGATATACAGTCCGTGGTTCTCGGCAAATTCAATTGTTTTCTCTGAACGAATTTTTGAAGCATTTACTTTTATGAAGAAAAAAATCATACTTTGAACTTTAGACATCGGCAACCTGTGAAAAATGCCATTTTGTACAGCCGTTTTTGTGCCTTGTATATACCCCTAGAACTATGGGGGATATAGTATCCCCCATAGGTTATGTTGTTTTTTTCCAATATGGCGGCGCCTGAACTTTAAGATCGGACCGAAACGTTTTCGGCTAGCGCAATAATCCGCTCCCCAATCGCCACCAAACTCCGTCTGATAGTTCTTGAGACACTCACCTTGCGTGTGTCTACGGAATTTCGGTACCATTTGACCACTAAATTCTCCGAAAATAATTTCGGGAAATGAACGGGAACATGTGGGATGCATCCACATGCATGATTGAGGCATTCGGTAAAATGCATGTGGATGCATCACACATGTTCCCGTTCATTTCCCAACATTATTTTCGGAGAATTTAGTGGACAAATGGTACCGAAATTCCGTAGACACACGCAAGGTGAGTGTCTCAAGAACTATCAGACGGAGTTTGGTGGCGATTGGGGAGCGGATTATTGCGCTAGCTTAAACCGTATCGGTCCGATCTTAAAGTTCAGGCGCCGCCATATTGGAAAAAAACAACATAACCTATGGGGTATCCCCCATAGTTCTAGGGGTACCTTGTCTATAGACTTGCCCCCGTCTGATTTGGTATTTGGTCTGTGATCTGCAGCTTGGATTGTGCCCTCCAGTCTATAGTGGCCCATCAAATCTCTTTCCTTCTGTCTCGGAAGACTTGGGCAAATCTATGCCTGGAATTATTTCGGACCGAAATAATTCGAAATATTGACAGTAATTGTTCGATAACTAAAGGTTGGTCGATTTCATTTCTTGATGTCTCATTTGAAAGCGAATAATCTTTGTTTCTGGAAAAATATCAATTTAGAAAACTGTTTATTCTCGAGGTGCCACGTCATGCTCCTTTAAAGCAACAGTCAGAAAACATTAAATTCCAGTTGTGGCATAAACTAAAAAAATACCGTTTTATCAAACGTTCATTCCGATTTCGCTATTAAAAGTTTAAAAAATCATAACTTTAAAAAACCTACCATTGCTACGGTAACTTACCAGAAAGAAGAAACATTTATCCTGCGTGCTGCGCTTCAGCATGCATACAGAATCAAAGTCGAAAGAAAGATCGATAAAATGTACACGTAGCGTAGGCCTAGACACAAATCTGCAAAATGCAATGAGCATTGAATTGAACGTGACCAAAAAGCAAAGTGACAGCCAACAGGAAAACTGACGAGCGCCACCTAGCGGCATAAAACGGAGAGCTTAGCTGATTTTCATTGGAGGGAAAGTTTTCACCCTGCCTAGCCTACACAAAATAACTGGCCTGCTAAAAGATAACATTAAAGGAGCGTGACCAGAGTTTCTGGAAAATAGTTTTCGATGTAACTTACCAATATTATCAAGTAACTCCCATACACACCTCCCATGTCCCAAAAACCCGAAAACATTCGCAATTTCCAGTAAAAAATTGAACAAAACTATCGAGTCGGCTTTCAGCGGATAAACGTTGATACTGGAAAATTAGTTTATAAATAATCGGTGGATTTTCGACGATATCCTCAGAAATATGCGGCCTAGAAGCGCGGGAGTTTCAGTTTCGTAATCAGAAAAATATAACGGATGTTATGATATAAAAATCTCATGACCCATAAGGTAAGTCCCGGGGAGTTATGGGTAAAAAAAAGTGATCTGGTCACACTCCTTAAGGCGTTCGATACAGGCCGACACGTGTTTAAACCTCGTTTTTCCTGACTAATCACACCTTGCATGATCCTCCAAGGTCAGCGCTGACTCGCGGAAGATACTCGAACGCTGTTATTATTTGTATCGCCGGCTTCTGACAACTTGGCTTCTGACAAATTGAATTTAATATTTCTGCATCAACAATTTTCTCATAACGATATTTGTAAATTTATTATAAATTAATTTGCCATATGGGTTTGGGAGAGTATGACCTTCTTCGTGCATCCAATAATCAGACAACATTAACAGTAAAATTTCGAAATGCGATAAGCGAGAAAAATAACATGCCTCATCGGGATTGGAACCAGAGACCTCCGACTCTGCGGGCAGATACTCTCAGTCGAGTTGAAACCTGATAGAGTATACCATTTTTCACTAACGTTCAACCGGTATTCCATTTTTTCCAGAGTCAGATGTCTTGGGTTCATATCTGACAAGGCCCATAAATTTTCAATCAGCCCGACCTATCCTTGGTTGTTTATTTCAATAGGCACATTGGGTTCATTGTTTTGCTCGGTTGTATTGAATTTGTATGCAATCACGAGAGAAAAACTGTATGTGTTCTTAGGGAAAATATTACGGACTGTGCCGATGTGGGCGGCGCCATGTGTATGCTTAACGCTATAAGTACAAAGTGGGCAACACCAACACCGTTCCCCTTTGCCCACCGTGCACCCATAGCGTTAAGCCAAAATGGCGGCGTCCATATCGGCACATCATGTATTAAATAGGGAGTGCGCACTCTAGTTTTCTATATCTAACTCTATGGAAGCATCATACTTTACCCTGACTGACCATCATTTCATTGGCGGCGCTATTTATTGCCCCAAATCGCCAAATCTCTGGCAAAGCGTGCACCGATGTGGAAATCTCCCTTCACTTTCATGGTTTTCAACAGTATTCCTTTCTTTATATTATAATAGTCCTTTATGTACTAAGAACATTTTATTAAGAATTTCATCCAGGAAAAGTCAGAAAATGTCAGTCTTTCGAAACTGAAAATGAAAGGTCACGTCAATCAACTCGAGCTATGTGTGTGACGCCATAGCGAGGAGAGACACAGAGCTGCTTCGCTGACTGTGGTCGTGTACCTAGCTCCTCGCAGCAAACACGTACACGTTGTATGAACGCACGGAACCGCGGATTTTCCACAGAGAGTGCAAGTGTTACCACCAACAAGGCACGAAGCTGGCATTTTATTGATATCAACAATTATTTCAGCGTAACAACCACTGAGGAAATACACCGACAACTTTTAAAACTTTTACAGAAAAATAACGACTGGTGGTTTATGCTATGCGGAAAGCATGCAACTTGCTATGCAAAAATGCGACTGTCTCCTCGCTATGACGTACGGGGTCAATGCATATATTTATGACGTCATCACCCCGTATTTCATTTTGGCCTGTTGCCGGTTGACGAACACGGTCTAGTTTTTAATTTTTCTCTCTAATATAAAGTCAGCAATAAAGATAAGAAAATCGCAACTTTATCAAGTAACATCCGTTTTATAAAATAACTTTCTTCCTCGCCAAGTAGCTTTAAGCTTTCAGCCCGGCTTTAAAGCCTATCTTCTATCCCCTATATCCAGGGGTAGAAGTATGATTTACCAATATGGTTGTGCAGCAACTTTAACAGGGGATATTAAAACATAGTTTGCGCAATAACCTGCTGACCAATTCCCACCAAACCTCATCTGATAGTTCTTAAGAACCTTGCCTTGTGCGTCGATAGGTTTTTAGCAGAGTTTGTCCATTTAATTATCGAAAATCCAAAGTTTATGACAACAGTATGTCATACAAAACAAATACATGTTGCAACCGCTGTTCTTGACTTCTAAGATGGATTTTCGAGAACTATAATATGAACAAGTTCTGCCAAAATTCCATAGACACACGCAACGGGTAAGGTTTTCAAGAACTATCAGATGAAGTTTATAGTGAGGATTGGGCAGCAGGTTACGCAAGCCATGTTTTAAAGGAGTGTGACCAGATCACTTTATTTTTACCCATAACTCCCCTGGACTTACCTTATGGGTCATGAGATTTTTATATCATAACATCCGTTATATTTTTCTGATTACGAAACTGAAACTCCCGCGCTTCTAGGCCGCATATTTCCGAGGATATCGTCGAAAATCCACCGATTATTTGTAAACTAATTTTCCAGTCTCAACGTTTATCCGCTGAAAGCCGACTCGATAGTTTTGTTCAATTTTTTACTGGAAATTGCGAATGTTTTCGGGTTTTTGGGACATGGGAGGTGTGTATGGGAGTTACTTGATAATATTGGTAAGTTACATCGAAAAATATTTTCCAGAAACTCTGGTCACGCTCCTTTAATGTCCGCCTGTTAAAGTTGCTGCACGACCATATTGACAAATCCCGCTTCTATACCTATTAGGCCCTATATCACAGGGGTAATAATGTTCACACTTAGACGTCAGAAATTATTACCAATTGGCTATTAAAATCTTTGCTTAACACCCATTTTACGCAAGACGGCGTTAATAACTGAAGCCAAACTCACCATTCACACGAGCAACACGAATCTGACATTCGGCTCGGGAATTTTTAAAGTTTCCTCTTCAAATCAACAGCATTTCACGCTGTGAGCACCAATTATAGAAGGAGGATTTCATTAAAATTGTTAGATTAGCCCGCGCGTATATCAAAACGAATACGGTTTCCAAACTGCAGTGACGTTTAGTGAATCCTTTTATTGTAACCTAATTATGAATCTCAGGTCACATCTCAGGATACAGTAGTACGTACATTGGTGTGCATGTGTGCGTGTGTGCGTTCGAAATACTGTTTTGCGTCCAAACTTGATATCGCAGG
This sequence comes from Henricia sp. BOLD:AAB3569, assembly GCA_037783545.1. Taxonomy (NCBI): domain Eukaryota; kingdom Metazoa; phylum Echinodermata; class Asteroidea; order Spinulosida; family Echinasteridae; genus Henricia; species Henricia sp. BOLD:AAB3569. Next base: position 677,767 of record JBBELK010000176.1, read on the forward strand.
AAATCTCAATTCTACATTCTAAATCTCAACTTAATGGGAAATTACATACATATGTACATGTATGTATTTCATACAGTGGTGTATCATGTGTGTTGCACGGTAAAATCCTTGACGCAGAGTGTGGTCGGTGTGCAATACACTCCACATTCTCACAAACTCGTATACCCGAAAACAAGGGGTTAACTGTATAGAGGTTAGACCTCTTGACCTCTTGTCTCAACTCTGTGGCACTGGTCTGGGTCTTCGGAATGCAAACTTCTCTCCAATATAATGATTGATGAGGGGAAACAGATTAAAGATACATTATTGCTAAATTAAAGGGATATGTACTTGTAGTATTATTCTAATGGTGGACTGAGATCTGGAAAATAACCCTAAGTTAGTACTAAATCTTACACTCCGCCCACTATATATCTCAGTCCATCTTCATGTCAATCAAGCCTAGTCGTCATCCGCATGGTCCACTGGCACCAAGACTATGAGCCTCTGAACAGCGCGTCGGATGGTGGTGTACTTGGACCTTTGACCCTGGTCAGGCTTGTCCACGTTCTTGAGTTTCACCTGGACGTTTCTCACATTGCCCTTCTCATCAGGATACACCTCATCAATAAGCCCCATACGCCAGTTGCCACGAATGGCATTGGAATCTTGGACCAACACGACGTCTCCCTGCTTCATGTTCCTCTTCTCGTGATGCCACTTCTGTCGGATGATCAGTGACGGGAAGTAGTCTCTGGTCCATTTGGCCCAGAAGGAATTGATGATCCTCTGGATAAACTCGACACGATGCCTGGGATTGTTGGTCTCACGCCACGGTCCACTGGGAACTCTTGCTGTCGCGCGTCCCAACAACAGGTTATTGGGGCAGAGGTAGATTCCGTCTTCTGGGTCAGTTGGGTGTCGCCCGATAGGTCTTTCGTTGACGAGATTAGCTGATTCATAGAGCACTGTCTGTAACTCATTGAACGGGAGGATCTGGTCCCCAATGGAGTGGCATATGGCCTTTTTAATACCCTTTAGAAGGCTCTCTGTAGCCCCATTTTGCCATGGTGCGTTTGCGGTCGAAAACTTCCATGTCATGCCATTAGTCACCCCGAACTCGCTCAAACTGTCACGATCCCATCCATCCATTGCCTGCTTCAGTTCACTGGAGGCTGCAACAAGTTGGGTGCCTCCATCACTATACACCTGGGCGGGGTAGCCTCGGAGTGACACAAATCTCCTGAAGACCTGCAGGAACCCACTGGCGCTGTAATCTACTGCGAGATCCACATGAACGGCCCGAGTGACAAAGCAGTTGAATATCACCCCGTATGCTTTACCTCTAGCCCTCTTGTTCACTTCTCCACGAGTTGTGAAAGGTCCAAAAAGATCCACGCCAATATACGTCCAAGGGGGCGAAGGTTTGAGTCGCTCAATAGGCAACTGCCCCATCTGTTGTCCAGCCAGATCTCTCTCTTGTCTTCTGCATGGTACACAATGATGACGGATACTCCTCACCATCTTGTGCAGATTGACTATCCAGTACCTGGATCTGATCTTCGATGTGGTGGTCTGTACACCAGGATGGCCCCTGTTGTGTGCGTGCCTGGCGTACAATTTCGACAATCTATGATCAAAGGGTATGAGGGGGACCTCCTGGTTGTTGTAGCTGAAGTGCACGTGCTTGTCAGCGCGCGTTCCAACCACAATGATGCCGTCATCTCTGATCTTCGGACACAGTCTTGCATACCGTTTGTTGAAATTCTTCTTGTCTTCTCTCAACATCTTCATCAAGGACTTCTGGCATTCCTTGATCCAAAATATCTCTGCTCGATTTACGTCCTTCGATGTCAGAACCTTGGCGGCGCTCACCAAACTTCGCTTGTCATACATGGCAAGAACCCTGGCAGTGACTCTCAGGAGCTTATCGTAGCTGCTGTACTTGGTGATGTTTATTCTGCTGGCAAGCGTGTCTACCTCTTCTGCTGCTACAACCATGACGACTTTGGCTCGTTCTGGGAGGTCAGGTTGCGAACAACTCTGTTCAATTGGCCAACACTCAATGGGTTGCTGGAGAAATGCAGGTCCCTGCTGCCAGACGCTCTGTGGTCCAATTTCAGATGGAGTCTTCCCTCTGGTGATGCAGTCAGCCACGTTCAAATCACCTCTGCACCACCACCAGTCTTGCGGCTCGGTAGCCCCTTGGATCTCTCCAATTCTAGTGGCAACGAAGGTCTTAAAACCATAGCTCTGCTTCTGTATCATGGATCTGACAATTTCGCTGTCAACAATGTGGAACTCTCGCTCGAACTCCAGTCTCATCTCTTTCTTGATGAAACAAGTCAGCCGCTTGTTGAGTACTGCTCCACTTAGCTCAAGCCGAACAATGCTCACTATCTCGATGGGAGCAATGCGACTTTTACTGGCCACCAAGTTGCTCGCATAGCTGCCATTCTTTAGTAGCCAGCGAATGTAGGCCACGGTGCCAAAAGCCTGTTCTGATCCATCAGAAAAGACGACGAGAATTGGTTTGGCTTCTGGATCAGCTTCGTCTGGTTTGATGCATCGACGGAAGGAGACATTGGCGACTTCACACAACTCCTTGAAGAAAGTGAGCCATTCATTTCTGATCTCTGGTGGTACTTCATCATCCCATCCAAACTTTAGTCCCCACATTTTCCGCAGCAGTATCTTCGCTTTGACAGTGAATGGTGCAAGTAGCCCGAGGGGGTCATATATTCCATTCACCTGGCTTAGGCACATCCTCTTTGTCAGAATGGCTGGGATTGCCATCGGGATCTGATCCTCCCTCAGGTCGGGACCTTGTCTAATCTTCCTTTTCTTCGGGGCGAAGTTAATCTTGGTGACGAAGTGGAATTTGTCTTTTTTGGGGTTCCATGAGACTCCGAGGACCTTCTCACTGTTATCTGGGTTCGGCCATTCTTGAGCAGTGTCATCACCTTCCCCTGAGAACGTCCATTTCTTGATGGTGAAGTTTCCGGGTTTAAATAAGCGGTCAGTCTCACATGCAAGAGCTCGAGCTTTGTCTGGACTTGTTACTGACTCGAGGATGTCATCCATGTACACGTTCCTCTGGATCGTTTCAGCAGCTTCTGGGAACTCATCTTTGCCTAGATCAGCAGTTTTCTTGAGTGCTACAGTAGCAATTGTGGCTGATGGCCTGTCGCCCATGTTGACTGCCGTAACTGAGACATGGTGAATCATAGCCGCTGCGGTGATGATTCGCTCCGTCTTCTCTTTGATGGCTGGATGTGTCCCACCAAGACATCTACCAAATCTGTTTTCTAGTACTAGCAGATGACCCACAGCTTGAAGTCTCGTTGGGTGATAACCGGCATACTCGAACCCAACCAGCAGGTCTACTCGGCCTTTCGGTCGTTCAATCTCTCTGTTGCTGATATGGCTGAAAAGCCCTGACACGCTCTGTAGATTTACGTTTTCTATGTCAGCAGTGATGCGGTCTATTCCATAGGCTGAAATCTTGACAATGCATCCTTCTCTATCAATGAGTGGAACTGAGTAACGAAAACTATCGATCTCTTCCGTCACTCCGCCCACCTTTGTAATCGCCACTCGGACGGGGGCGCCCTTCAAACTTGCTGCCTTAGCTGCGGTGTTGGTGACGAGGGATGATGTGGCACACCCATCCCACAATACGTTCATGTTTGAATTTCCTACCCTTATCTTCATCAATTGAAGGAGACAGGCATCGTTTCCCTTCGATGCCGCCACAGTATGATTGTTGACTGTGGTAGTTATGGGCACTGCAGCACCCGCGTCGACCAGTTGGTTGTCATGTAGCGTCGGGTGATGAATCCGTGTGCAGTTCTGGATACCGCACCGTTTCTTCCTTCTGCAATCTGAAACTCTGTGGCCTCGAGTCAAACAGCAAAAACATCCACCCTTCTCCCTTACCAGCTGCGTTTTCTCAGCCAGGGATTTTCCAAGAAAGAATCGACAGTCCGCAGTGCTGTGTTGACCCATGTCATGAATGAGACATTTCTTCAAACCATCGATCTTTATTGTCTCCTTCCTTTCCTTGATTTCAGCGGCATTGATGGTGGCTCTGGATGCGTTGCCATGGGCATTGCTGTGGGCGTTGCTCCGTACTTCAGCAAGCTCATATTCGACACTCTTTTTCTCCTTTAACAGGAACTGTAGTAGAGCCGGAAATCGGTCGGAACGGTCGACATTGGTTTTGTCGTCGTATAAGGATCTTGACCACTCTCTGCGGATGTTTGGGGGTAATCGCCTTTCGATGTCTCCGACGACTCTAGTGTTGGAAATTTCCCTCTCCATTCCAGCTTTCATTAGGTCATTGTAGCTCCTTTCTACAATATCTACTAATTCCACGAATCTCTTGTCGTCTCCATCTTTCACAGGCCGAAGCTTCTCAAACTCTTGCATAATAGCGTCAGCCATTTTGATCGGGTCTCCGTAACGCTCGTCCAGTCTTTTCCACATCTCGTGGACGTCGTCATCTATGGCCCCAATCACTTGCAGCGGTTTTTTCCCGAGTGATCGGCGTAGGACGAATGGTGCTTGTTCAGCCGTAATTTCTGGTCGGATGAATTTCTTGAAATCCGATCGAAACCTTGGGTACTGTCTGATGTCACCCTCAAAGACTGGTAATCGCATCTTCTCTAGATATACACCAGTCTTAGTCTTCTTGTCACCGTAACATGAGGCTGCATGGCCATCTAAAAATCTGCCGATTGTGTCAGTGATCTCGTTGTGCGTCTGTCTGATGGACTGCAGCCACGTATTTTCATTCTCCGCTTCTCGAACTGGCAGCATGCTCATGTAGTCCGCATGTGCTGTCTTTGTTGCTTCCAAGAGACGAGCAAGATCTGCTTTCCCCGTCCTGACTGCCTCTACTGAGTTGTTCTCGATGAATTTCTGGATCCCACTGCAGAGTTGCTCGAAATCTGCCTCTTGTGTGCTGCGTAGGTTAAGTGCTCGCTTCATTGCTATCTCGGTCGTCTCCTTTTGCTGTTGTTCTCGTTCCACTCTCTCAGCATCTATCTGATTCTTTTTGAAGAAAGATTTGTAGCTCGTCAGTGCCTCTCTTACCTCTCCATACTTCTCCTCCACTTCTACGATCCATTCCTCACAGTCGGTATCCTCGACAGTGGCGAGAAGAGAGACATCCTCATGTTTGATACAGACTGTGTCATAGGCAGCCTTCAGATCTGTTGCCAACAACTCCAGATATTCTATTGACTTCTCTTGTTGGATTGATGATGTGATGGAGTTGCATAATCTTGTGAACTTTCCCTTGGCGACTGTCCTGAGCTTCTTCTTTTCAGTGTCCGCCATCATTCAGCAAGTATTTCGAATGTTAGATTAGCCCGCGCGTATATCAAAACGAATACGGTTTCCAAACTGCAGTGACGTTTAGTGAATCCTTTTATTGTAACCTAATTATGAATCTCAGGTCACATCTCAGGATACAGTAGTACGTACATTGGTGTGCATGTGTGCGTGTGTGCGTTCGAAATACTGTTTTGCGTCCAAACTTGATATCGCAGGAAATCTCAATTCTACATTCTAAATCTCAACTTAATGGGAAATCACATACATATGTACATGTATGTATTTCATACAGTGGTGTATCATGTGTGTTGCACGGTAAAATCCTTGACGCAGAGTGTGGTCGGTGTGCAATACACTCCACATTCTCACAAACTCGTATACCCGAAAACAAGGGGTTAACTGTATAGAGGTTAGACCTCTTGACCTCTTGTCTCAACTCTGTGGCACTGGTCTGGGTCTTCGGAATGCAAACTTCTCTCCAATATAATGATTGATGAGGGGAAACAGATTAAAGATACATTATTGCTAAATTAAAGGGATATGTACTTGTAGTATTATTCTAATGGTGGACTGAGATCTGGAAAATAACCCTAAGTTAGTACTAAATCTTACAAAAATCATCAATCAGGTGATTATACTTTGAATAAATAACCGGGCATGATTTTGACTGAGACGCAATAAAGAACACGCGTCAAGCGTAATTTACGAAATGCTTTGTCGTGTTTACCACTTCCAAATCGTTAGCAGGCTATAATTATTACGACCAACGACCCCTGTGGCCGCGTTTGGGTCTTTGTTGTGCCGAGCGTGCACGGGCGACCACTCTGGCGAGAACTTGGCCACGCCGGAATACCAAACTGCATAACAAATTGTAAAGTGTCGGTGCATGTACTAAGCCACGCGACTGTGTTGACAACAGACAGACCCTATTAAATCTCCAATACATCTTGCAGTTAAGCAACATTTTGCTTCACGAGTTGACAAGAAAAACCCGGCTGAACGTTTGATAGCAATGGTATAACAAACACCACATGATTTTTTACCTTTGTGGGAGAAATTGCAAACTGAAGGTGTCTGTATACGTTATTTTACCATTCATTCAACACAAAAACCATGCATGAATTTTCAAGTTTTTTTAATATTATATACTGAAGTAGTTCTATATGTGGCAGTTTATCAATGGGCAGTTTATCAACATTATAGTCTTTATGGAATGCTGTTGTTACCGGGTTTAAAAGTGTTCCTATCATAATCTGTCTTTAACATGGAAGGACAGTAAAATCGTGTCCCCTGAATCATTTCTGCAGAATTAAAACTGCTGATTGGAAAGGTGCCAGCGGCGTATGCGTTCCAAATCTCGTTCCAAATCTCGTTCTGAAGACGAGGATTGGAACTTAATAGTCTGGCACCTTTCTAGACAGCAGCTTGGACTCTGTATGACTAATTCAGGGTATTGTTCTGTCCTTCTGCGCGAGAAAGGTCAATGAGCTAAAAACAATTATCATTCCAAATATCTTAAAGGATGTGTTCAGATTTTTCAAGAAAATGGATTTCATTTTAACCCAAAAATATACCTCCCCAAAATACTATCCATCAGAAGAAAAGAGGAATTTTGCAATCTCCAATTTGGATGTGGAAGCAGAAAGATTGGTGTAATTACTGCACTGCTTTGTGGAACCAGATAAATTAGTTTTACTGTAAACTAATTTATCTGTGTGTGTTTTTTTTAACGATATTCTTGAAAATATACGGATTGAGCGCGCGAAATTTCAGAATAACAAGAAAAATATGACACACGATATGGTATACAAATCTCAACACCCCGTGGGGAAAATGGAGGGGGGGGGGGGGGGGTTAAAATGTGTGATCTGGTCACGATCCTTTAAACTACATCGAATTTTTTTGGTAAGCATTGTCTAATGGCATCGGCATCTGCCAATAAACGGACCAATTACGAGTATTACGAATAAACCAATAAGGATTCAGCTGGCAGACAACAGCTGGCTTGATGCGATCTGATCGGTTAACTTCACATGCCTGCAACTATGGCTTGGGAAACGGGCTTTTCAAGGAAAAATCTACTCTCTTTTTAAAATTCGTATACATCAAATTCTTTTCATCACATTATTGTACTTTTTTTTTCCTCACAGAAAAACATAGGGTATGCAACACCAGAAATATGCCGGGGAGAGGGCGGGGAGAGAGAGAGAAGGGGGAAGATCAGACACAACTACCTCTCTTACTGGTTACTATGTGGATTTTCGGGCGATACTACCACCAATGGGTTCAAACCCTTGTATTACTGGGTGGAAAGTTCTTTTTATTGTGCCTCTCTTTTTTTCCTATTTCGACACAAAACAGAACTCCCTAATCCTCTGAAATTTCGCAAATTATTGACGAGAGGGCTCCCTAACTGGCGATCCACACAGTTACACGATCCACATAGTGAGCGCGTTCCACATCGAAGATCGACTTGCAATGCATTGCAGTATTGTTTGTATTATAAAAGACGGGTTTTCATGATGAGATACTTGAAATACACTCGACCTAAAAAGTTCTGTCACCAGTAAGACATTTATAGATATTTATTATTAAATTGGATTTAATGTAGGAAAATAATATATCAAATTTTAGCTGAACATATCCCTCAAAGGAATAGAGCTTAAGAGAGATCACGATGGCAAGCTTCACTGAACAGGAATGCAACAAAGGAGTGTGGGGTCAGAATGAAAAACACCAAAGAACAATGCATCTTGTGATTTGGGCGATTTGTGTGTAGACAATTAGGGAATTTTTAAGTGAGTTTGGATTCATCAATGTCTTGTCAAAAACATAAAAATCAAAATGGTTAAATTGTCCAATCTGAATCGTGCCATTGCATTAGGTATGTGGAAGCAAAATACTGAACTGTAACTCCCCTTGCTTGAGTGCAATAAAATTGACATCCTTGTTTTTTGGTGTTTTTCATTCTGACCCCTCACTCCTTTGTTGCATTCCTGTTCCGTGAAGCTTGCCATCATGGACTCCGTTAAGCTCTATTCCTTTGAGGGATATGTTCAGCTAAAATTTGATATTATTATTTTCCAACATTAAATCCAATTTCATAATAAATATCTACAAATGTCTTACTGGTGACAGAAGTTTTTTGGTCGAGTGTAGAAGTTACAGGAAAGACACTTGAGGTGTTTTCTCTCTTTCCTTTTTAAGCAGGATAATGTAGAGTCACTTTCTGGTAAAATACAGTTAAAATCTTACAGCCTCTTCTTTAAAGTAGAATCGGTGATTGATATGTGTAGGGACAAGGGGCACACAGCGAGTATGCCGCAGAGACAGAGAGGTTATGCAAAATAAGGGGCGTATTGATTTCAATAATTGGAAAATATTGTGAGAAGTACGATGGCCTCGATAAGGGAGCGGACCATTAAGAAGTCTCATTTGTCTGGGAATAGTCTTTGCAAGATCACAGAGAGAGTGTGTAATCGGCGGTTGTCGCATGAACGGATACGACATGATCCGTCTTGTTATGCGAATGAGACGGGGGCGGTCGGCGGCAAAGTACGGCAGAGTGATTGGTGTGTTGCACGGTGCTCGATTACTCCCGTGGATTTCAAGATTACACCCAAATATTATTACGGTTCTTCATCAAGGGAATACAAATGATTGTGATATTGTAATGAACCTGACTCGCTGATCACAATGTACTATCTGGGCCTACTGCGTCCTTTTCATGAAACACAAGTCACATCAGTTTCTTGTGCCTAGGAGTAGAAAGTACAGTTCATGCAATTAGATTTAAGTGTGATGCATGACCGTATCCGCGAGTAGAGCCTGGTCGCTCTGTATATTACAAAATATTCACTATCCAGTCGACTTCTGCAATAAGCTGGCAAAGTACATGAGGGAATTAAATAAAGGCCCACACTTTAGAGATAAATGTTACTTTTCTTGTTTTATAACCGCCCAAAGATTTTCATTTCAGACTGTCATGAACACTTCCATTATAGTGCCGTACATACACGGAGTCCAAAACTCGTTTCGAGAGTTTTTCGATATGAAGATAAATCGTGTCCAAAAATTATAATTATTTTTCCAGCATTGATGCGCAACATACTGGCCATGCGAGAATTGAAGAATGGCGTCGACTAGGCCGCTTACTTTCAACGAAAGACAATGCTTTGTCTTTAATATAGACATATATAGCTCGTAAAAGTGGCCCTATTTTGCGCAGAAGCGTATGGGACGTTTTCCAAAAATGGACGCTGGTTTGTTTGTCATTTTTTCTCTTTCAAAGGTGGTTTTATTTCAAGCGGAAATTATTGAATAAAAGTGACAGACTTCCCCTATAAAATTTAACAGAAATAAAAAGACGAGACTTCAGTGAGTGTTTTGGTTGTTGTCCCGAGAGACAGAGAGTTGTGAGTATTTTAAAACGATTTTTGAAAATCGAGCATGTAGCATTGGTTCCTATGGGGCCCGATATGGGATATGCATGTACAGGAACATCGGCAATTTTACTCTGAAATTTACTCTGAATGTATGAAAATGTGCGCCCTATTGTTCATAAGTTCATAATCATTTGGTAACATGGACTACCGAGTGGTTTAGTTTGAACTGCGTTTGAACTTTTTTTCCGTTGCCGAAACACATTGACTTGATATCGACTAGACTTGTTCCCAGTCTATTCGCGGCTACTATACCGCGGTTTATGAACCAACCGATCCAGTTACCGACTTGACACTAAGTCTAAAACACATCACACTGCGATTTTCTAGCGCGTGCACGCGCACGAAGCCTTATTACAAAATTCAAACACTTCCTTAAATATCTCATTTGAGAAACAAAATGCACCAGACACTCGGACGATAAATCGATAAACCCAAGCTATATTATTGTTTTTGTAAATCATCACGTCACCCGTAGCAGCAAATATATTTGGCGCCAAAACGCATGGACACAATTTGCACTATCGTCTGCAATGGGTGTCTTACAAATACAACTGAGTACATACGAACACGCTTAATACAGCGTCTTCTGTCCACGTACTTCGCTCTTTGTACAGGAATTAATGGCAATTAAAATTGTGCCCATTCGTGACGCTCGTGTTGGTTTTGTTTATCTACGGACGCTTTTCCCGCTCGTGGACAGTCGAAATAAATGACTTATTTCTGCCAAACACGAACACTGTCAAATAAAGACTGAAATGGGTTGACAGAACTTGTCGTAATCTCGTCTTAGGTCGAGCGATAATACCGCGATTCGCTGTATCTGTGGTACTTCACGTGGAGTTTATTAAAGATAGTATACATGATTGGTAAACTGTTACAAATAGTTTTATCCCCCTGTGTGATTGAAGATATGCATGATTAAAACCAACCTGAGCAAAAACTGGCAAAAACCAGCTCCGTACTTCGTCTAACTTTTGAGAAAACAGTCAAAAAGGGGTTTGCAGTCATTTCGCCCCATAACCATTTCACCCTGAACCATTTCACCCTGAACCACACGGCCTATGGTTTTGGGGCGAAGTAGCATTTGGGCGATGTAGTGTTTGGACGAAGTGATTTGGGGCGAAATGGCACTCGGGCGAAGTGGTTAGGGAGCGAAATGGTTTTGGGGCGAATTGAATTTTCTAATTCAATTGTTTTATTCATTTCTCAAAGACTATAGCACTTCAGACAAAACCATTTCAGGGGAAGTTTTCTACGGTCATCATGTTTATATTGCGTAAGTTAGGCGTAGTAAATCTGTGAACATTTCTGATTTTCTAGATACCAATCATGTATAGGCCTACTGCCTTTATATTAAGTGAGCCAAACACGAGATATTTTCCATGTGGTGTTTCGATGTAGAAATCAGCATGCACGACTAAACGTGGAATATGACCCAAACTATTACATTTTATTAGTTCATATTTACGTTTGACGTTTTGGGCCATAAAATAAAATTTACAAACACGATCAACTGCCCAAATATATCTCCCTCCAGTCTGTTTGTTCCGTTTAAATTGGTTAGTTTGGGTAATGTATATACTCTGTGTTGGTCAGTTAAAGGCCAATAGATGTTTGCAAGATGAAACTGTTAAAGGCAGTAGTATATATACATCATTGGTAATCTAGAAAATCAGAAATGTTCACAGATTTACGCCTAACTTACACAATATAAACACGATTACCGTAGGAAACTTCCCCTGAAATGGTTTTGTCTGAAGTGCTATAGTCTTTGAGAAATTAGTAAAACAATAGTTTTCGTCTCATGAGACAAAAATTAAATTCGCCCCAAACACTACATCGCCCAAATGCCACTTCGCCCCAAAACCACTTTGTGCACAGACCGTGGTTCAGGGTGAAATGGTTTTGGGGCGAAATGACTGCAAACCCTTTTTTGACTGTTTTCTCAAAAGTTAGACGAAGTACGGAGCTGATTTTTGCTCAGGTTAGTTTTAATCATGCATATCTTCAATCACACAGGGGGATAAAACTATTTGTAACAGTTTACCAATCATGTATGATATCTTTAACGGATTCCTGGAATAAGGGCATAACATATCTAAAGAATGCACGGACACCCAGGATTTTCCTTGTTATGACATATAAACCATGTAAAAATGTTAGTTTGATGATAACAACGCAAAATTAGGAGAGAAAAGTGTCATGAATTTACCGAGGAAAAACTTTGAATTTGTGAGAGTTGCCCCATATAGGTTTAGCGCATGGGGTCTCAGATGTCCGTGCATGGTAATCTTTAGTTAGGTGATAACATGTGTGTGCGCACACATTTTTTTTCTTCAAAAACCACCTTCAGTTGTTAATTTCTCAAAGAAAATACTATCTTGGACAGAAACAAATTCACGTGGTATGTGTTTTCAGATGATATAAAATGGGGCTTTACGATGTCCTCAGCCTTTAACAATTGCTTATTTGTCTCTCGTGTGGCAATAAGTGGTAGTTTTTCTCCCGTTCGAAATTTGTTTGGCCTTTTCTCTAAATTGCCCATATATAGGCCTAAATCATTTAAGAGCAAGTTCGGGCGGGCGACTATATATATAGTTAACTAGACTAACCTACCCCCGGAGCTTGGTTCCTCAAGTCAAACTATAGCTATATAGTCAAACCACGCAGCGACTATAGTTATAGACTAAACCATATAGGATGTAGATGCCACCCGAACGCTGCGTGGTTTGACTAGCTATAGTCTGTCTAGAGGAACCAAGCCCCGGGGCCCGGGGGTAGGTTATATAGTCTGGTTAACTATAGTCGCCCGCCCGAACTTGCTCAAAAGTGCTCGCATTCATTGCTCTATACAAAGAGGGCGCCCTCATCAATGTCTATTTTATTTGTGTGATTTGCGGTGTGCGTGAAATCCGACAGGCCCGACATTTCCGACAAAAATCAAGTGTCCGGGGAAAAACGACGATAATTGTGTCCGATAAAATGACATTATAGGCTCAACAAATATGTATGCCTCTCCCCCTCCCCCTCCCCCCCCCCCCTCCCCCCTCTCCCCCTCCCCCCGGTACGCCGCTGTTCTTGTGTGTGAAAAGCATCATATTTTAGGCTATATCTTGAAAGTTCCGACTATTTTCGCTTCTTTAAAATACGCCAATATAAAAAAACCAGATGGAAAATTGTCTTTTTTAAAACTCCGCTTTACATTTTCTTTCCAAGTCACGACTGCAATATTGATCCGAACCCCTCCCAAGAATCTGGCACAGGGAGATATTTCCTCCCGGCTTATATTCACGGTTTCCAACACAACTTGGAGTTAGCGATTATTCCTGAGGTATTAACGGTTTCCCGAAGTGGACTTATAGCCGGGGTGTGAACGTGAACCAGAGGCGTCGAAACCAATCCTTGTATACTCGTGATGCGACAGAATGGAATTCTGTCTGAATGTACGGATTATCAATTGGAGTTTGTTCAAGTTGATAAGAACGTATTTTATTTCTGCAGTTTCATTGTCACTTTTTTTCTTCTCCATATAACGCTATAGACCCTTTTGACGGGCAGCCATGACAGGGGGCAGTCACATTGTCAATGTGCGTCATGCGCGAGCAGGCACTTTGTGGGTCTATTGTCATGTCATTTAAATATGGAAACCTGCCCCCTGTCATTGCCTCCGGTGCAAGGGTCTAAAACTGAACTTCTACCCGGAGGTCACTTTTGTTATTAATTTCTCATCATTAAAAAGCCGAAATTTGATCCGCTTTTTGGAAACAAAGGAACTCTCATACTCGGCGACTTAACACTGCGATTTTGAAGAGAGCTGATTCATTTCACGTTCCTCACTCGGACTTTATGAATAACGATAGATGATGCGGTTGCCTGTTGGCCTTTTTAGCTGGATATTACCGTGATTCTGGGAGGCAGCCCGGCCGACAAAACGTCACCTGCTACCCTGGAGATAGTCAAGTCGTTATACGCTCACTTCAATCCAATACGCGGACTCGCCGCAGGTAAACTGTTGAGGCTCAGTCAAACAGTGGAGCATTTCTATCGCTTAGTAGTTTTGACCTAGCTGGATTTCGTCAGCTTTTTATGAGACAGCAATTTTGTCAAATAAACAATTAATTTTGCGTAACTATGCGTTAGGACACGTCAAATCCATAGTTCCGACCTGTCAATCAAGCCGAACCCGCCTACCAATCACAACAGAGCTAGCAGACAGCGCCCACATAGGTCAAAGTGCATTGACTCACAACAACATCACGCGATTTTCTGCCCCATACAGTGTACAGTGTTGTCTGCGATGATACGGGTGAATGTTTGGTTTCAAGGCCGGTCGTTTCGTTGTTCAAAGGTACGAAAGCACGTATTTCATGATATGACATCCCTGTATTACTGGCCCTTACTCGGTGTGTTCTAAGATAACTGTCAACCCTGAAACATGAATACCTTTGGGTTTTCCCCAATGAATCTGTGCTTTCCATTGAAAGTCCCATTGCTTTGTGCGTTGTGTATCGCCATTTTGACGATAGCGTGTGAGGCATAGCAACAATATCCAAGGTGGCGGGGTTAACTGGGCAAAATCGGAACTATGCATTGGGTCAAAAGAGATACGTTGATAGGCCTATTCAACGTACGAACGTGCCTGACGAATTAGTTAAATCTTGATTTGAACATTAACTAAATAATTTATGGTCACTTGCTGCACTATAATGTGACATCGCGGACCCATCCCATCCATTGTATCAAAGTTTCCAGGAATTTTAAAGGAATTCCTTTCAGGATTTCGGAAGTTGGGGTAAGTGGGCGGAGTTAGTTCATTAACAAGAGGTAAGACTATGTAAAAGTATAGACACTATCAAATAGCTGCCATCTTGTGGGACAACTTTGAATATTTTATTTAGTCAAAAATATAAGCACAAAATGTGCAACCATGCATGTCCTCAAGGAACAAAGAAACTTCCCCACACAAGATGGCAGCTATTCGATACGGTCTATACGATGTGCCCTCCGACGTCACAACAAACCAAAACATGGCCGGCGTTATGCGCACGCATCATGTTTTACATAAATTTTGATTTAGGAATGAGGTCGCATGTCAAATCGTCTTTGAATTATGTGACCTTTGGCATTATTACCAAACCAAATTTATGCAAAACAGGATGCGCGCGCATAACGACGACCAATTTTCAACAGAGGGCGCCTTAGATATAAACAAAGAGCACATCATCTATAAGGCAGTAGGACTATAGATATATAATCACTGGATGGCGCAACGACGTCTAAAATTGAAGCCACCGTCCGCCATTGTATACCCCACCAAATACAATGCCTTGCTTAGACTGGTCATACTGTTAAGTGGAATGCAAGCGATCGCATGGACCGGGGAGCACTCTAGGCCAAGCATTGTTCGTAGGGTACAATGGCGGCCGGCGCGTGGCTTCAATTCTCGTATAGCCAACTGCTATTGCATACTTCATCCAGTGATTCTGATGAGTAGGACCCGTTGTCCAGATCGTGATGGGTACATTTCTCCCGAAACCAAGGATTCCTCAAAAGTGCTCAAGGCACTGTATAGTTGGTATAGGACCCTAAGCCTGAAGAAACTTGTGGAAAAAAAGACGATTAAGAAATGCTTATTTCGCAGCTTTCGCAATTCCCCTGAAGTTCTCCCCGAAAAGTTTACCAGTTTACCAAGTGCCAACTGCACCGTGTAAATAATTCTCGATTTCCAATACTTTCATTAAAAGTCTCATCACAAAAAAAGCCCGTGGTTAATTCGTCCAGGAGGAGAAGTATATAGCCTATGCCACGTGACTCAATCACTCGCACACAAGATGTATTTTCGATCGATTTTCGGCGTCTGAAATACTAACTTACCGCGAGCCCGATTCGCAGACGATATTACCCCACAATAGTAAGTGGAAACGCTTTGGGTATTATTGTAATTATAAAATAAACGCAGCTGCGCGCGATATGGTTACACTGCGCACAATGAGTGCCCAGGGGAATATTGTAATATATGTCTGATTTCTGCTGCGCTAATTCCGTGAGTCATTCTCACACAATGTTGGTAGAAATCAGATTGGTTTTTGTGAGAAGTCGACGATATTTGCTTTGCATCACCCCCCTCCCCCTCCCCCACTCTTTGGTACCACAAAGCCTTGTATTACTTTATTAGTGTATTCGGAGTTCTTGGTGGTTTTAAAGGCCAATGTATCATTTGCAGGATGACAATTTTGACGGATTTCTGGTCATAACACATTTCAAGAAGAATATTGATACATGTAAAGTAGCCTGCAGAAATGTCAGCTATATAAATGCAGCAATGTTTTAGAAAACCTAAGGAGCGTGTTCAGATTTGTCCAGAAAATGTATTTCGTTTTAACCTAAGAATCATATAAAATACCTCCCCAAAATATATCATGGGAAGAAAACAAGAAATTTGCAATCTCCAATTTGGATGTGGAAGCAAAAAAGGTCGGTGTAATTACTGCACTGCTTTATGGAACCGGATACATTAGTTTACAAAACATCGGTGATTTTTGATTGAGAACGCGAAATTTCGGAATGGTAAGGAGAAAAATATGACAAATGATATGGTATCAAAATTTCATCACCCATGGAGAACAATGGGGGGTTCGAAAAAATGTGATCTGGACACGCTCCTTTAAAGCCCAATACATCATTTGCAGTGACCCAACATTTTACTTCATGAGTTGACAAGAAAAACCCGACTAAAAGTGTTGATAGCAATGGTAACAAACACCACATGATTTTTTCCCGTGTAAAATTGTACCTTTTGGGGAGCAATTGCCAACTGAAGGTGCATGCTTTAAAAAAAAAACGTTTGCAAGCGATTATGTTTTACCATTTATTCAACACAAAAATCACGCAGGGATTTTTAAGGTTTTCTGGAGTAATACTGCAGACGTGGCTAAATTTCTACAAGGCAGTTTATCAACATTATTCTTTAGTTATGTCGTATAAATGATGATGGGCCTTCAAAATCCGTGTACGGTTTTTGCGTTAAGTTAAGTGAATGGTAAGGAATCGTGTGTGCATGCACGTACTTTTAAAAACCACCTTTAATTATTGTTAGTTGTTTACAAAAATAAATTCATCGTGTGGTGTGTTTTTTTCTATTGCTATCAACACTTTGAGTAAGTTTTTTCTTGTCAGCTTACGAATTAAAAATTGGGGTCATTGCAAATGATACAATGATCTTTAAAGATAGTATATACATGATTGGTAAACTGTTACAAATAGTTTTATCCCGCTGTGTGATTGAAGATATGCATGATTAAAACCAACCTGAGCAAAAACCAGCTCCGAACTCCGTCTAACTTTTGAGAAAACAGTCAAAAAAGGGTTTGCAGTCATTTCGCCCCAAAACCATTTCGCCCTGAATTGAACCATTTCGTCCTGAACCACGGACTGTGCACGAAGTGGTTTTGGGGCGAAGTAGCATTTGGGCGATGTAGTGTTTGGTCGAAGTGATTTGGGGCGAAATGGCACTCGGGCGAAGTGGTTTTGGGGCGAATTGAATTTTCGTCTCATGAGACGAAAACTAATTGTTTTACTTATTTTTCAAAGACTATAGCACTTTAGACAAAACCATTTCAGGGGACGTTTTCTACGGTCATCATGTTTAAATTGTGTAAGTTAGGCGTAAATCTGTGAACATTTCTGATTTTCGAGATACCAATCATGTATACTGCCTTTAAACACTACAAAGAAAGCATTCTGATGACATTTCGTCATCCACTGAGAAATAGATAAACACACTACTATGAGTAGTGGAATTAGCAATAATTATTATGACAAACCTAAATCATTCGGGCTTAAGTATATTGAGCGGGACTGGGAGTGGAGCTTAACGGGGAGACACCCGTCGGCTGCGGCCAGCGTGTCTGCTCAAGATACGGTCCGAGATTACGGAGAATTAGAGCTACCCCATTCTGCACTTGTGTGATTGCTGTATGTCTGGTCACAACTCGACAAAAACCAACCTTCAAATGAATAAAAATAACCAGAGCTATAAATGTATGAGTTTATAAAGAAAGGCTCCCATTATATGACGGGCTGATGGGCTCAGTTCCAACGTTGCTGATTTTGATACTGGAAAATAAAATAAGAAATATTAATAGGCCGTTTTCGTATTTATAAATAAAAATTCTTGAATGTTTCTTGTGTCATTGCAAAGTGATGAACTATTTCATTCACCTGTTACTTTAAAATCATAAAAAATACATTCGATTTCGTTTGTGAAAGTACGTATTCAAGTGATTTTGATCAGGACGCAATTTCTCTGGTTCTTATTTATTTGCATGTTATTCAATTTCGTTTAAAGACATTCACATTTTGTTCGCTAAGACATCCAGATTAGAATTTGCGTCATTGAAGTACAAATAAGCATCGAATCTTCATTCAATTTAGCACTTGTAAGCTCGGGGCTTGGGCGAATTTGAATGATTTTTGCTGGTATTTCAAAATTGAATGCGCGTAATTTTAAATTTGAGTTCGGAATTTTCCCGATTGCGTGTTTGAAAAACCAAATCGAATGCTCTCTTTAAATAATTGAAGGATGATTCCAAACTGCATTCAAATTTGCGCTAAAACGAATGCATATGAAACGAACCTGGGAGGTACTTTGTTAAAACTGAACGAGAAAACCTATATTTGCTAACGAATAGTGTATAAGACTACATGTGATATAATCAGTTTTAAAAATAGGTAATTTAGCATTTTACTGGCGTCCCGAATTCTTTCAAATGGAGGTGCAGTTTAGAAAATCCACATACTACGCTGTTATTGCTACGTGGCGCACGCCATTGCCTAGCAGCCAACAGTCCGGTTGCTTTATGCCATACCCTCCTACGGTGAACACGGTATTGATTCTGTATATACTTTACACCTGCCGCGTGCACCACATAACGACAAAAGTGGATACTAAGTTCCAAGTGGATACTATTAAGTGTGCATGTGAAAAGAAGTATGCCTACGTCAGTACACCAAACGCTATTCACGTGAAACATACAAAAGGCCAATTTGCTGCACAACATTTATAACGAAAGACGACAACCAAATACAAGTACAGGAAATGAAGACTCATCAATCATTGTTATATTGACTTTAATACAGAATGAAGTAATGAAGAATCCAGTATGAATAATGTATGTTCGTGAACTATATAATTTCGTTTAAAGGTTTAGTGAAGTAAAAATTATCAACCATTTGTTTTTATACACGAATCAGAAGATCAAAGTGTTGCAGACAAAGGGGCAAACTGAAATTTGTTTTCATTTGAGAAAGAAGTGACCTTTTCTCTACTTCAATATTTTTGGACAGACGAGGGCGCTGTTTATTGCTAGTCATGGAGGGAACCCACAGTTGAAAAGCAAAGAAAGAACATTACATTTCAAACAGTAGCAGTAGCCCACTGATACATTTCTGACCCAAACAAACTTGTTGGGATTGTTGCAAATTACATACTAAACAAACTCAGTAAACTCTTACAGATCACAACACCAAGAAGTCACTAAAAATGACGAATTAAACTTTTGTACACAAGTCAATGGAGATTTCCTCTGTTGTCCTGAGATGACATCACGGATTCGCTCATGAATATGGAAATTCATTAGCATAAAAATAGAAAACTTACAATTACACCAAAACGGAACAATCAAATTTTCTGAAATTGACCGAAATGTGTAAAACACACCCTCTACTATTATTATATTTAATAAAAACCCTATTTCACACGTCCTTTAAGCCCAATACATCATTTGCAGTGACCCAAAATTTTACTCCATATGAGTTGACAAGAAAATCCCGACTAAAAGCGTTGATAGCAATGGTAACAAACACCACATGATTTTTCCCATGTAAAAAGACACCTTTAATTGTACGAGCAATTGCCATCAGAAGGTGTTATTTTAATCGTTTGCAAACGATTTTTTACAATTTAGTCAACACAAAAACCATGCATGGATTTTTAAGGTTTTCGGAAGTATTACTGCATCTATGTGGCTGAAATTTCTACCAGGCATTTTATCAGCATTATTCTTTAGTTATGTAATGCTGTTCCTGGAATTCGTAAGACTGTTTCATTAGATTGGTTCCCGATCCCTATAGATTGGTTCGCTTATTGCGAAAATATAGGGATCGGTAAAGGGCAGCCACGACGGGCAGAATTCTGCCCGTCACGTGGTTATTATTATTTTTTATTTTTTAGTAAGTGCGCAAATTTTGCATTGACATTTGTAACTTGGCCGTGCGTGTCGAACATATTAAATTATGTAAATAAAGTACATTGCCTAAAGCAAACGGCTTGGCCAATTTTTAAATATAAAAAACACAATGCGCACGCGCAAAGACGACCAATTACAGATCAAGATAAAGCGCCTTTACCTGTCCTTATATTCTCCTGTGTGGAATATGTGGACGGGAACCAGTCTACTGTTTCATCTGCACATAATATACAATGGGCTTTAATTAATGCATTTTATTTTATTGTCCATTTTGGGCGGGGCACAGAAGTCCGCGGGGCACCGACGCTGCCCCACTCCTTCCGCCCCTCCCACATTCGCAAATTTCACCCCACCCACTATTTACACCCACCCGTCTGTTTCTCTTAAGAGTTGTTAAGATTTTTCCAGAAAATGGATTTCGCTCTAACCAAACAATCATATAAAATAACTCCCCAAAATACTATCCAAGGGAAGAAAACGGGAAAGTTGCAAACTCCAATTTGGATGTGGAAGCAAAAAGGTTGGTGTGATCACTGCACTGCTTTATGCAACGGATAAATTAGTTTACAATATATCGCGATCTTTTGACGATATCCTTGAAAATATACTGATTGATATCGTGAAATTTCAGAATCGTAATGAGAAAAATATGACAAATAATATGGTATCAAAATCTCAACGCCCCTGGGGAAAATGGGGGCCCTCAAAAATGTGATAAGGACACGCTCCTTTAATCACTGTCCCACTTCAAAACGCCTGGTCTCGTTATTTTGCCCGTAACCCCCCTCCGCCTTCCCCCTCTCCCTTCCCCCTCTCCCCTCCCCCTAATTCTAGTCAATGGTATAATGACGGATGAGCACCTAAAGAAAACGGAGCTCCGGAATAATTGATGTGGATCTGGCTGTCAGTTTAGGGCACGAAGGATGAAAAGACGATGCCTGGTTCTAGGTGAGAGTCAAGAGTGTAATAAACGCTGCTTGTTGTAACCGGATGTACGCGACTCGCTCCGTGGAGTGGCCAACTAGTCACGCGTACCAGACGACTCTTGCATGTTTAAAGGCAGTATACATAATTGGTATTTCGAAAATCAGAAATGTTCACAGATTTACGCCTAACTTACACAATATAAATATGATGATCGTAGAAAACTTCCCCTGAAATGGTTTTGTCTGAAATGCTATAGTCTTTGAGAAATGAGTAAAACAATTATTTTTCGTCCGATGAGACGAAAATTCAATTCGCCCCAAACCATTTCGCCCAAGTGCCATTTCACCAATGAAATGAAACAACCAAACTTGGGATGAGAGAAAAATCGCTACCATGCAACACCAAGAAAAAAAATTGGGTCTATAGGAAAAACGCTAGGAAGTATGCCTTATAGCTCAGCTGGTACAGCCATCTTCAATTTGGATGTTGAAGCAATGTAACCAAAAAAATTAGTTTACAAAACATTCGGTGGTTTTTTGACGATATCCTTAAAAATATATACGGATTAAGAGCGTGAAATTTTGGAACGGTAATGAGAAAAATATGACACTAGAGGTGATATAAAAATCTCAACACCTATGGAAAAAAAAGAGGATGCTCAAAAATGTGATCTGGTTCAATTTCCACGGCAGTGAGCATGTCATTTTGCAACTCATACATAAAACAGTCGTAGACTATGCTTCTCTTGTTGCTGATGAACCGTTTTGCGTCCAGAAGACAAGAGGGACTGTGTACAATCGCAGTATGATTGCTTGATGCCAAAAGACTTCAAAATAACGTAATACACGGTGTAACTCAACATTTTTGTTGCATGAAGACGGCCAGAGGCGAAAGGGGTTTCATTAGACGGCTTGTTAATGTACGGTTTCATCTCGTCCCGTTGCCCGGTCATCCGGGTGATACGGCGTAACTAGCGCAGTTCGATGCAAGCTGCACATCTGCACGGGATAGTAGCGGGGTAATCACATCATACAAACACGGTGCTTTGCAGTTGAAGTGTACAGGAACCTAAATTGTTAACTTAAAATGACAGTTGCAAATTAAAGATAACTGTAAAAAATAGTTAGTCAATAAAATAACGTTAATTAGTCGTCATCAATTTAAGTCAAAATGATGTCTCATATGACTAATTAACGTTATTTTGACTAATTTTTACAGTGTATAGATTTCAGGATTTAGGATGTGATCATGTGTATGATATTAAAACCAACTTGGCGGAATCATTTTATATGCATTGGACAGTTTGAACCACTTCTATCTTCCATTTGAGTGAGGATTTCCGGACTATTAATGGCTGATTAAAATATTGGAACATTTGCATATCCAATATATATCACTTGGTATCGTTTACCAACCTATAAAATGTCCGATATGGATTATTTACGATGAGGCGATGTAAATTGGACAGCACTTTCGGCAAGTTTGAATATTTCAGAGTTTGACTTGATTCCAAGGCCAAGGCAGCCAAGCCGTGTTTTTCTCAATCGTTATATCCACAAGACCGTTTTGATATGCAATAAAAACCGAGGAAATATTATTCTCATTACGAGAAAAAATCATTGTTGACCTTCGTTGTTTCAATCTGCACCTGACCAGACGACTGTTTCACGTGTGTCATTTTGTTCCACCAATACATGTGCCTGTTCCACTAATACAGGTGCAACACTATTACACTGGGGTAGTTTATCTGGGTCAGAGATTGGTTGGACCATGGAGGTTCCTACCTCCATGGTTGGACACAGCTGTTGCTTGCATACAGGGCTGAGAAAGCATGGGTGATTGATTGTGCGGCAAACCATGTGCAGCATGGAGAGATTCACTGGAGGCCCTGCTTTCTGCTGTTCGCTGTGGCCGAAGGGTGAACCCCGGATTAAAGGTGACTGCTCAGGCTCAAACTAGAAGGGTTGGTAGGGGAATAGGCCTACCTTGGGTTTGAGCTTTATCGGCCAATTTTTTTCCCAGTAATTAAAAAAAACGCACATTTGTACTACGACAACAGTACCTATTGCAACTCGGAGGGTTAATATGGATACATACACCTGTATATGCAGGTCTCGAGGGGAAAAGCATTGAAATACATTTGTCACGTTATAGTTTCTCCTCTGCCACAAATGAAGATGAAACCAAACGGCTAATATAAAATTATCATTTGCATTTTAGTACATAACGCAACGTATCATTGTTTTTCTTTCAGTTTCATGAAACAGCCATCGGGAATCGAGAACAGCTCCATTTGTCTTCGATCGGGACACCTTCTATCTCAAGAACACAATAATCCGATAGATTTCCGGACATTTCGTTGTCTGCTAATTGACCTTATACGATGTCTCTCCTGTTCCGTGTAATTACTGCCAGCAAACGGGGCTATAGTCAATGTCCCAATTTTAAGTATGTAATAAGCCACAAATATGAAGTGAAGTTTATATATCACGACAATTGAACTCTATGAGGATATCAGATTAAAATATTTTCGTGCGTTAATTGTGCGCATCTCGCGTAAATCATTCATGGTAATAATTAATAATCAAATATTTTTATACATTTCATACGAATAATTATGTTCACGTGCATGCGCTACACACTGAACAATATAATGGATTTTAAAAACTTCATTTCGCAGCCCGTTATCTTACAAGTGTCTTCCACCTGGAGGAGCTTAAAAAGTTATTAAAAACTGAACCATTTGTTGCACTTCACTTTTAGTTGTTTTTCATTTATGCATTGTGGTATGTTTTATGATGTTTGTATATTCATGCATGTGCACACTCTAAACCTCTATATAAGGGCGACCTGCTTATTCTGGCCACATTTTGTCGGTCCCTTGTAGCCAATAGGCCTATATACAAGTTTCAATACGGAGGCCTCAGGCGCAACATGCATCTTCAAAGGTGTCTATTGTTTGTTTACGTTGCGATTTTCATGCACGCTTGCATCCCAATTATTTCGAATGCATTAAAAGTATATCCTCCTCTTTTTGCGAACAAAATCATCTTTTTAGTAAGTCATATTGACATTTCACCCAGCAAAACCTTCAACTTCGCTTAATTTCAAGTGGCCTTGGCACTGACTTTAATGAAACCCCATCTCTAATAACGTACTTTACGCCCGTCTGCATTACACAATTAAGGTTTAGAAGTGACATAAAACCCAGGAGAATTACAAGTGGCGAGGACTGAGCGAAATATGGAAATCTTTTCTACAAACACAGACTATAAATTCTGAATGCACATGAGTTGATAGGGCTATACAGGACAGATTGGCGGCGGAGCATTACGGCTTGCGCGCCCATGATGAACAGGTTGATAGATGGCGCACATGCATCGAACGTCAAACACCAACCACATACGAGTGAAGAAAACTACAGCAGTCAGTATTTCCATACTTTAAAATTGTTTCATTACTGTACATTTCTTGCCTGCGTGGTTTTTATAAAAAAAAAAAAAAAAAAACGCATCGGCCTAGCGGATTAATTGATCTTATTGGTTTGTTCAATGGAGTGAGACTAGCCCGGTGCATGCTTCGACCGCGCAGCACCACACAACAATCCTTTGTCACGGCGAGATGGAAAATTACTCCGTTTGTTTAGTTTCGTTAGTCCTTTTGATAGCATTTTATTAAAAAGTATCGAACCGTTGGCGCTGGTAATAAATAAAAACCAAACCTCAATGCCAATGGTATCATTTATTATTTGCCAAATGACGCAGGGAATTGAATTGTCCATGGATGGTGCGGGAGAGGAGTTTTGAAGGACTCGACAGTCGTGATGTCAATAATTGGGCGAGCTGAGTCAATCTCTAACGTGCTCTGCTATTAGGCCTACTGGCGAGTTTCATTGTTTGTACGCGGTGATGTAATTTAAGGCGATTATAGGTGAAAGCAGACAAAAAGACAGCAATTAATATTTAAAGCAAATTCATTCAGGTTGCATTTTCTTATACCATACCAATCAATGCAATTTATACTGATCAAAATTTAAAGGAGCGTGACTGTCAAGATCACATTTTGAACCCCCATTTTCCACATGTGTTGAGATTTTGATACCATATCATTTGTCATATTTTTCTCATTTATACATTCTAAAAATTCGCGCTCTCAATTATTTTCAAGGATATCGTAAAAAACCTACTGATGTTAACTAAGTATATACAATGATTACATGCACCAACCTTTTTGCTTCCACATCCAAGTTCGAGATTGCAAATTTCCTGTTTTCTTGGGAAAGCGTTTTGTATGATTGTTAGGTTAGAACGAAATCCATTTTCTGGACAAGTCTGGACAACGATCTTTATTTTAATTCAAAGGTGATTTTTGTTTTAATGACAGTATTCGGGTCAATGTACCTCCATGACCCATGGACTGATTAAAGGCGTATTAGGCCCTATATCATTTAAAGATGAAATTTTTTACGAAGTCCAGGAACAAAAGCATTATGAATAATGTTCATAAACTGCCTTGTAGAAATCTCAGCCACATAGATGCAGCAATACTTCAGAAAATCTTAAAATCCAAGCATGGTTTCTGTGTTGAATGAATGGGAAAAATTGTTTGCAGACGTTTTTAAAATTAACTTCAGTTGGCAATTTCTCCCACAAAGGTACAATTTTACGCTAGAAAAAAAATAATGTGGTGTTTGTTACCATTGCTATCAACACTTTTAGTCGGGGTTTTCTTGTCAACTCATGAAGTAAAATTTTGGGTCACTGCAAATGATGTAATGGGGCTTTAAAATCGGATATCTGTTTAGTTTTCTTTTCCAAATTTTCATTTTGAAATAAATAATGTAATCTTAGAATCCCCGCGCTGCAACGGCAACAAGACCAATATAGCCTACGCACAAATCACTCCAAGGTTTCAGAACAGAGTACCTTATTTTTTTGGTCCAAATCCGCAGCCTCACAATATGATTATACGCACATCCTCAAAGCAGCTCAATAAACGATCGGCCAAGAAATAAATTTGTTACAATCGACTGCCTTGATGCTTGAAATATAGGAAGTATGGACGAACACACACGAATCGGTCATTCTTCGCGGTAATTTGTTTTTCTCGAGGACTTTGCTAAATCGTTTTTATATTGAGCTCGGAATTGGAACAGTGCGCTGATTGGATGAGACTTATGGATAATATTAATTGTTTGCTTTACTTGCTCAACACCACCCGTAGTAAGAAATCCTTTCTTTACTTTGGATCGATATTTGATTTTTTTCCCTACATTTATGATTCTGTTTTGAAAAAAAAGTGGAAGAAACCAACATGGCGAAACATTGATGTATACATGTATAAAGCGGTAATATGCGGTGTTGTACTACGTGTAAAAAAAATAAAACCTGTCTTACTTTTGATATTAAATAACTTTTTTATTTTCTAACAGATTTAAACCAACATTTCAGATCATTTAAACAAGCCCTGACAAATGTTATGGTGCGAGTTTCATCAGTTTTGGACAAGAGGGTGAGATTTAACAGCCATACGAATAAAACCCTAAATTTCAAAATTTGGCACTTTTGACTTAGCATTCTCCATTGTCAAGAAAATTGTCTATGTCTGAGTTCCCTTTACACTTCCTGATGAGTTGTGAAAAACGATCAAGATGGTTTGCAATAACATTAGGGGTGATCCTGCATTCTTTCAGAAGCTTTTGGTTGCAGCATGCATATATATTCCATCATGTCGCCAGCGGTGTATCGACATTGGAGGAGGCCAAGTCGAAAGTGGCATATTCTTAAATTTAGGTGGTTTTTTTATGGCTTTTAAATCTCACCCTCTCGTCCAAAACTGATGAATCTCACTCAATAACATTTTTCAGGCCTTGTTTACATGATCTGAAATTTTGGTTTAAATTGGTTAGAAAATGAAAAAGTTATTTAAGATCAAAAGTATAGGACATTTTTTGATATAGTAGATGCGTGTGCCACCTAAAATATTAGCCTTTTGCATGTAACATTTGCACAATTTTTTTGGCTGGTGCTTCGAATTCTTCATTTTCAAATGAAGGTGCAATTTAAAAGTAACACACTACGCTGTTGTTGCTATGTGGTTTACGCCATTGCTAACTACGAACAGTCTGGTTGCTTTATGCCATTCTGTCCTACGGTGAACACGGTATTGATTCTGTACTTCACACCTACCGCGTGCACCACATAGCAAAACAAAGTTTAGTCTGGTCAGGTGGATACTAATTGTGCACGGGAAAGGAAGTACTCAGTACATGTGAAATACGCAACAGGCCAATTGGTTATAATGTTAAACACGCAAAAGGATGATGGGATGGGAATATGCGGCAAAACTGCAAAGCCGTTTTAGCAAGAGGAAAAACGAAAACACAAGCGTTCAACATCACCTACGTCAGCATCAGTATATATTTTATGACATTTTACTTGTCCACTTCGAGTTTCGATCTTGTAAAATTCGCAGAATTCAATTATTTTGGAAAAGGTTTCGACACGAATGCGAGTTCCGTTTTCATTGAGTTTTATGCTCAGACAATTAATTGACAATGTAATTATATGCATTCTTATACGCGTGAGAATTAAGATCGATCTCAACTTTTTTAGATTTGGCTTTAAAAAATGGTAAAGTTGACGATGGGTAAATTATTATATGCAAAGGACATGCAAATTTACATACTGACTTGCACTGTTTTCCTATTGACAAAACGCAGTTTTGTTCGCTTTAGGTTTACAGGAAAAAAATCAAAATAAACAGAACCATTCATTAATTTTGCAAAGCGACGCAATTTAGACTTGTTTGATTTGGCTTTGCCGTAAAATTTTGGTATAAAGGTCATCGAAAATGAAGTATTATATTTGTCGCTGTCGTTGCATATAGAGCGGTTTCACTCCCCGATCTGGAGGGAGGGTTTAGTGACCCGTGACAGCGTGAAACCGCCATATAGGGCATTCCAAAGTTGTTTGCAGACAACTTTGTTACCATTTATTCACACACACACACACAATTTCCACAAGGCAGTTTGCTGTTCCCATTTTTAAAAGTTTTCCAATCATGTATATAATCTGTCTTTAAAGTAATACATTTACGAAACCTTTCGAAAACTATTCGAAACCTTTGACATAAAATGATCTCATATATTAATCTGAATTTTAATTGAAATCAAGATCATACGTGCATCGCTTCTAGGGGAAACAGCGTGGATTATTGGACAGCTTTTTTTTTTTTCGGTGTCATGCAGAAAATGTGACCTTATGGTCCCGAAAAGGTTCCTGAAAGGTCGAGGAGGTACAGTTTGATTAACGACGGGGCGTGGTTCTGTGGGGTGTTCACGTGCCGTTCCAGTTGGTGGTCACGCCCTCCAGAGAGAGCTTGAAAGTCTGAAACCACACGGTGACCACAGCAGACAAAGCACGCCGTTTCATGAGCGACGTGTTCTGGTCTTACACTCTCAATTCACGGATGGCAGGATTGAAAAAACTATTACAAAAGGCGTTATCTCCGTTTGTGATTGAGGATGTGTATGATCAAACCAATCAGTTCAGTACCTCATCTACGTTCCGAGAAAACAATGAAAAACTGTAGCCACGCTTTCAAGAAATTATGCGAAGTCACCATCTTATTAATAGGCTGGTTTATATTGTCAAAGGCCTAGTTTTGTTAACATGACTACAAAATCGCCTGGGTTATTTTAACCCAGGGATAGGGTGATATTTTTCAGTGTAATAAAAGGACTATATGCACGCGCATTTATTTAAATTTACCTCCAATTATGGTTTTCTCAGAAATAAAAAAATAACAAATTGTAATCATGTATTAACCATCTTATGAAAAAAACACGAAACAGAAAGCTAAATATATTTTTTTCTGGGTAAAAAGTAAAAAGTGGGCGGATAAATAGATCGACGACAAACGAAAAGGTGACAAATGAACGATAACACAGTTACAAAAGTTTAAACAGATCATACACTAAAAAGTCAACCTATCCAGGGTTCAGTTTCTGACAAAACAGAAGGTTTTGTCAGAAACGAATCAAATCCATCCCGGAAATATTTGTTTTGGGTGTTGGTTAATTGGTGCTGATTTTCGAAACAAAGTGCATCGCTTTATTTTATAAAGTGCATCACTGCTCTGTAACCACAGATTATCCCGTTAAAATAAAAACTTGTTTCTAATTATGATTTTATAGAAGAAAATAATAAAAATGTCACTTCATCAACCTGTCGTTAACAGGTGCCCAATTAATTACCGCCGTAGGTTCCATTACGCATCCCCTATCCTAAAGTGGAGTGACCCTCTGACCTCACGTGCGTGAAAGTGCGACGCACGCACTGCAGTAATCATGTGTTCATTTCATTCATTGGGAACGTAAAGCGTTGAGTTGATTGGTAGAAAGAGAAATGTGCACATTACGTGCGTGCGGATTGCCGGCTGTCAATACTTGTGTTTGTGACCACACAAGAGCGTGTACTAGGGAAGATTGAATTGCAAATTCTGTCAGAAATCGTGCTCAGGACACTATCGATTGTCGAGCTTCGTTGTTGAGCCGTGCATGAGGTATTGGTGGAAACATTATTAAACAAACGGCCTGGTTTTGGGGTTTTAAAAGTTGTACTGCCGCTGTCCACCTTGCATGCTCGATCGGAGAACTTCGATTACACTTTACTCAAGAGAGTTGACTCCGGATTGACGGACACTATGAACTCGCCACCGACTCAAGTCCCGCCGACCAGCGTGTTGTACAAGCTGGACAAAGTGGCCTACAGCACCCCGCCGCCCGTAAGTTCGGACCCGGCCAATAATGAGTGCAAACTTATCGAGTACCGAGGAGCCAAAGTGGCCAGCTTCAACATCGCCGGGGACGTGATGATCTGCCTTCCCCAGGCCTTCGACCTGTTCTTACGGCACCTCGTGGGCGGTCTTCACACGGTCTACACCAAGCTGAAACGGCTCAACATCATCCCGGTGGTTTGTAACGTGGAGCAAGTGCGCATCTTGCGGGGCTTGGGGGCCATCCAGCCCGGTGTGAACAGGTGTAAACTGCTTACCAGGAAAGAATTCGACATTCTCTATGAAGACTGCACAACGGCCAGGTAAGAAACTATACATCATATATATTTTAACACTGCAAGTGCAATAGGCATCGAACACCATTGTTTAGAGTTATGTATGTACTACAATACAGTATGTGAAACTGAAAGCTTTCATCGGAACTTTCACTTCCTTGCCTCATCCATTCCTTCCTCCATGCCCTCATCCAAAGTGCCCTAGATTTATGTTTGAATAATAATATATTATTTTCATTTTTTTTGACAGTTGTGCAATTTTCTTTGTAAAACTAAACTTGTGTGTACAAAATTAACACCATTCAAAATGAAACTTCCGAAAGAAAAATCGACTTTCCATTTTTTTAATTTCTGGGATAACTGAATTCAGTAGATGATTCGATAAATATGTGTAATTCAGACACGGCAAATAGCCGTCGTTTATTAATCTACGGAAATTAATGTTACTGCCAAATCTAAGTAAACATTTTACAATTCTTTCCAGCAGAAATCTAAATATTTGTGAAAACATTTTGTCTGAAATTAAATTCATAATATTTTTAAAATATTTTGTTTACCATGTTTACAGTTATCTCTAGTGGCATATGATAAATTGCTGATACTGAAGTTGTTTTTCTACATATTCGCTTGTGTATAATACCGAGACTGTTACACACTAGTATTGGGCTACATTTAGTTGTAACACAGAGTAAATAAACCTAAACTGTGTTGGAACCAGAAAATAATGGTGGTAAAGTCCAACTCTTGTGTGCTTTGTGCAGAGTAGACTTCGCATATTAATCATTTCCTGAAACTGAAATTGTTAGTCCTAGACAATGGTCGTTGTAAGCTGTGTGTGCAAGAGGTTACTGATCTTTTTCATTTCTGGCCGATTTTTGTTGTAACTGAGTTACTACAATTGGTACGGTTTCTCTTATTTACCTAAACAAAAATTTGTTGAAATGAAATCTTTCTTAATTTGCTTTGTACGTACTTGTCTTAATTCATGTTTTTATTTTCAAGCCATCAATTTGAAGGAGTATTTCTGTACCCAAGAAACAAATGAAATTGTGGTAAACAAGTAAAAATCGTGCATTGCTTAAATACAAAGAACAAGAATATTACTGATGTTTGCTCACTGAAAACCAGATATGATTTTTACACAAAGAAATTGTTTTGTAGTAATGCCTTGTAGTAATGGGCTCTGTCATTTTGTTCAAAAAATGGATGAAGAGTGACATTTTTCCCATAGAACTTTTTTTCAATAATACCCATCGGAAGGCACAAAGAAGTTGTACATCCATTTTTCATACAAAATGGGGGCACCCATACTGCATGGTTGCTGCAATTGCTCTTTGTGAACTGTCAAAGGGCCTGTCCGCATTGAACTTTTTTGGTCAAACTTACCAAGACGATTGGTACTTTCCCATTTTTAATCCAGTGTGGACAGCCTAGGAAGTCTTCCTCTTAAGCCGTGTCCGCATTGGACTTGTTTTTCGGGAGGTTTTACCAAGACAATGGTAAAATGAAAAATGGCTACATTTTACTGCTGTCCGCATTTAGACTTTTTCGACACGAGAAAATTTAACTGAGACTGCGGGAGAGCATGCACAGTGTCCCATCGCAGTATGACATTCACGGCCAGGAGGTATGCTTCAAGAGCGTTTTTACCGACTTGATGTGTCCACATTGGACTCAATTTTCCTGGGCAGCAGTTGGCCAGGAAAAGTAACCGCTGGATCTGGGCAAAGTTACTTTGAGGAAAACTTCCTAGGCTGTTTGCATTGGACTTAAAATGGGAAAAGTACCTATCGTCTTGGTAAGTTTTCCCAAAAAAGTCCAATGCGGACATGCCTTTAGTAACTTTTCTCGAGTCCAGCAGTTCTTTTCCTGGCCAACTGCTGCCCAGGAAAATTGGACCAGGTAACTTTTCCCGAGACAATAAATCCAATGCGGCACATCAAGTCGGTAAAAGAGCTCCTCCGGGAAGCATACGTCCAGGTCATGAAGGTCAAACTGCGATGGGACACTGCGCATGCTCACCCATGGTCTCGGTAAAATTTTCCCTTGTTGACAAATTTGAAATGCGGACAGCAGTAAAATTTAGCCGTTTCTCATTTTACCATCGTCTCTGTAAAACCTCCCGAAAAACAAGTCCAATGAGGACACGGCTTAACTAATCTTAAGTGGGTCATACTATTTCTTGTTCTTTGCATTTAACAATAAATGTACGAGCTGCACTTGTTCAGCACAATGGCCTCTGTTTCCTGGGTAGAGAACTCCTTTAATTGCGCTCCCAAATCAAACTAAAAAGCTTTAGTTCAAGTTCTTGTGATGTAGAGTTCAACAGGTCAAACTTGATTTTTATCCTACAGGGTTCATTGAAACACAAACATAAGACTCAGTGAGTTTATTGTAGTACAGCTGGGTCAGTGTACGCCCTGCAGCTTGCAACCACACAATTGCTATGAAAACATAACATCGCAGAGATCATGCATGGCCTTGCTGGACACATTTTATGATTATCCAGTGTGTAAAGGTCCCTGCCACTAAAACTCCACAACTGCAGAAAGTTGTAAACAAATCAAATTTCTCAATAAAACTGGATAGCAGCGAAGGTACAACGTTTCACTTTGTGCCCCGAACATCAACCTTAATTCCGTTTTTATTGCGGGATTTCTATCAATAACTGCATCCCGGATCTCTCACGTGTTTACATTTTCCCAAACCGAATTAGGTACAAAAGCTGTCATTTATTACCTGAGGTAATGTGTTCCAGTCTTTGTCGTAAAAAGAGAGATGTTCTAATAGGAGATATTACAGTCTAGCTATAATCTAAAATGTTGATCGTAAAGTGTAAGAATGCGGCCCTTTTAGGGCATTTGTTGTGTTTATGTGTGTAACTTTCATTTCCTTTAGTTGTTTACGTAATTCCACTTCCATGTACTGCCTATACATGTAGTAGCATCTTGCAAATGTATGACAGTTTCATTATAACTTTTGAAATTATCATTGTTTTTTCCTGTTTGGTGTAAATCATTCTTTGACACATCCCATAAAAACCACAAAACATCATTGATGACATTTTTGAAAAAGTGAAAGCTATAGAGTGTACCCTGAATTCTCTGTAATAACAACTGTATAATAGTTACAATATGCATCTGATGATTTTATTATTATTATTATTATTATTATTATTTCTTTCTGGTATTCATACCAAGGATTCCTCAATAGTGCTCATTGCACTGTCACTCGTAAGCGAGAGGAAACCCATGAAGAATTAGAATTAGAAATGGCCAGAGACACCGGGGAATCCCCTTGCTCTTTACGAAAGAATGCTCTGGGATCTTTAGAGTGCGTTACCAATTACCTAACACACTGGACCAACGGCTTTACATCCCTTCCGAAGGATGGAGCAAGTGTGGTTGAGTGCCTTGCCCAAGGGCACAGGTACCGCAGCCGGATTCGAACCCGCAACCCCAAGTTTTCACCCATGATTGCGAGTCAATGGCCCTCTCGGACTTTTAAAGTTGACACAGTTTAAAGGCTTGTCAGCATTGGACTTTTTGGGGGGAAGCTTACCGAGACGATGGGTCCTTTTCCCATTTTAAGTCCAATGCAGACAGCCTAGGATTGTTTTCCTCTCAGTAACTTTCCCCATAGAGCAATGATTGCTCTATGCTTTCCCCGAGTCCAGCGGTTACTTTTCCTGGCCTACTGCTGCCCAGGAAAATTGACCAGGTAACTTTTCCCGAGGCAATAAGTCCAATGCGGACACATCAAATCGGTAAAGGCGCTCTGGAAGCATACCGGTACAACCGGGCCGTGAAGGTCATACTGCGAAGGGACACTGCGCATGCTATTCCGCGGTCTCGGTAAAATTTTCCCGTGTCAAAAAGTGCAAATGCGGACAGCAGTAAAATATTGCCATTTTTCATTTTACCATCATCTCTTTAAAACCTCCTGAAAAACCGGTCTAATGCGGACACGGCTCTAGGCTGTCCGCATTGGACTTAAAATGGGAAAAGTACCCATCGTCTCGGTAAGTTTTCCCAAAAAATGTCCAATGCGGACATGTCTTACTCTTAAGAAACTGAAGCTTTCTGTAACAACTGAAGGTGGTATTTAAAAAAAATTGTGTGCGCACACATTTTTTAATGGATTTTATAGGTTTTCTGAAGCATTGATGAATCTATGTAGCTAACATTTCTGCAGACTAGTTTACCAAAATTCTTCTTTGAACTAAGAAAATCAGTCTTTGCTACTTTTTTGGTGAAAGTTAGGCCATAGCTCCATGGTTAGGCCATCGGCATTCTCCCCAAAGGGATGTTTTTGTGCTATACCTTGGTGGCCCCAGTTGATTAAATTTGCCGCCCCCAAACTTTGCAAGCTCTCATGTTTGACAAAACTCATAATTCAGAAAAGAACCACTTCACCTGGTTTGTATTCTGTGGAACATTTGGTTAACAGTTTGCTCCATCCTGTTTTTTAGCGTTTGGGATAAATCATAAGCTTTTCAGATTATGTAAAGGCGGGCGCGTGGAAATGGCCGTTTGCCTGTTTTGCAAGATTGTTGCATTGGGTGACGGTTTATAGGATGTGTCTAGGATCTGGGGCAATCCATTCCACTGCAGCTCACTACACAAAGGTCCCTTTCCTTTTATTGCCATAGATCAAAGCACCTGTACTTTTAAGTTCTTGTCAAATATAAGATCGTTCTGAAATTGTTCTAGGAAGATAACTTAAAAGCTTGTTTTTTGGGAGGTTTTACAAAGACGATGGTAAAATAAAAAATAGCTAAATTTTACTGCTGTCCGCATTTGGACTTTTTGACATGGGACAATTTTACCGAGACCGTGGGAGAGCATGCGCAGTGTCCCTCAGCGAGATGACCTTCACGGCCCGGACGCATGCTTCCAGAGCGCTTTTACCCGCTCGATGTGTCTGCATTGGACTTATCGTCTCCAGGAAAAGTTACCTGTTCAATTTTCCTGGGCAGCAGTTGGCCAGGAAAAGTAACCACTGGACTCGGGGAAAAGTTACCAAGAGGAAAACTTCCTAGGCTGTCCACACTGGATTAAAAATGAGAAAAGTACCCATCGTCTCGGTAAGTTTTCCCCCAAAGTCTAATGCGGACAGGTCTTTAAAGGAGCGTGTACAGAGATCACATTTGGAGTCCTCCTCCATCATTTGCCATATTTTTCTCATTTACCATTCTGAAATTTAGCACCAATGTTCTGTATAAACTAATTTATCAGGTTACATAAAGCAGTGCAGTGATTACACCAACCTTTTTGCTTCCACATCCAAATTGGAGATTGCACATTTCCTGTTTACTTTCCATGGATAGTATTTTGGGGAGTATCTTAGGTTAGAACGAAATCAATTTTCTGGAAAAATCTGGACAAGCTCCAAAAGAGTATAAATAGTCTGACAACATACCTTTCTAAAAACCTCCATGTACAAATTTCCCATTTAACGAAATATCGCGCGTCACCCCGGGGCGGTCCCGGGGTGAGTTCGCCCGGGGTTTGACATTACCCTATCTGTTATTACCCTTTTGAGGTTTATGGCAAGTTATTTTTGTGAAACGGGTTAAAACAGTTTAAACAAGGTTTTCGGTAGGAAAATACCAAAAGGGCTTCCAGACCAGAGAAAGCCCCACATACATGTAAGTAACTTTAAAAAAAAATTGACTCGTTGAAAGAAAATTCACTCGCAAGTCTGCGTGTTGTTCTGCGAGTTGATCAAGCCCAGTACTTTGTGCATGGTCGTAGTCAAGAAGTCGAAGGCAAGGGTCGTGTTCTCCCACTTCCTGTAGCGCAGTGTCAAGAGCTCTCCCTGGAGTGGCCTAGACTGACATCCCAGGTAGACAGACAGAAGAGCTTAGCGGTGCATCTGCCCTCATAGAGGGCTGACACTGGAAACATTCAGACTGATCTGTATCAGTTCATACATGTAGTCATCCTGAGATATCAGGGAATTTCCACTCTGCAAAGCGACGTAACAATACCCTGAGGAAACACACGCAAATCTGTGGAGTGAGCCGGCTGTTGTCTTGAGCCAACTCACGCCCGAGTCATGTTGATGTAATTTAATCAATTCGGTCATGTTATGCCGAAAAGAAACGATTTCTATACTTTCCAGAAATTGTATTGGGTTCCGTTCCTTATGACTGTCCCATTCCTACCAAACTTTCAAACGACGATCTTAATTTACTCCGCAGTTTTTGAAATTAATAACAGGGATGCATGCTGACGAATGTAATGGAACGGATTCCCCAGTATGCTTTAAATAGCAGCCAATCGTCGACGCGGACAACAGCCAGCATTACATAAATGTTTACAGATTTACACATAACTTACACAATATAAACATGATGATGGCAGAAAACTTCCCCTGAAATGGTTTTGCCTAAAGTGCTATAGTTTTTGAGAAATGAGTAAAACAATTAATTTTCGCCCTGGACCTCTTTGCCATAGGGTAAAGCCTCTTTGCCCAAAACCAGTTTCCCAAACACCACTTTGCCCAGTGGCACTTCGCCCCAAACCACTTTGTGTGCAGGCTGTGGTAAAACTGTGGTTCAGGGCGAAGTGGTTTTTGGGTGAAGTGATAACAACACAGTTTTTGATTGTTTTCTCAAAAGTTGGACAAAGTACGAAGCTGACTTTTACTCAGGTTGATTTTAATCATCCATATCTTCAATCACACAGGGAGATGAAACTACACTCGACCAAAAAAGTTCTGTCACCAGTAAGACATTTATAGATATTTATTATTAAATGTGATTTAATGTAGGAAAATAATATATCAAATTTTAGCTGAACATATCCCTCAAAGGAATAGACAGCCGAAGTGTGACGTGCGTTGCCATGGCAATTGGATCTAAACTATCATGGCCGTCGGGAAAAGTACCATTGAAAAAGCACTGGGACACGGTTGAGTGATTTTTTGTTTAGATCCAATTGCCTAGGCAACCAACAAAAGGTGACGTATTCACTTCG
The DNA here is from genome assembly GCA_037783545.1 of Henricia sp. BOLD:AAB3569. Lineage (NCBI taxonomy): Eukaryota > Metazoa > Echinodermata > Asteroidea > Spinulosida > Echinasteridae > Henricia > Henricia sp. BOLD:AAB3569. The sequence goes on from JBBELK010000176.1 coordinate 714,762, forward strand.
GCAGTCTATAGAGCTCAAGAGACATCATGATGGCAAGCTTCACTGAACATGAATGCAACAAAGTGAAAAACACAAAAAAACAACGATGTCAACTTTATTGCACTCAAGCAAGGGGAGTTACAGTTCAGTATTTTGCTTCCACCATACCTGATGCAATGGCACGATTCAGATTAAACAATTTAACCATTTTGATTTGGATGTTTTTGACAAGACATAATCAATCCAAACTCACTTAAAAATTTCTTAATTGTCTACACACAAATTGCCCAAATCACAAGTTGCATTGTTCTTTGGTGTTTTTCATTCTGACCCCACACTCCTTTGTTGCATTCCTGTTCAGTGAAGCTTGCCATCATGATCTCTCTTGAGCTCTATTCCTTTGAGGGATATGTTCAGCTAAAATTTGATATATTATTTTCCTACATTAAATCCAATTTCATAATAAATATCTACAAATGTCTTACTGGTGACAGAACTTTTTTGGTCGAGTGTATTTGTAACCAATCATGTGTTCTGCCTTTAATGCATTACAATGCCTAATTTACAAATTCGCATCTTTATTAACGAGAAAAAAGTAATTGTTATGAGCACATAGCTCACATTAATATCTGCCAGTCCGACCATTTTCTTTTATCAACCCTTTCTTCACAAAAAGCTAAAATATGGCAATTTTGCACAACACTGTATGTACATGTAAATACAGCTCATAACTATAATTAGAAAGCCTTATCTTGTCCATTTATGCATGCAGAATATTTAATGAACATTTCCTTTCAAAGAATTATACAGTTTGGATTAAACTGTAATCTTTGTAATTCCATGTGGTTTGCACATTACATGTAGCTTAAAGGGACATGTTGCTTTGGACTAGACACTTTTGGGTGCTTTTGGGCTACATAAATGAAATGGACATATGAAGTAGAATATAAAGATTCACATAAATATACATTCAAATTGTATGGTTTGTGTTTAATTTCGTGTCAAAAATTCAAAAGAATTTCCGCCATTTTTAGAACCAAATTTTTGAATCCACAAAATGGCGGAATGTTTGCCCGTAGTCGTATAGTTGCATCATGTTGAACTACGGCTGATCCAATATAAACGTTTATATAAAAGAGGCTTTATCCAAAATGGCAAATTTTCTGGGAAATTCAAGGCAACGTGTCCCTTTAATTATTCTAGTGAAACAAATATTTTTATGAAACATAAAAGTTATTTGCTTTAAACGGAAATCGACCAACGTTTAGTTATCGAACAATTACTGTCAATACTTCGAATTATTGGCGGTCCACCAATAATTCAAGGCATAGACTTGCCCAAGTCTGACCTCCCGTGCTCGGTCTGCAACGCGCAGCGCACCTTGCGCCCTCCGGACCAGTAGCCTGTCCAATCTGATTTCTTCTGTTTCCTCTGTCTCAGAAAGTCTTCCAAGACAGAAGAAAAGAGATTTGACAGGCCACCAGTCCAGAGGGTGTGCTGCACGCACCACACCACAGACCAAACACGGGAAGTCAGACCTTGGCAAGTCTAGGCAAGGAGCAAAAAAAAACGGCCTTATAAAAAACGGCGTTTTTCACAGGGTTGTCAATACGTCTAAAATACGTATGATTTTTTCGTTAAAATAAAATAAATGCTATAAAAATTTGTTTGGAGAAAAAAGAAAAAAAACCCAACATTTTTGTTGAGAACCAGAAAAAAACAAACAAACAATTTTACTGAGAACCATGGACTGTACTGTATATTGTTAATACATGTAGCAATTTATAAGCAGTTTACATTAACAGTACACAGGTCTTTGTCTAAAGCCATATGGTGAACAAATTCCCGATATATTAATTTAAATTGCACCCAAGCAAAAAATAAACATTGAGTGAGAAATTTTATGTGAGGCTGCCAAATGTTCTGAAATAAATGGATATATTTGTACTCCACTGACAAAATCTATTGATATAATGAAACATCTGTCACGACAACTGGATGCGAATTTGGTATGAAATACGTACGCCGTGCACTCTAAAACCTGCATGCTAGATTGGAATAAGAGACCCTATCTGTAGAGCTCTGATTCCAAGCGTCAATTGCATTTTTAATGCCCAGAATAAATCGTGATAGCAATCCAGATCTAGTATAATGAGACCATTTCCCAGTTTTTGGCCCGCTGTCGTTCGGACCCGCTGAAAACGGTGACAGATGGCATACACACTCTGTTCTAATCACTAATCTTAGATGCATTATTGGAGCAAAGTATTGAATAAAAGGGGGTCGCTTTGAACGGCGGAACGGGGCTAGTGCACTGCTTATTAGTTCATTGGGTCATTAAATTGAACAATGACATAGGAGATTCAGGAGGAAAAACAAAATTAGGACAGTGAATGCTCACTTGTTGGGCTACTGATTGCATGTATATAAATGTCTTGTGCCTCTGTGATTACTTAGCTTGATTAGCAAGGTACAATTTGTGTCTTTTGAACCACTGGACACGTACACAAACAATTGTGGTGAGCTGAACTCAAAATAGTGTTTTGGTCTTTAGAAACAATTTCTCATGTCGATGTTAAACGACCATACTCCTAGAATATTACTCATATTCTAGCAGTGCTTCAATGCTTTATTGTGAGTTCTCATACTCTTAAGCCATGTCCGTATTGGACTTGTTTTTCGGCAGGTTTTACCGAGACAATGGTAAAATGAAAAATGGCTAAATTTTTACTGCTGTCTGCATTTGGACTTTTTCGACAAGGGAAAATGTTATCGTGACCGTGGGAGAGCATGTGCAGTGTCCCTTCATGGTATGACCTTCACGGCTCGGACGTATGCTTCCAGAGTGCTTCCAACGACTCGATGTGTCCGCATTGGACTTGTTGTCTGGGAAAAGTTACCTGGTCAATTCCTGGGCAGCAGTTGGCCAGGAAAAGTAACCGCAGGACTCGGGAAAACGTTACTGAGAGGAAAACGTCCTGGGCTGTTCGCATTGGACTTAAAATGGGAAAAGTACCCATTGTCTCGGTAACCTTTTCCCCAAAAAGTCCAACGCGGACAGGCCTTTAGACGAACCTCGACAATAAGAGCACTGATAATAGGTTCCTGTTAACAGGCAATAGATCTGCAAAGTCTCAAAAACCTCATATTTTAAAACGGGGTTTGACTGTGTAATAATAATAATAAAATTTAAATTTATATGGCACATGTATCCATGCTCAAGGCGCTTTTACATTATTACCCCTGGTCATTGGGCTCTTGATAACATTCCATATTTAAGCCTTCTCAACTTCCTCGGGAGTATGCAGCCGCGGCAACCTGTTAGGCGCTCATGAGCTAATGAAACATCTTCTTTCACTGCCCGCACAGGTACCCATTTGCTCCTGGGTGGAGAGAGGCAACGCATGACAAAGTGCCTTGCCCAGGGGCACAAGCACCATGGACGTGAGCAGGCCTGGTTTTGAACCCACGACCTGAAGATTTAACCATGAAGGTCTTGGGTACGACTTACTAGCCCGCTCGGCAGTGGCACTCCGTGTACAATAGTCTCAAAACAATTGATCCTTTTTATAAACCAATCAGGTGTATGATTCACGTAATGCTCTGCTCATGAATTCATGTATTTGCTCATTTAAAACCACTTCGCCCAAGTGCCATTTCTCCCCATACCACTTCGCCCCAAATTACTTCGTCCAAACACTACATCGCCCAAATGCCACTTCGCCCCAAAACCACTTCGTGCACAGGCTATGGTTCAGGGCGAAGTGGTTTTGGTGCGAAATGACTACAAACCCTTTTTTGACTGTTTTCTCAAAAGTTAGACAAAGTACGGAGCTGGTTTTTGCTCAGGTTGGTTTTAATCATGCATATATCTTCAATCACACAGGGGGATAAAACTATTTGTAACAGTTTACCAATCATGTATACTATCTTTAATACTCTTTCTTGGAAAACAACTGAACAAATTACCAAACATGCTCAACGAGTTGAGGACATTTTCCTCCATATGCACTTTCTTCATCAGAAGAGAATAAAACGACTCAGAATTGAAGACGTTAGTGTACTGAAGTGACGGCAGAAAACTACAAGTCATCCATACACATCTTGATGTGAGCTGCACGATGCGTAATTAGTGCCATGTTCCAATAAACGTTGCAATCCACTCGGCTATTATGGAGAGCCGTCTGTGTGCTTAAGGAGGGGGACAATATTGAATCTAGAAATTGCTTTTTTGCAGATTGAATTTTGTGTGACTGTTTGGTTGTGGATTTTATGCCCTTTGTAGGGAATGCCGCTATATTGAGGATTTGTGCTTTACGAGAGAGTTCAAATTAAATTGTGTGTAATGTCAGCTGTCTTGTATTTTTATACACAATCTTTGGTCACTTTGTATTCGTGTACTGCCCTAGTTTTTTCAAGTACTAAAAAACATACTGTGTCTACATGTAGATGGGTCTTTCCACAGTAATTGGGTACATTTCTGTGACATACAAGTTCTTGGGTCCCAGTTCAGTTCAAATGTCTTAATTTTATCTTTAAATTATCCAGCTAAACTGAGGAAATAAACTTTTGCACGAAGGAGTAAGAAAAATAGTCCTACAACATACATTTCTGAAAACCCCGTGCACAAATTTTCCTATTACGCATGTAACAAAGACAGAAAAAATGTCACAAAATGGTCTGTCCACGTTACATACGTAATAGGAAAATGTGTAAACAAGCTTTTCAAAAATTCATGTTGTGGCAGCAATTTCTTACTTTTTTGGGCAAAAGTTATCTCCCGAGAACAGTGCAATGGAATTTCTTTAATTTTGGGATAAACTAAAGACATCTAAAAGGAATTATTGACTTATTTTTCAAATGTACCCCATTACTGTGGAAAGACCCAGATACCAGTTTACAGTATGCAGTTTGAATAATTTGTTCTTTTTGGCACAAGCATTAGGCCTATACCCATTATCTTTAAAGGCCTATTTGCAATGACCCAAAATTAATAATTCTTTCTGGTACTGAAACCAAGGATTCCTCAATAGTGCCCGAGGCACTGAAGCTCATAAGCCTGAAGAAATGTTCAGTTTTAGAGGTGGGAGGAAAACCCCTACACAGGGAAACCTACGGGATCAAGCAGGAACTGAAAACCCAATCCACATACTGACCCGGATGGGATTCGAACCAAGGCCACAGCGTGGAAGCCGATGAAAGTACCACTATGCCAACCCATATGAATTATTTTTTGTCCAAACTGGTACCTAAAGTGGTTTTAAAAAATTAGTGTGCACTATCATTTTTTTTCAGCATTCACTTTAAGACACAAAAACCATGCATGGATTTGAAAGGTTTTCTGAAACACTGATATGGAGCTTTTTTCTGCAAGCTATACCGAAAAGAAACGCACTTTAAAAATGTCTTTAGTAATAAAAAAAAGCTGACATCGAAATATTCACATACAGACCTTCATTGTGCATGACTGCATAATGCCATAAAGCTGACAATTTCCACTCTCAGATTGACTGCTTTTTTTTAATCAAAAAGTGAAAAAAAATTGTTTCTTTTGTTGCTCTGCATAGTTTAGATATACACTACCCATCAAAACTTTGGAAACACCTTGAAGGTTTTAGGTTTTTGAGAAGGAAGTATTATTTTGTTTATTCATAATAAGCTATTAAAGCAATGGGAGACCTGCAGTGTAAGGGGTATCTGGAGAGAAAGCAGTCCTCTTGAGTTCTGTCCATCATGGAATGGCCTGCCCAGTCACCTGATCTCAATCCCATGGAGCTGCTCTGGGAGGAGTTGGATCGTAAGGTCAGAAAGAAATGCCCAACCAGCCAAGAAAACCTTTGGAGAGTCTTAAAAGAGGTGTATTTCCACTGAATGTTTGGAGAAACTGACAATCAGGATGCAGAGATTGTGTGTAGCTGCTATAAGGGGGATTCTTTGATGAACATCAAGTTTAGTTTCTTTTTGCATGCTCTCCAATTTGTGGATAAAGCCCACTGCTGAGGCCGAAAATGGCACTAAAATTAACATGTATATATTGCTTTGTGTTAGAATACACCTACATTTGCTTTCACAAAAATTAACATTCACAAAATTATAAATTTTTCCCCTCAAAAACCTGAAACTTTCAAGGTGTTTCCAAAGTTTTGATGGGTAGTGTATGTAATGCTGATGTTCCAGTAATTCATCATAAAAGCTGAATGTGGAAATGATACATTGGGACTTTCAATAGTCATAAATGATTAAAAGACTATAAGGATCTTTAAGGGAAAATTAAGATGCAGGTGTTCAACATGAAATTTTATTACTGATTCACAAAGAATAAAAGGGAGGATATTAAAATCAAATGACTCTTTTCATTATTGGCAGGTGATATGCCCACAAATTTCACAGGAAATAAACATTTACACATTTGTCCAGAGGGGTAAAGAAAAAATTTCGAGGTTAGAGAAATAAGAGTTTTCTTTTTGTCTGGTGAGATGATGTCATTACCATATGCCCCAAATGAAATCCGTTTCTGTCAACGCTACACATGGGTAAAATTATTTATGTAGACAGTAGGAGCTAGAATGAGTCAATAGGCTTTTTGTCCAGACCAGTGGGACTTAATGACTGCATCCTGTAATTAGCAATAAAGAAGGGACATTCAAAGGTCCAGAGGTGTTACTTCTTTGAGCCTTGTTTCCTTTATGCACCGCGTTTACACTCGAATCGGCAAAGGTGGATACAGATCCAGCATTTTTATTGCGACCACAAAACTGAACATTTGCCGCGTTTACACTACACCCCAAATCGCTTCAGAAACCGCAAAAGTCAACCCTAAATGTAACTGCAGCGCATGCGTGAGCTGTTTGGTGTTGCTGCACTAGTGCCAGCTTGGTCAATTAAATTTACTACACTGCGGGCACCACCCCAAGGACACTGAAATTGCCGAATCTGTATTCGGGTAGCGTTTACACTACAAGCGACCTTGACGATTGCAGGGTTCAACCCCGCAATTGCGGGGTTCAACCCTACCCCAAAGGTGACTTGAAAAAGGCGAATCGGACCCGGGTCTGATCCGCCCTTTTCAATTCACCTTTTGCGTTTACACTTAGTGCCTACACGGCTTCAACTCCCCTTTTTGGAAATTGCGGAGTTCGATTCGGCAAAGGCGAATCGAGTGTAAACGGGGTGTATGGTTGGGTCAGTCGGGACCAGTCTTTATCCTCGCGAGAGATTTCAGCGTTTGCCCTTAACTTTTTTCCCAACTGGCGGACAGGGCCAGTTGGCTTAAGTCTTCACTGGCCCGTCAGCATTTCAAGTGGCCCGGTTAACATTTCTGGTTGTTCCTTTTACACACAGTCAACCTTTAATGTTTGCAATAACCATATTTGAGTGAATAAATTAGGAAAATTTGGTAGTCATTAATAGGTTCTCCCCAGTACAAGTTTTATTTCAACTGGACAGCCGGACCATTTGGGGAGGCTTTCCAGCTGGCCAGAGACGATTTCAACTGTCATTTGGCCAATGGGCCAGTGCTAAATCGAACGCTGTGTGGTGATGTTCAATCTTGTCGGCCTCGCAATTTCATGTTTCCACTGACAATGATTTGTTTCAGAACTGCTTCAGTACTGTTAAGGCAGGTTAATTTTTCACGTAAACACAAATGTGAATGCGAATGTAAACGCGAATGCGAATCTGACGTCAAACGTTTCACAGCAAACATTCGCAAAAGTTGAAACTAGTTTAACTTTCTGCAGAAACTCCGCAGTGACATCAAATTTGCATTTGCGTTCACTTTTGAATATAAGTTGGCCTTTCTCCAGTATACACTACATGTATACCAGATGTTGCGTTTATTTGCAATCTTGAAAACCGAATATTAGATGCTCCGATTTTGTAAACTTTTTCCTACGCGCACCAATGTAAAAGCATCATTGAAATGTTTACACAAGCAACACCCCCTGAGCTGACACATGCAGGTTTCGAAAATGCCATCCCTCTAGAAGTTTGGAACCAAGATCGGAACCAAGATCGGAACTCTACCTGCAAAAGAGGTATTGTCCCTTTTGATTTTGTTCTTGGAAACCAGTTCGGCAAGCAATGACAAATTTAGCAAGCACAGAAAAGTTCTGAGGGGCCTTGATATTTTTTTAGATAATTAATAGCACTGTAGCAGTTAGAGCATCATGGACAAACCAGCTAAAACAAACGGCCTTTTCTACTATGCTTTTGTACCCTGTAAACTGCATTGATAGCTTCATTGTACACTTTTCATAAATTTGCTTCAGGTTGAAAATGAGTCTTTCCACGGTAAAGGGGGCATTTTGGCAACACAGACCATATTTTACAGAAAATACCTTTGTCTGGTCTCAAAATAAAAGAAATAAGTTCAAGTTGTTCTGAAGAGATACCTTATAGCCCAAAAGAGGTTACAAATAGTGTGAAATGCCTTTCTAAAAACCCTGTGTATAAATTTCCAATATACGCTCGTAACCGGGACGGCCTAAAATGTAACACAAGTGTCGTCCCGGTTACGAACGTATATTGGAAATTTATACACAGGGTTTTTAGAAAGGTATGTTGTCACACTATTTGTAACCTTTTTTTGGGCTTAAGGTATCTCTTCAGAACAACTTAAACTTATTTCTTTTATTTTGAGAGCAGACAATGACCAGTATTTCCTCGAAAATATGGTCTGTGTTGCCCCCTTTACTGTGGAAAGACCCAAATGAAAAATGACAAATGACATGCCTGAATTGTGCTGAAAGGGCCGAAAAGGACTGGGATTGGATAATGCTGCATATGATTTAAAACTCAAGGCCAATCCTTAAACACAACAACCCATTTTAATTGATTTTGGCATTTACAGTGAGCATCGGGCCTTTTGAAATCTGACCCTTCCTGTTTCATTTACAAACTGTTGACCGACCGTGGCCACTTGCTCACATGTAAATACACCCCCCACAATGATACACAATTACTTTTGATGGAAATGTATTCTTTGCAAAATAGGCACATTAGATTAATCTTGCATGAAATTCATTAAAAAGCGAACAAAAGGCCACGGTGCATGGAGCACAATTCCCAAACGGACACGTATGTGTACACTCATTTGTACACCGACAGTCTGCCACGAACCACAAAATATTGTCGGCCACATCGAGAGGGTTTTTTGTCTCACGGCACAGATAAAAAGCCAGCTACGTGTTATTACTGAAACAGATTGTTGCGTATCTCTTGTTGGAATTGAAACTGCCATGGTGGCAATTGAGAATCCAGTGATTAAGTGAATGGCCAGGCCTTGATTTGGTACAAACGCAGACTGCGTCCAATTCAATAGTCTCGGAGCCTTGTCAATTGTTAACTGGGCCGATGATAAATGCATTTAATCACCCGAGCGGTTGGATTTTGTGTTTTTCTCCCCCGTTGGTGAATGTTTTCATTTCATTTGTTGGGGCTTGCTGCTGAGGCGGTGTTTGCGCTGTCACCTTTTGTTCGGTGAATTTTCTCATATTTGGTCGCCGATTGTGATCCTAGCTTATTTTTGTTATAAATACGCACTATATACAAGATTTGCCCGAAGGTCTTCGTCACAAGCATGATATTACCTCAGTGATCTAGTATGATTTGACTATAGCCCCGAGTCCAGGTAATAATACATCTTGTAATGTATTCACTGTGACAGACAGAAGTTGAGTTTGATTGGAGTTGCTTCCTTACAACTGTTGTTCAAAGCCTTAAGCGGCATTCACATTATCGCGGAGAAATGGTCCTGCGCGCATCTGTGCCATACATGTAGGTTTCAACAGGAAGGGATTTTCCGCTTGTGCGTGGCCTATCGCAACACTCAACACACATGAGCTGCGCGTGACCATTCCAAAGTGCAGCCAATAGTGGTCTAACTATCACAGCAAAACTCGGGAGTTGGATTTTCCGTTTTAAAAAGACCGGTGATCCAAACCTCATACAAAGCGGCGAGCATCGCGCCCAAGTGCGAGTTTTCCGTGATAATGTTAACTCTGCATTAAGCACTAGTCCGCACTGGATATTTTTTGGGAAAACTTACCGAGACGATGGGTATATTCCCATTTTTAGTCCAATCCGGACAGCCTGGAACATTTTTCTCTTAGTAACTTTTACCGAGTCCAGCGGTTACTTTTCCTTGCTGGGTAACCTTTCCCGAGACGATGAGTCCAGTACAGACACAGCGAGTCGGTGAAAAAGAATACACACCTGGGCTGGGTGCAATGTCATGCCACAGGGATCGCAGTCGCAAAGGTCGAACTTGTTCTAGGGTTTGTTCTGTTACTTAATTTTCCTTTTTCTTTTTTTTTAGTGTTTTCTCATATTTTCCTCATTTAGGGGTGGGGCTTTTGAGTTACCCATCCCTGTAGGCCTTTTCACACTTGGAAAATTTTGGGGTTGAAAAAAGTGACATTTCCCACTTGAGAAATTTCAACCCCGCATCAACCCTGAGATTGGTTTAACCCAGGTTGAACTCAACCCTGCTCGGGCCCAGGGTTGAAATTTTTCGCCCTGGGTTGAAACTCTCGCCGCCCGGGTTGAAAACGGTAGTGTTGAGATTCGTGCCGCTTGTGAGCTACAAATGTCATGTCAAAGCGTGCCTTTTTACCGTTGTTGATATAATTTGCATGAATACTACCGCAGCTGAATGTGTGCACATGATGTGGCGACGCGGCGTGCACTGAGCAACATGCATTTGGGTCATTCTATAAATTTGGGGTCCAACGTGTGACATTTTCCTGTCCCTGTTACACCTGACATATGCATACTGCCATTTGCCAAACAAGTATTATTAAAAATGCCTTCAAAACATATTTTTATGAATTGTACTTTATGTAATCACTCTTTGAAATAGAAAGCATTTAAAGAATATGTCCTGAATTTACAAAATACAACATTTTACAAGATGTCAGACGTAACAGGGGACAGAAAAATTTGACCCCAAATTTATAGAATGACCCATTTGCACAGATTAAAGCATCCAAAATTTAGAGTCTATTTTTTTCACATCGTCCGGCATTCACTTTTGCACTTTTCTCTCCTGAAAACAGGACAATGAGAACAACAGGGGAACTTACTTACGCATGCGCGAAACGCTCGATTATCACTCGCCCCGGGTTGGCATTGCACTATTGTGAATCCTCAACTCTGAGTTGAACTCGCCCCGGGGTGAAATAAATGCGGTTTGGCCGAAACAAGTGTGAAACGATGTGGGGTTGAACATTCTCATTTCAACCCGGGGCAGTCTCGGGGTTCGCCCCGGTTTGAGTTCAACCCGGGTTGAGAGGTTGTAGTGTGAAAAGGCCTTTTGTCATGTAATCATTTCCAACATCAAAAGCAATTTCTCCAAGTTGATTTAATATAAGTGAATTTGCAGATGCACTACATGTAGCACATTACATGTATCTTACCACTCGCAGATTACTACGTATGCATCAATTTGATAAACCATTAAGTCGCATGCAGAAAAAACACCACAGAGGTTGTGTGTACTTTGTGTGCAAAAAGCCTTTTATGACATTTGCAGATACCGTACATGTATATTGTGTTATCAATTTATGCCTCTGCATCCATTAGTGCAAATGGCTAACATACGGCGACGTGACGTGGATTTTTAATTTGTATTAATTTGACGCAGACAGAGAGAGAGAGCGGACGTTCAATTGGTATCTGCTTGTTTCTTTTAGGGAAGGACTGCTGAACCGGTTTCAGAAATTAAATTATAAATGGAATTTCTGTTAATGGAATAGTTGATGAAGCTCTTAGATTATTAATGTGGGTTCTAAATGTGGATGCATTGGGAAACCATTTTTAATTCACAATTTGGGTTATCCACAGTACCAGGTACAATTTTTACATAGTTCATACATGAATATTTGACGAATCCAGCATAAGTGTAAAACACAAAACAGCACACATGTGTGGAATGCCAGGGTTGTAATGACTCAGTTGAGTTGACTCGAGTCCCGATTTTCACCGACTTGACTTGAGACTCAAATTTCACTTGACTTGACTTGAGACTCGAGCCTCAAATGACTTGACTCGACTTGAGACTCGAACCTCAAATGACTTGACTCAAGTCTGCCAAAAATTGCACCTTTTTTCATTTTGAGTACCAAATTGTAATTCAGCACTACAGATACACTAAGCTTTGTTTTAACATAGATTATTTTTGGACAGAACACAAATCCTACCCTACACGAATGCAAGTTTCAGCATTTAGACACATTTTGAAATTAGCTTGAACAAATTTACTGTCGTCACTACTTGACTTGAACCGACTTGACCAACATAACTGACTTGACTTGACTTGACTTGAAGGCAGTTTGACTTGACTTGACTTGGGACTCGAAGGCAGTTTGACTTGACTTGACTTGACTTGGGACTCGAAGGCAGTTTGACTCGACTTGACTTGGGACTCGAAGGCAGTTTGACTCGACTTGGGACTCGAAGGCAGTTTGACTCGACTTGACTTGGGACTCGAAGGCAGTTTGACTTGACTTGACTTGGGACTCGAAGGCAGTTTGACTTGATTTAGGACTCGAGCAGAGGGAGACTCATTACAACCCTGTGGAATGCACAATTCAACAGTGACAAATTGCGGTTTTGAAACAAGAATTGAACTCAAATTGAGATGTAGTGTAGATGCGACAAGTGTTTATATTTGCGGTCGTGTTAATAATCCATCCTTCTTTTCCATTTCTAATGTAAATACGGTGTAATTCTACCAATTGAGCTTGCCAGCCCTGATCCTGGGATCGATTTCACAAAGACTGGTGATGCGCAAATGCTCAAATTTATCGCAACTTGCTGAACCCCTCCTAAGTTCACAGAAATTTTGCAATTGGTACGCGTTGCAAGTAGGCCTGTGCAGGCCATAGTAAGCCATGTACTATTCAAAAATCGGTTTTATTTTCTATCGAATATTCGATATTCGATGCGTGACTTTTTTCTAAGATTTTGATAAAAACGTTTGTCATGAAATTAATTGATTTTGGCACATCTGAACTCACAGCTCACAGGAAGTTACAGCAGCCTTTTTATTGCTGAATTTGCCGCCTCAAAAAATAATCTGTGCTGAAACCATAGACTTCATGTTGTACATGTAACTTGCATAGCACGGTCTCTCGGCCAAAAAGGTTTTGGCAGAAATTATGGTCGGCCCTTGTACACTGGGTGCAAATATGACATTAAAGCGGCCTTTTCGGCAGAGGAAAAAGGGTTTTCAATTCTTCCTAGCTAAAAGACATGTTTGGTTTGGAGTGGGAAAAAAAGCACATACACCTGTACCAAATATTCAATTTGGTAAAATGCTATTCGAATATTCGATTCGTTAAGGCACAGCCTTAGTTGCAAGTTTTGGGCAGAACTGCTACGTGATACTTTGGGCAGAACCCTTCGCAAACTTGCAATTAGGCCTACCTATTTGGTAATCCTAACTTTGCAACGGGTTATAATCAGTTATTACAACGCATTGCAAGTATTTCTTTGTGAAATCGACCACTGTTGGTGTTGTCCCGAATTGCCAACTTCCTTTGTGCAGAAGGGGCGCCTGTCACAAGCCATAAACTTAGGATTTCTGCAAACTGTGTGTATAGTGCGTTAATATAGCTTCAAATAAATATAAGGTTGTTATCATATTGGGAAAAGTACATTAACCCAGTTGCAACCACAGGCCCCTGGTAACCTGCTTGGCAGTGTGTGGCGCTTCGATGACTCGTGGATTAGTGATGCACCTTCATAAAAATAAGGAAAATTCATAGAATCTAATGAAACTTCCAACACTTAGATTTAAAAGTGTCATAGATAATGAGATAAACACTTTTGAGTGAATCAGAGGTATGCAGAAAGTGCAAGTGAAAAGTTGATTGTCAAGAGCAATACAGTTGCAAAAACTGTCACTGTTAGAAACCACAATATTTTAGGCACATGAATTTGGTATCATAAAATGCATTAATAGACCTTTATCACGGTGCGTCCATCTTTGTCTTGTTCCCCACTGCATAGTACGTGTACGTGTCGGGCATGATCAGTGCATGTCTGTGCGATAGCGCGTACAGTCTTCTGTTGTTGTTTTAAAAGAATCACTGTCCGCGCTGCGCGTTTTCTTGATCACACCGCGCGCATGTCATTGTGATGCACACAATGAACATTTTCAACACGAGGTCAAACTATTTTATTTCGGCAAGCCTCGCTTTGGTTACGTTCATTTTAATAGGGGAAAAGGGAAGATGGCCGCACCGTGATAAAGGTCTATAGACCCTTTACATGGACGGCCATTGGAGACGTGGTGGTCTAGTGGATAGCGCATCAGACTTACAGTCGAGAAGTCCATGGTTCGAAGCCTGGTCATTGCACCACGTTGTGTCCTTGGACAAGACGCTTCACTCCACGTTGTCACCAGAGGCATAGCTATTTAGTGTATAGAGCATGAATGGCTATTAAACGTCTTCGCATAGCAATTTTACGCAGACACATTCCCATAAATGCACATGTGGTACACGTACATTTTGAACTTAGTCAGATTCAGTGATTGTCGTAATGCGATGGGTGTCGGGGACTAGGGCCGTATTAGTACTTTTTCATATTTTCAGATATATCCCCAATCTAGTACAGTACTTTATTTTTCCTATCCCTTCAAAATAAACTGTGAAACTTCTATATTATTCTTGCAGCACCCATCACTTTAAAAATTGCTAATACATTTATCAGTTGATATTACATGTATAAGCTTCAAGTGTTTGTCCTTTGTGTGTTTGTCATTTCCGGGTACATATTTTTAAAAAGCAAAGATCGTTAGCTACAGTGAAACTCCTATTGACCCGCAGTGGAGAATGTAAACGATTCAACTATGTAAATGAGTCCAAAGTACAATGGATTATTTATATCGCTGTTTTCATTAATCGGAAATGTAATTTTTACTGGTCACAGGGATATATACCGGTACACACATTTCAAGTGACTAAACGTGGATTCACACTTGGCCATTTCGCGCGTCGTGCGACATGCGTCACTTTTTAAGTTGACGTGGTGGAAATTTGGACTGAAACATCGCACTGAAAACCACGGAAAGCATGTTGGGTATTCTGTGGTTTTTAGTGCGCGGTTTCATTCTAAATTCCTTCCATGCCGCTTTTTCTCAAAGCGACGCGCGTCGCATTTACGTGCGAAATGCTCATTATGAATCCACTCCTGCATTGTCATTGCTTGTAAATGGATTCTTGTGTATACGTGTACATTTGACTAAACATGGAATAAGAACAAATTCATATGGGCGTCATCATACTACATGCAGTTTTTACCATGACCCTGTTTCTCCAACATTCAGTCTCAGAAAGAGCACTTTAGAAATGTAAGAGTTGTGTGACAAGCAGCAACTGGTAAAATAATCGCAATAATGTGAAGCATTTCTCCTTTTATCTAATCTTTCTCTCAAGTTTCCAAGACTTTGTTGTTTAGTTTGGTTTACTTCTAATGGCCACAGTGACGCCTGTTTCCTCTCAAAAACTATGCCAAAATGCTCTGTATAGGCCTGGAGCACTTTCGAGAGATTTGGATAACAATAACACACAACGGAGTGGCATTTCCTGGCTTGGCGTACAACCGAATGTATTAAGTTGAATATCAAACCAATTTGCCCCACTTGACGTTCGGTTGCAGACTATCTTAATTGAAACCCAAGTTGGGCAGGCGAGGATGACAAATGGCCCATGTGTTGTCTTTTCAGATTCAACATTGAGAGAAAGCCGACGCCAGTGTCATTAGCTTTGATGGTACACTCGGCAAAATCCTTGTAGATTTGTTTGAAAGCATTCAATTAATGCTGCCTTTGTGTCCCGTGTCTTTCCGAGCCGTTCGTGTCCCACATATCAACGGGATTGGATATTTGTGTTAAGTTTTTAAAAGGCTCGGAATATACAAACGGGCGCTGTCTCAATTTGGAAATGTACGGGCATGTCAAACATATCAGGAAATGTTTTATATAAAATAAACAGCTCAGCAGGCTGCTGCACTGCCGTGGCTTTGCGTTAAATCTGCAGGTTTCTTTGTTTCTTTTGTGTGCAGTTTACTTTTTTTGTGAACACGTTTGATGAACATAGTGTATCTTTTTCAAATGAAATAGATTAGAACAACAACGTAATTAGCATACAAATAATTATTGTAATTAAGGGTCCAATTAACATTTTCAAATTTTTTTAAATTTTCTTTAATTTTGTACTGATTTTATTTAAGGTAAAAATGCTGTATCCGTTTTTGGCATTTAGAGAAAACTGCCGTTTTTGTGGGTTATAAAACAGTTTGCCAATAATCTATTCGACGAATGTGAAACACCACCAATCGAGAATGTACTGACGCCATTATCTAAATTATTTTGGATATGAGTTTATTGCATTTTGCGATGAAAGTCTTCATTTTTAGATACAAGTTTTACATGTTGTTAAAACAGCAATTGTATATTTGCTGTGGGACATCTTGATCTGTCCATTTACATTAGTTACATGGGAATTTTGTACAGAGGGAGGTTTTAGAAAAATATATTGTTGGATTATTTGTTACCATTTTGGAGCTTAAGTCGTGTTAGACTTATTTTTCAGGAGGTTTTACCGAGGCGATGGTTAAATGAAAAATGGCTAAATTTTACTGCTGTCCGCATTTAGACTTTATCGACACGGGAACATTTTACCGAGACAGTGGGAGAGCATGCGCAGTGTCCCTTCGCAGTATGACCTTCACGGCCCGGACTTATACTTCAAGAGCGCTTTTACCGACTCGCTGTGTCCACATTGGACTTATATCGTCTCGGGAAAAGTTACCTGGTCAATTTTCCTGGGCAGAAGTTGGCCAGGAAAAGTAACTGCTGGACTCGGGAAAAGTTACTGAGGAAAACTTCCTAGGCTGTCTGCACTGGATTATAAATGGGAAAAGTACCCATCGTCTCGGTAAGTTTGACAAACAAAGTCCAATGCAGATAGGCCTTTAATTTATTTATTTATTTATTTATTCCATTTATTTACCAAGGGTGTGCCCAAACGGCTTACAAAAACTGGTTTCCATTGGGGCCCTGCAAACACACATAAAACAAATATACTAAATTGAACAACTTCACAATCACAAACTGGAATAAGATACATTTGTACAACTACTACAACATCACAAAACTAATGGTTACAGAAGAACAACGTGCACTTGACACTAAAATTTACGCTAATTACGGGTAGGGCGAAAAACCCACAAAAACTCTTTTGAAGAGGAGAAGAAAAAAAAGAAAATGGAAAAATTCCCCCCCGGCTCCAAAATTAAAGTTTAATTTTATGGCAACCAAGTCATACGACTCCGTAAATTAGCATTTCTCACTTGAAGTTGATCATGTGAATATTATATGTATGTTTGGCGAAGTGCAGATTTGAATGAGCTCAAAGAAGACATTAATTAGCCCAAGTTATCTTCTGAGAACAAGTTAAAGTTATTTCTTCTGTTTTGAGAAAAGATGAAAATATTCGTTGGAAAATATTATCACGATCGCCAGAATGGGATCTAGACCTGAGCAAGTAACCCAAGTCCTATAATAAGAGAAATTCTCACGATCCGTAAAAGACTTCATTACAATTAATGTGTCATGTATTTCAGTCTTAACTTGGCGTCAGTCATTATCGCTGATTTCCGCTTTACATCCCGTACAGATGCTTCTTTGAACCCTGAGATTTCTGGTTAAGTAGTTGTCTCATTGGATTGTGCTTTGTTCTCCCCAAAAGACCAGCTCCCCTTCAAGTAACACAATCCCCCTCCTGTGCTCAGAGTCTGGACACTAGATCTCTTACAAAGTGAGTCAGTCTGCACAGGCAATTAAATGAATTGCATTTTGGGTCTGTGTTAATGCCATTACTGCCAAAAAACCAACAGTCTTATTACAAGCTAATCATGCACACAGACCAATGCACTTCGGTCATTTGCAACAGAAACCCAAGAATGTGGGTTTGCTGGCTGTGTGTTAATGTATTCACCCCATACATGTGTAAGCTTCTTAACTTGTTAATTGCGGAGAAAATTGATCTGTGATTGCTAAAATGCAAAGAGCTGCAAAATGCATTTAATTGGTCTTGAAAAGCATGAAATTCTTGAATAAGTAATTATTGCGTTGGTCCATAATAGACCGATCCAGTAAGCTCCGCCCATTTAGCAATTGCCTAGCAACATGCCACACATGTACGGCACGTGTGCAGTAGAGTCGCGTGGCCGCACCATGCGTCAGCGTCCGCGCCCTGGTCAGCGCGTGTTGAAACACGCACACGCACACAGAAACTGCACGCTTGAAAGCAAAATGTGCACTTAAGTATCCAGTCGTGTGCGTGCACGTACAACACACCTGCATTACGCGTAACACGTGCGATCGAACACAAACACATCTAGAACAATTTTAGCAAAACGACAAGCTAATTTTGGTGAGTTTTTCCCGTTTACACAAAAACACATTGATGAAGGGATTAAAAGTAGGTTAGGATAGTCTTATACAATCCGTTTTAAACCGGCTAGGGTCCTCTGCGCTGATAAAAATTATGTTTATGGTGTTTTGCGTCACTCGTGCTGCATTTCGCCGTAGCTCTGTGCACACAATTTTGAAGACTCAGGTAACCAAAATGGAGATCCACTTTTTGGTTACCTCAACCTGAGGCTGTGATTGGTCAATTCCAAAATGGGTGGAGCTTACTGGATCGGTCTATTATGATATATTGAACGGAGGTAATTTGCCCATACATATACCACATAAGCCGTGTCTGCATTGGACTTGTTTTTCGGGAGGTTTTACCGAGACGATGGTAACATGAAAAATTGCTAAATTTTACTGCTGTCCGCATTTTGACTTTTTCGTCACGGGAATATTTAGCTCAAGATTCCCTTTCAGAAATCCCAAAATCTAATTTTTCGAAATTTGACCCATTCTACAGGTTTAGTCCTGGAGGGTCACATAAAATATTTCAAAGGAGATTATATGTATTTGGGTCCTTTGAGGCAGTCAAATGGCAAAATTTACGTAAACATCCTCCAAAAAAGTGGACAAGGGACAATGGCTTGATTGGTGTAAGTACCCCATGAACTCTTTCTTCACAGTACCACAGCAGTGTAGCTGTTTGTTATTCTAACTTTATTTGCAGGGTCATTTGAAATAGTCTCAGCTTTTTTCCAGGTTCCTGGTGTTGATGGGAATTCACAAGTTTGTTTTTACAGCAGGATAAATTCCCATTTCTGTTGTATAGAATTTCTAGTCTGAAGGTGAAATGCACAGGTATGGATCCTTGTCTGGAAGCTGACAAAATGCAAAAATCTTTTAAATATTCGACAATGGCACACATTGGGGTGTTATGGCCGAGCAGTCTAGTGCGTCGAACTCAAGTTCCTGTGCCAGTACTAGAATGTGGGTTCGATTCCGGGCCGTGACGGGTTGTGGCACTTGTGCTCTTGAGCAAGGCACTTAATCACACTTGTTCCGTCCTTCGGAAGGGATAAAGCCGTTGGTCCAGTGTGTTGGGTTTCGGTAACGCACTTTAAAGATCCCAGAGCATTCTTTCGTGAAGAGCAAGGGGAGGGATTCCCTGGTGTCTCTGGCCGTTTCTAATTGAACTTAGAAGTTGATAGTTATTCAAATATCTATGTTAATTGATCCCATTCCTGTAATTGGGGGGTCCTTCCGATGTTGGATGTGGTAAATAAATTAATAATTAGATAAACATGTATTTGCTAAGCCACGATTTATGACCTTACTGGTACATTTATGTGGAGAACAAAAGAATATGGACAGAACAAAATTATGGGTTTAATTTTCTCAATAATGTTGGGCTGAAAGAGGTGTTAATTACATTTCCACATATTACTTGCATTTCAAGAAAAACTGTTTATTTTGGGCCAGGGTAAATTAAAGAATACAAAAGATTAAGAAACAAAAATTAGCACCTGTCCAACATGTAACCACAAATCCCTTTGCCATATCTTAAACAGTAAACTGTAAATTCCAAATCTGACATTTTTCCCAATCAAGCAAAAAATACTGAAGCAAGGAAGTGGTTTACGACCCAAGACACATGTAGTTTCAGATGTGTGGGGAAAATAAAAAGAAGACTTAAAAGAAGAAAAAATTACAAAAAAATGATGCAAATTGTCAAGAAAACAAAATGGTCCAAAAAATTGTGCAGAAAAAATCCGGGTATCGAAAAAAAAGGCCCTACTTGACATGCATGCATAAATTAGCCATTATCTCAGTTCTGGCCTGTGCGACAAGCGCCTACTTTCGGTGGAGCGGCTCACAAATTTGCATGATAGTTAAACCCAGGTTATTTTGACACCAAGTGACATTACAATTCTCGTCCCACCACGCAAGTAAAGTACACCTACCCTGGCCCTTTCCACATGTCTAGTTTGCAGGCGTAAAACTCGAGAACCATCCCGAATGATCTGTGACAGTCCTGTACGCTTGACGCTCTGTCCCCGTGATCTGGCATTATCTCTTAATCCCGTGGAGACTTCGGTCGCCCCAACCTGGGTGTGATTCCTCAATTTCGCGTCAGTCCTTGCGGACATATTACCTTACTCTTTCATTTGCGTATCGGAAGGGAAGGAGTCGGCCCCCAAGGCATTGAATGGAAGCTAAGGATAATTACTCGGACTGTCTTATAAGGTCATTGAATTCTAATTCACCACCGCAAGCAATTTCTGTCTTAACTCCTGTTCTAAGTGTTTGTTACGAGGAGATGTTTTCCTGTTTGTCCGTATAATGAGTGCACGTACATGCATATTTGATATGGCATTTTGATAGATGAAAAATTATAAATCCCGTGTTTTATAATTACTAAGCTTAAGATTTTCCATTTCTTAAATTGATTGTGTGTGCATGAATCATTTGAAATTTAAAAAAAGGACTTTGTTGAAATATTTATTGATCCATATGATCGCTAAATTGAATTTATTACACCTTGCACGACACAGTATGCACTATATTATTTACTTTATTTGCCATTATGATATGCACTACATTTCTCTTTCACAACTTGAATCGCCATTACCAGAAATGTGTGAACACCCATTCTGCACATGCGCGAACTTACATTGACCGCACGATGGTAGAGTTTGTGCAGCATCTTGACAACAAGACGTCACAATGTGCATACCAATTATCAGAACGAAAAATACTTTTTTGGACGAAAATACTGATTATTTTCCAGTGTACATGTGCCATGTAAAAATCATCCTATTTGTGCAATGATTTGCAAGGCAAAGGGCACAAGAAAGCCACAATATGCCCGACTTCAGGGCTTTTTGCCGAGAAAATGGCTATCCATAGCAAATTTGCAAACGGTGTCAATAAAGGGGATAATTTAAAGTTTACATCAAGCGAAAAAAAAAATTCTTTTTACGTGAAGTGTCTATATGGCATGACAAACATACATCTCTGTTCTAACTACGTATACTATAGCGCAGCATTGATTGTGCATCATGTAGCGCGTGCAAGCGCGCTTGGCCCTTAGTTACATGTAAACAATTATTGCATGTGCGCGTAACTTGGTATACAGCGCCCTCATTTGACACAGGCAGTTCACAAATTTCTGGTAATGCTAAAAATCACCCAATGATACATAACAAGAAATAACTCTGGGAAGAAAGTCTGTCAAACTAATTTGCTTTTTACATGCACACTTAAAATGTTATTATGCCTGTACGTACGTATGTGGTGAAAGTCGCAATGGAAAACCCATACCTTCCGTTTTGTCGGCTGTCAATCCAAAAATCAGGAGTCGGGAGTGAGAACTTTTCCAGGAATTGTTTGCAAAATCAGGGATTGTTTTAATCTATGTTGCACAAGGTATTTGTTTCTCTGTTTACTTGATTAATATCTGAGCATAAGCTGTGAACGTGTTTACTGAAAAATAGTTTACTGTACATGTCGTTGGCGTTTTCATGAAGTGACGAATCCGTCAAAAAACACTTTTTTAGCAATTTCTGTTTTTGGTATAATTTGACTCTATTTGATGTCCTATGAGACTTGAAAATTTGTATTTTTTAAGTTACAGAATTTGCCTAAAACCGTGAAACTAATGCATATATGCAAAATCGCATTTTGAAAATGATGGTATGTGCACGATTGGAGTTTTCACGATGTGGCGAATATTCGTGAAAACGCAGACAATGTACATGTAGGTAAACTAAAATCCTTCAAACAAAGGATATATCCAGTCATTTGAGGGACTCCAGTTTATATAATTAACTATAGTTCGATCAGAGTCTCTTGAACAATAGATATATGTATGTATTAGCAGGCAGTTGAGAGACTCTAAGAATCCCTCGAACAAAGGATATCACCCGCCGTTCAAGGGACTCAGTCAAACTTTAGTAGTCATTCCTCAAACCTGCCTTTATATTTAGCCAACAAACATGGAAACTACGACAACTTAACACACATGTTCTCATTCCTTGTGTCCTCCGGGGTTGTAGTTTAGGTCCCATTTTGGTGATAATACTCGCCCTTCAAAGGGCTAGATGATGGATCCAATTGCCAGGCTGTTTCCCGGGCCAAGAGGCACGGATTTAAGCCTAGCCCTGGACTGGGACAGGGGAACGTGGCACCGACTCGGCTTTTAAGTCTCCATTACCCCACACAGGAAACTACCATATAAGAATGCCCAACAGCATTTGTTGTTCACTTGTAACACACTTTCAGAATTATGAGAATGATGCCTGTGTAATACAGAGCCGTCTGTGTGCAAAATAAAGTTGAAGTGTTAATGGGTTTTTTCACTAGACCTTTTTTTTGGGGTTAAACTACCGAATTAAATCCAGTGGGGGGACACAGTGAAGTAAATGGCGTCGCTAAGGGGAGTTGGAGGGGGTTAGCCTGGGGAGCACGTGCCCTCCCCCAAATGAGACCTGAGGTTTGCACAACTGTATGTGAGTCTTTCCACGGTAAAGGGGGCATTTTGGCAACACAAAAAATGTAACACAAGTGTCCGTCCCGGTTACGAGCGTACATTGGAAATTTGTACACAGGGTTTTTAGAAAGGCATGTTGTCACACTATTTAATTGTACCCTTTTCGGGCCTGAGTTATCTCTTCAGAACAACTTAAACTTATTTCTTTTATTTTGAGACCAGACAAAGGTATTTCCTCGAAAATATGGTCTGTGTTGCCAAAATGCCCCCTTTACTGTGGAAAGACCTATGTGTAAGCTGCTTTGCGTGCCCCTTCCAATATATTGTGCCCCACCCCCCTCCCCTTGGTGCCCCCCAGTTTGGAAAGTCTGGTGACACTGCTGAGTGAACTAACATCCCTGTCAAGTTACCCTGGCTACGAAGCAAAGTTTACAAGCCGACAGAGGACACATGAAACACCAGGGAAAGTCTTATTGGGATCTTTCCAGTACACAAAATACCGGACTTCCGGCTTTACATCCCATCTGAAGGATGTAGCAAGTGTTGGAATTGAGCAAGCAACAACTAGTTCTTTTGGCACAAGGCAGGTCACAGCTCAGTACTCAACAAAAGATGCGTATCATAAAACAGGCTATACACAAATTTCATAATTCCAGTTGACCCTGCAGGCTTAAACTTAATACAAATGTGAACAGATGTCCATGAGTTTGGGAAATCTGGATGCAGTGAAAAGCAACTTGGCTTCACCGGGCTCCAACGTCCAGACGCCCTACCAATTAAGCTATGAAGTCAACTGGTGGTCTAAATCACGGTAGTGCAGTTGTTTCTCACTGATTGGGATTGGCTATCACATGAGCTTAGCAAGCCCTACAGAGGGATAAACCATAACCACCCCTCCCAGAGATCACTTAAGATACGCCCCAAACCCCTGCCCGGCTTGTCCCTAAATATAATCACTTATTCAGGCTAATTAACTTGAAACAGAGTTCAACTGTATGTTTTCTAGAGTCGACTGTTGCAATGGAACTTTGATCTGTTGGAATACACTGTAAAAATTGACTCTACATCATGCACATGATTCTACCAAGCTCATGCACCTGAAGTGTTGCGCTGTGCAATGCATACGCCTCATGATGAGGCCAGTGTCACCTCAAGTTGAGGTGACTGTCACTTCATGTTGAGGCGAGTGTCACCTCAAGTGTTTCTTGTGCCTGGTGTGAAAGTCAAAGCCTACATGGAAACACTTCATGTGAGAGAGATGAAATCATTTTCAGTAAAAATGTTTTCATGGGAAATCATCCTACACGTCAGGTGCAACACATGCTGCTCAGCACGCTCTGGCCACTACTTCACGCACCTGGCGTGACCATTCAACTTTACTTTGTAAATCTACTGGCCCCACATATGCATGAGGCGCGAGTTTAACAAACTAAACCATCACCTGATGTACATAAGGAACAGTGGTTTAATCTACTTGAGCTACTAGTCACAAATACACCAGGTACCTCATCCATAAGCAGTTACCTGCCTCATGTGTTCATGATTTTGGGACAAAAATGTGTTAGTGCACAGGTGCATGATGTGTAGTCACTTTTTACAGTGTAACTGAACTGAAAAACAACTTATTTACCAGGAAAGTTAATATTTTAACATTTTGCGTGAATAGGTGTGGGTCTATGATTGCCAAGAACTTGTTTGATTAAATACTCGACTAACACTATGCCTCACAAAACAAATAATGGAGGAGTTACAGTACTTTAATGGGGAACGAAACTACATTGAAACTAATCTGGCCTCAATTTGCTGTTGACAAGCCTTGCCCCCCAGAAAGATACGAATATTTGCAGAATGGATAACTGAAATGTTTTATTGATATGTAAAATAGAACCGGTAACGGGTATGTAAAGTTGTGTTTGTATGCCAGAAGTAATGGCACTTTGACCAGGTTTATGAGCACTTGAAGTTGCACTGTCTGTGTTTGGGCGAAAGGATTAACAAATTAATTTACACAAGCCGAGCGAATGAATTTAGAAAGCTTAGGTCTACGTGTCTCTGTAACGAAAAATATAAAAAACTTAAATTTCCGACATCGGGAATTGGAGATACAAGCCTTTTTCTTGAAACAGGCTTCACATGTTGTACATGTGCGCGTACGCTCATATGTACATAGTATGTGTACAATGTACACACGTATGCGCACACAGACCTCCCCCACATACACTATGCGGACTTCTTTTTGTTCGATCGCGTGTACTGTACTTCTCAAAATCAAAATACAGGATTTCGCCCTAACTTTACAATTAGTTTAACGGCATCGTTATACACCTTATCCTTTTTTAAATGCTAAGACAACTCCTCTGCGGACCTGTGCAAGTCCACACAGTTACGGTGCTACCTGGTTTATGCGGACCTCTTTTGTCCGCCGTATAGTGTACTACACGCTCGTACACACTTACATTTACGTCATAATTTATACACTGTCGAATAAAAGACGGGGCCTGTCTTATTATTTCTGACTGGCATTAATCCTTGACGGATTTTTACGTTCTTGGTACCAAATGAAAGCTGATAACTTTTTCTCTTCTAGAAAAATAGCAATTTAACTTTTTAAAAACTTGTTGACGCTTAAATTGGCCTAAAATCGGACAGTGCATCTTTAAGGGAAAAAACCCCCAACACATACAATGTAAGTACATTAACCATTCTGCACCTGTTTAATTGATAGTCTTTGTGGAAATTAGCATTCAAGGAATGGTGTGTTTTGTGTGACCTTGCTTATAACACCTTTTCCTGTGTGACAAAATTGATACAGGTGGTAACACTACATGTATGTTAATAATCCCTAAATGCGTCAGAATATTAAAGACATTACAATTTCTTATGCGTGTAATGTACCTGCACTTAAATTTTGATATGAAATTCATCAGCACTTTCCGGAGCTTATACCTAAAATCAAACTTGCAAGTCTGACGGTGTTCACGGATAGAGAAATTACCATTAATATCCTGTGTTGTATTTGGGCTTTGTTGGCAATTGTTATGAGCAGGTGGTTTTTAAATTAAAGCCAATAATGTAATCGCGGTGTTGGTTTTGTATCAAAGTACATAGGAAATGGACAATATTTCATTTCAGTTTGAGCTGACAAGCTAGCAGGAGTAATGCATTTTTGCATATTTTTACACATTTGGAACAATCATCCGTGTGATACATCACAATTTTTGATAGAAATGGGACAAGGCCAAACGTTGGGAGGGGGAGCGGGCGCTTATAACAAATTTTAGGAAAAAAAAAGGGGGACAAGTTGGGACAAAGTTTCCTCAACAGAGAAGTATTCTAAAGCCGTGTCCGCATTGGACTTGTTTTTTGGGAGGTTTTACTGAGATAATGGTAAAATGAAAAATGGCTACATTTTTACTGCTGTCTGCATTTGGACTTTCTCGACATGGGAACATTTTACCGAGACCATGGGAGAGTATGCGCAGTCAGAGGCGGATCCAGCCTCATTAAATTACAGGAATACAATGGAATTCAGGGGGCCCGACCCCCTGAATTCCATTGTATTGCTGTATTTTAATGAGGCTGGATCCACCACTGGCACTGTCCCTTCGCAGTTTGATCTTCATGGCCCAGACCAAATGCCAAGTCACTGAACAAAGAAACTGCCCTACCCTACAAGATGGCAGCTATTTGATACGGTCTATTGCTAAAGCGCAGGAAAACAGTTAACTGGTTTTAGTGTAGACCCGATAACCCTGACAACACACAAAGGGTGAAGTTTTCACTCAAGAGTATTCAATTCCCTGCAGTATACTGATTTGATCTGATTTGTAACCCTTTTTGGGCCTAAGTTATCTCTTCACAACAACTAAAACCTATTTCTTTTATTTTGAGACCAGACAAAGGTATTTCCTCGAAAATATGGTCTGTGTTGCCAAAATGCCCCCTTTACTGTGGAAAGACCCATGTACATGTAGCAGCATAATCGATTGTACATGTACGTATGTCTTTGTCTGCATCTCAATTCTAAACACAGTGGGCATTGCTCACATTTCCTGCCCCACAAATTAAAGTTATCATCACGGAGCTATTGATGGCATAACAAGCTGGCTCGGGGTGCCGCTAACCGAACCACTGACTGATCGGGCATTGGGGCAATGTCCTCTTGTTAGGAATCCACCACGCTACAAGGCATCATGGGAGGATGAAATAGAGACGAAAGGAAATATGGTGACAAAAAACAATAAGCCTGAGGCTGCTCTGAAGGTATCGCATCGTGCTGAGGCTCGGGTAAAATACACCTGATGGGAACTCGACTTTCATCAAATTACTCCACAGACACTCCATATATCTATTTTTTCCTTTCCACTCTGGCCATTGGGCCAGTTGTCTTTAATTGTGTTAAATTACCGCTTGCCCCGCCGATATATATACACACGCGGAAATGGCAATGAGAGATCTTTGCGAGGAGGCAGTGGTCATTTTTGAGAACAAGTTGATAATGCCAAGATTAATAGCAGATGTATGGTAGAGATACCAGGAAGGGCAGAACCGGGCATTTTAATTTCTGCCTCGGGTTTTGACCCTCAGGGTTAATATAGAGGAAGATTTAACAGCAAACTATAAATACTCGGTTTCTGAAAGGAAGAGATTTTGTATTTTGGCAGGAAACTTAGTTTGATAAATAACAAGTGTTTGTTCTACTTGGATTTCACAATGGCGTGGGCTGGGTTGCATTATAGACACTGTATACCGGTTGCCTTGTTCGAATTGGACTAATTTGAGATTTCCGCAAATTGTACAAAATTTAGTCCAATGCAGACAGCCCCAAAACACTCGAAATTGTAAAGTGCTAACTGTTAATTGTAAGTGTTACGCTCCGTTGCTGTACGTTTTTCAGGGCAAGCTGGTTCGCCAAAAATTGTCAGTTTTACATGGTGTTAGTGTAACTTTTACAAGGTTTTACGTGGCGAAGGACATTCTATGGGCTGACAATAAGTTCAAGTGCGGATACACAGAGGAATGATATGGAGTGTTAATGATAGAGTACATGATTGGTAAACTGTTAAAAAACGGCCTTATTTCCACTCGTAATTAAAAGCCTATGTTAAGAAAACTGCCTTGTAGAAATTTCAGCCACATAGATACAGTAATACTTCAGAAAACCTGAAAAAGTTAAAAAAAAAAAAAACACCTTCAGTTGGCAATTTCTTCCACAAAGGTACCATTTTATACGGGGAAAACATGTGGCGTTTGTTACCATTGCAATCAACACTTATAGTTGGTTTTTCTTGTCAACTTGTGAAGTAAAATTTTCGGTAACTGCAAATGATATATTGGGGCTTAACAGTGAGTCACAGTAACTTTTTTTTATTTCAAAATATAGTCCAATATGCGGACACGGCTTATGCCATGGAGCAGGAGTCTCCATAATCATTGGTCTGTTAACCCAAGGCCTGCCTCCCCACCAAAAGCAACAAACCTGCCAATTTGCTAATTGTTGTACTGTTCAAGCCCTGATAAATCGCAAGCCATGCTAACAATGCACCTGTCTGCACCATAGCGTGTGTGGTCTGAGCCCCTGTTGACAACTTCATTACAGAGAGACTAAAATAAGAAATTAGCAGTGCTCAAGGTAGCAGTGTATTCTGAGAAGGTTTAATTCCTCCATGGTTTTAATGTTCATCCTACACGTGTTTCGACACGTTGATGGAGCTCACCCACATTTAGACCCCCCTAAACTACTAAACCCCCCTCCCACCCCCTCTCTGTGAGGGGGTACTCTTAAAGTTGCACTGTCTGTGTTTGGGTGAAAGGATTAAACAAATTATTTCACACAAGCGAACAAATTTAGAAAGCTTACGTGTCTCTGTAACGAAAAATATAAAAAACTTAAATTTCCGACATCGTGAATTGGAGATAAAAGTTTTTTTCTTGAAACGGGCTTCACTTGTTGTACATGTGCGCGTACATACATATGTACGTAGTATGTGTACAATGTACACATGGGTGCGCACGCATACATTTACGTCATAACCCTGTCAAATAATAGACAGGGCCTGTCTTTTATTATTTCTTGATTTTAATCGACTGGCATTAATCCTTGACAGATTTTTACGTTCTTGGTACCAAATGAAAGCTGATAACTTTCTAAATATTTTTGACGCTCAAATCGGCCTAAAATCAGACAGTGCAACTTTAAAGTCCTCGCCCAATGTGTTAAGAAATGGATTGCATGCAGCAAAGTGCAAGTATTACTAGTCTGACACTTCCACCTGGCCATACCGTCAGTTTGTCAGAGGGATTGAGGGGGGTTTTAGGGCTGGGCAGACTAAGCGGAAGATGTTCCTATCGGACTAAAACCTCCACCAATCACACAACCACTTCAGGAAGTTGTTGGAATCCTGATAAACATTGGGCGGGTTTCTGTGGTAATCGGGCTTGGAGACAGGAAAAAAGGGAGGGGAGTTCAGAAAGTAATTTTCTGTCTT
This sequence comes from Henricia sp. BOLD:AAB3569, assembly GCA_037783545.1. Taxonomy (NCBI): domain Eukaryota; kingdom Metazoa; phylum Echinodermata; class Asteroidea; order Spinulosida; family Echinasteridae; genus Henricia; species Henricia sp. BOLD:AAB3569. Next base: position 744,148 of record JBBELK010000176.1, read on the forward strand.
AATTTTAGGTTTATCAGATTTACAATGTAAGCTTTTGGGGTTTTGGTTATAAAGATCATGGAAGGATTACAGAATGACATTGCAGAGGTTTCATCAATATTTATTTATTTAAAGAGACAACACACAGTTTCCAAGTAACAAAAGCCATGTCCGCATACATGTAGGACTAACTTTTGTAAACAGTTGCAAGCCAGTGTTAACATTCTGTCGTAACTCTTCCCTGCCTTCGCACTTAAGTGGTGTTCCCATTGGACTATTTTTGGTTAAACTCCCGTGGTTGTGCGGGAGAGTAACAAAATTTAGTCCAATGGGGACGCACGGAGAATTAGCGTCCCTGTAAAGTTACCGCGACCACGATGTAAAACATACAGGGCGAGAGAGGCCGCGGAAACTTTCCGCTTAACCGCGGGAGTTTTACAGGGCCCTCAAAGTCCAATGGGAACAGCGCCGCCCTGTAGAACTACCGCTGCCGCTGTGTAAAATGCCAAATGGATGACATCACTTCCTGCATTGTGCAATCCCACCACACATTGCGCGAGAAAATTCTGGTTATGTACGGGCCCTGTATGTACGTACGCACATGTTTTTTCATGCTCTTTTCTTTGCAAATATAATGGCAAGTTTAATCGAAGTTGTTCGAAATTTGATTGGGTTTCGTGCAGCATGCACACAATTAATAATTTCGCGCCAATATGTGTATCGCATGGCATATCAAACATCCTGTTAGGTCAAAGGTTATGTAAACCACGCCCTCAATTGACCACATATGGCCAGCCGAGTAGCTAAATTTTCCGCTCGCGTCGTGTAAAATATATGGTAAGTGGGAACGCACGGGAGATTTACAGGAAGGAATGTTTACATAACGGGGAGTCGCGGAAAGTTCCCGCGAGGGCGAGGAAAAAGAAGTCCAATGGGAACACGCCTATAGTTTTAGGGTAATTCCACGAGGTTGGGTACAAAAAGTGTGACATACCAGATCTTAAATATGAGTAACATTCCAACCCAGCTACTATTCATTTCATAAAGAAACGCATGTTACACTACAATAGAAGTATTTACATCACATTGTAACAAAACTTCAAAATGTACTCGTAGTGTTAAACATATGTGACGGGCTCTAGGAAAATGAGTCACAAGTCGCGCTGGCTAGTATTCTTTTTGCGACCATAAAAAGAAATCTGTGGCATTTCTACGCTCATTAAAATACTTAAACACAAAAGAAATTCCAGGCGTAACACAGACATTCCAGGGGGAACACAGACATTCCAGGCAGTATCTGGGCACCGCCAGGAATTTCCATTGTGTTTTGGTATTTTATTGAGCGTGGATTTGCTGCGGATTTCTTTTTATGGTCGCAAAAATAATACTAGCCAGCGCGACTTGTGACTCATTTTCCTAGAGCCTGTCACATATGTGGTGTCCATGTTGCGTAGGTAAGACAAATATTTCATGATCTGTGAGAGATTGGTCAGTGAAAACAACATGATTATATTGGGACACCTAGCCATATTCAGTACAACAAATATTTCACCAGATAAATAATTCTCCAGTATTTAAATAAAAAAACTTGTACCAACGCAACATGGACACCGGTTTTGTTTATATACCCACTAACCTCATCATGGAATGACCCTTTACATTACACATGGGACTTTCTAGCGACGTAAAACTGACAATTGTAATTCTTCCGTGGGCCAGCCCGCTTGTAAAACTTACAGCGACCGAGCGTTAAACTTAAAAGCAACAGTCGATACTATTTCAGGTGTCATTCGCATTGGAATAAATTTGGTAAATTTAGCGACAATCTACGTAAGTTTTAACAAAATTACTCCTGTGTGGACACAGCTTTACTGAAGACACACGAGAAGGTGCCAGGTGATAAGTACTAAACAGGATGTCTGTAATAATGCTTATGGCTTGAAGGCATTTCTGTGTCTGGTTAAAAGCCTAAATCCTTAAGCACCTCCTGTTAAAAATCCCTTGAGGATGTTTATGGAGGATTTTCCATCAAGATCAAGATCAAGCCCTTTTCTGTGTTTTGACATTCTGGAAGGATTTCCAACAGCTTTTAAAAGAATAGCACCTGTAGAGACTGACACTTGTGTGTTTACATTCGATTCTTGAGTAAGGTGATTAGAGGGTTTTTAATTGCAAAATGTGTGTGAACATCATCAGGATCTGATCCCGTTTATGAACTGAATTTATCAAGTTAGGATTTTTGCAGTGCCTGTAATCAATAACGCAAGAAAAGAAAACCATAATTGAACCTGTCTTTAGGCCTGTCCGCATTGGACTTTTTTGGGGAAACTTACCGAGATGATGGGTACTTTTCCCAATTTGTAATCCAGTGCGGACAGCCTAGGACGTTTTCATCTCAGTAACTTTTCCCGAGTCCAGCGGTTACTTTACCAGGCCAACTGCTGCCCATGAAAAATGTCCTGGTAACTTTTCCCAAGACGATATAAGTTCAATGTGGACACAGCGAGTCGGTAAAAGTGCTCTGAAAGCATTCGTCCGGGCTGTGAAGGTCATACTGTAAATGGACACTGCGCATGCTCTCCCACGGTCTCTGTAAAAATTTTCCCGTGTCGAAAAAGCAGTAAAATTTAGCCATTTTTAATTTTACTATCGTCTGCGGACTCGGCTTTAGCCAACTTTGCAGTTGACGGACATTTAGTTTGCAAGTTTAAATTCAAGGCCCAAAAGTTGATTTGTACTTTAACACCATTAGCCTATTTTCTTTGTCGCACATTACCAATTTCAATTATTCAGTACATTTCCACCCCTATGCGCTAGAGTCCCCATCAAACTATCAGAGTTTCTAAATAAAAGAACACAGGGTCCTCAGAGCCATGAATATTAACGGCCGGGACTGAGAAAGCGGCCCATAAATCATTAACTAGTTCAAACTCATTACTTTTTGAGCGTTCCATCGAGTTGATAGAAGAACAAGTGTTTGACAGGCATTTGCGTTGCGTGACTGGCCACGTGTGTGGTGTTACGAGTAACCATATCGGACATCAATCATTTATGCACTGATAATCATAAAGTACTGGCTTTTCTGCACACAATGAGCGAATATAATCACACCTGGATTATTGGCTATCATTTTATTTTTCAAATTTTGATTTGCAGTTTAAGTTTTGTATTATTTTTTATTAAACTACAGGTAGTTAAAAAGTAACTTGTCGTAAGCTGGAATCCACAGGTTTATGAAGCACAATATATACACGAGTTGACTTCGTGTAAATATTAGTTTAAATTGAGAAAACAAAATCACTCAAATTGGTAATAGAACTATACTTATTATAGACTGAAGTACGCTGACCCAAACGGATATTTTCTTGGGTGGTATACTGTACTTTTCATCTGGTTACCGAGAAACTTAAGAATGCTTCATACAAAGCTGGCAAAAACAACACAAAGCAAGAATTTTGAGAGTTAATGCCTATTTACCATCGATTCAAACCCCATATTTTCCAAAAAGGCCAGTTGAAGCCGGGTAGGCGCTAAGTGTAAACACAAAAGGTGGATCAGACCCATGTCTGATTTGCCTTTTTAAAATCACTTTTTGGGTAGGGTTGAACCCCCGCAATTTATGGTAGTGTAAATGCTACGCAGATTCGTTAATTTGGGCATCCTTTGGCAGTGTGCAGAGTGTGGTAGATTTAACTGACGAATTCAGCGCCAGTTATGCAACACAAAACACTCTACACATACGCTTCGGTCACAATTGGTGGTGATTTTTGTGGTTAGAAATACAGTTTTGAAGCCGAACTAAGATGTAATGTAAACACGGTAAATTTTTAGATTTGAAGTCGTAATAAAAATGCCAGATCTGTATTCACTTTTGCTGTTTCAAGAAATACACTTGCATGCTACTTTTTTTTAAAGGTAGACATAAAATTACATTGTACAATGTATGCCCTTTCAGTTCTTGTGTCTCTCAGCAATATGGAAAGTGAAAGTTAAACCATATTTGTTTCATGGTGTATTTGTTATGTGTTCAAGTACATCAAATGGGCTTAAAGGCCCTATGTATCATTTGCAAGATAAAACATTTTACAGATTCGTGGAATAAGAGTGTAACATATCTAAGGAAGAATGTTGGTAAACTAGCCTGAAGAAATGTTAGCTACTTAGATGCATCAATGCTTCAGAAAACCTTTATTTGGATTTTGTTTACAAGTGAATGGTAAAAAAGTCCTGTGCACGGGACTTTTTTAGAAAACCACCTTTGGTTGACAATTTCCAGCATTAAATACTATTTTGGACGGAAATAAATTGATGTGGTGTTTGTTACCATTGCTATCAACACTTTGAGTAAGGTTTTTATTGTCAACTCATGAAAAACAAAATTGGGTCATTATAATAATAATAATAATGCATTTATTCGGCTCAAATTCTACTTAAACAAATATTCAAGTGCGCCTTACAGCAAAACATAAAAATTACAACAGTTAAAATCAATTAAGTCAATTATATAAAGTACAATTAAATTTTACACATTAAAAGCACTCTGAAAAAGATGGGTTTTAAGGAAAGTTTTGAAAGAGACTATACTAGTCATTGCAAATGATACAATGGGCCTTTAAGAACATTTGTGTTTTTTCATCTTTCAAACTGTCCTTGCACAATTTTGAAGACCATCTAAAATATTGAGTAACTACTACCGGGTACCTTGCCCTATTACAAGTGTGGGAATACGTGATCAATTTTACCATGCAACTGTCCAATAAATATTGAAGAGTTGCAGCGTGCATGCATGTTTTAAAGACAAGTCATTAATAATTACTCGTGAACATTTTGCCTCCGTCTAATGCCAACAGAGTGCTCGAACGAGCCTAATAAATGCATCTCCAAATAATTAATCACCAATATTAATATCGCGTGACTGTGGAATTCACTTTGCCGCTCTGTTAGTTGTTAAGGTCGTTTTAATGCATTTTGACTTGATTAAATAAGTACTATTTGGGATTTTTTCAAGGTTACTTGCTTTGCCAAGGTGACACAATTTTTGCAATATGAATGAGTTAAAGTAAGTATGCTTTTTGGCTCCATGAATTTTTAATGTTTTGCATTAGTGTGTTAAATTTAAACTGGCGGTGCTGAAGAATAATGTGCGAAAACGGGATGGAGTTTGTCATGGGTGGATGTGCTGAAAAAGTGCAGAATGTCATTGCAGTGGTCATGTGCACCTTGTTTATTTCCAAGCATAATTGACACATTTTTCTAGAAATGATTGCAGACGTACGTCAGGGTGGGAATTATTTCATGAAGCGGCCCCAAATCTAGCTCTGTTGTCCCTGGTCACTTGAGCCTGCACGTAAGGCCAGGGACCTACCGCCACAACTACATACTTGAGACTTGCCACAGCAACTTCATGGAAGGTGCGAGAAAATTGTACGCCATAATTTTTTTTCCCATTTCCAATGACGATCATACCAGTCAACTTTGGTCCGATTACCTGTAAGCATGTTTTTAGACCTATTTATTAGATAATACCGGAAAATTTGCTCAATAAAAACCGGTCTTATCTGCTTTTTTCCGGTAAATAGTGGAGAACATTTTCCCCGGCAATTTTGGAATTCATCAGGTAAACGCCGATTAGAAATGCAGTTTATCCTGAGTGTACATACAAGGGAGAAACATAAACATGTGACCACACATGACCCAATGCCTGTGCTTGACCCTTGCATACGACCTTTATCTGGCTAATTCACAAATCGTGATGGAAGGTTAACCGCCATTTACTGATAAAAATGTTCAATAGAAACATGCCTTGTATTTTCCAAACCAGAAATCTAGAACAGAAACAACAAATGCCACTTTGTGCATGATTGGCTAAACTATTAACTTAATTGACTTGACTCATCAAGTCATTAAAATACACCTACTGATTCCAATATTCCCATCAGTCAAGTAGATTCATACACTGCAGGTTTCACTAATACAGTGTCAGTAGCTTGGTATTAACGGTTAAAAAGCACCGAAATGTGTGTTTTGCTTTGGAATTAAATAAGTTTGCAAAGCCACATTAAAAGTCAGTTGCTTTGTTATACAGCACAGTGTGATAATGTGTTAATTGATTGCATTGTTGTTGGTTTCCACCCATGGCACACATGACCAAACAATGATTCTTACAATGTACGAGCGGCCATTTTGTTATTCCCCGAGGACTGTCGGAGTATCGCGCACCCAGAGCCCCAAGGTAAATGACCAGATGCACACCGAGTCATTCACACATGCAGATTTTTTTTCAAGTGCCGAGCCCCAGGAAGTGAAAAAAGCCAAACCGAAAACCAGAAGAGCTGTGGCATAATAGCCTCGGGGTTTCTATTAAAAAGCTTTTTAATTAATTGGAATATACTATGACTGAATAATGACAACTTCTGGACAGACCGAGGGTGTCGGATTTCCATCTAGACATGCAGAAAACGCAAATTGGATTCAAGGCTTGGGTGTTCCCGTCAGCTCAGACGGATTCACTTTCACGCGTCTGAAAAAGTCGTCCACTTACTTTACCGAGGCTTCTCTGTAACTGTGCTTTATTGATCGTGGTTGCGTTGTGTTTGGCGCTGTTTCATTTCAAAATCTGACACTGAGATGGGAAAACAAACCAGAATTAGTGCCGGGCACCATTTGGGCCGGGGCTATATCGGCTTGCATGTTCCTTTCTGCCAGTGTCTATGGCTCAGCTCCAATGTTTGGACAGACTCGGCGTCAGTAGGGACTTGGATTTGCCGTCGGATTCTCAGCCCGCCCCGACTGAAATCATAACAACAGTTTGTGGATACAGTTGTATGGCTGCACACAAAGAAATGAAATTCATGCCCGATGGTGCGGACGCCTCGGCGAAGGGGACACGATGTGACAGTAGAATGCTCCTAGCGGTAATAACCAGTGTTTGCAAGCAGACACAAAAGGCTAAATTGGATGTTGAACTGAGGGAAAGATTAAGTTACATTTGTGATGGAGCGAATTAAGACTGACACTCGGCTATAGATGGGAAAAGTATTAATTGCTTTCAAATGACACTCTGCCCATGGAGTTCCCTCTGTGCCTTAAGAAAATATCGGCCATTTCTCAATGCGGCCGACTGACATACGATACCGAGTTGTATGCTGGCTATGTGGCGTAAGAAAACAGCGAGAGAAATGTCTTCAAGGTTTTCAGAAATACATGTCAACATATTTGTCTAAGCTGGAAGTGAAATGGCCTGATCATGGCATGAAGCAAAAGAGAAAACTTGTGGAAGGGAGCGGTATTCGGTTTCATGTTTTCCTTGTGCTTGGACAGGAAGATGTTTTATGGGTTAAGAAGACAATGGGGACAAAGTCTAAAAACATTTATAGAAATAGGACACCAAAACTAATAATGCCTAGAGTGCTATATAATGTACGGTACATCGTCCATTGTCCCAACAATTACAGCATGACACCACAGTGAGTTACAGACAAATAAAGTACATAAATAAAATTGCATTGTGTTAACTCTTCGGTGCACAGAGGGATCCAGAAGAAAAGACTAACAAAATAATTTGTGCAGTAATACGGCTTATACATGTACATAAAATTAAGAAGCGAAACTACCAAATTAATATAAAATACAATTTTTAACCTCACACGAATAATAGTCTAAAAGCTATTGTGAAATACACATACACAGAAAATGAGTATCCGTTTCTGTGAATAATTGTGTTAAAGGCAAAGTGGCAGTCGTTCATAACTGGAAATGAAGAAACGATCAAGTGTGGGTATTAAGAACCCCGCTCAACACCTTTAGCAATTTAGCCAAGCCTGCATGCCGCAGTCCTCCGTAACACTACTCGCCCCGTGTTGGTCAGTTGTCTCACGCGCCAATTTATTCTTCCTTTGCCGAGCAATTTGATACGCCGGCTTGATCCGCCAACGATTCTGCTGGGACTTAAGTTGGGCAGTATTTATATGCGGAGGATTCACACTTAAATCATTTAGATCGCCAGATGACATTAGTGCAATCTAAACAAATGAATCATGGGAACAGTGTGCCAAACTGCTTTTAGGCGAAATGAGTAATTTTATCTGTCGACTGCTGCATGGGGGATGTTCTCTGCATTTGACGGGGGAACAGTTTCTTTGTTCGCATTTTTTTCTTCAATATTCCATTGTAGTTGTACTGTTAAGTGGATTGGAAAGATCTAATGGAAAACCCAACTGTTATAGGCTGCAAAATATGTAGTTGCAAAGCTGTTTAGTTTAATTGCTAACCGTTTTGTGTGGTTCGTGTACAAAAGGCCAATAGCCGTGTCCGCATTGGACTTGTTTTTCGGGAGGTTTTACCAAGATAATGAAAAATAAAAAATGGCTAAATTTGGACTTTTTGACACGGGAACATTTTACCGAGACAGTAGGAAAGCATACGCAGTGTCCCTTCGCAGTTTGACCTTCACAGCCCAGACGTATGCTTCCAGAGCGCTTTTACTGATTCGCTGTGTCCGCACTTGACTTATCGTCTTGGGAAAAATTCCCTGGTTAAATTTCCTGGGTAGTAGTTGGCCAGAAAAAGTAACCGCTGGACTAAGGAAAAGTTACTGAGAGGAAAACATCCTAGGCTGTCCTTATTGGACTTTAAATGGAAAAGTACGAGTAAGAGGTCTCGGGTTCGAATCCCGATAAGGCCTTATGATTGTTCTATCATCCTTAGTTTGGCCATTATTTCAGAAATCTGTAAACAAAATTCATCTTGCATATGACATATTTGGGTTCTAAACCACGAAGTAATTTTAAGTTAAATACCTTTTTTGACACGTCTAATTGTTCAAATTGAGGTCACAGTAAAAGGCTTGATCAGACAGACTACTTCCTGTATGTACTGACTGGTCACTTGAAACTAATGCTGACCATTTGACTGTCCATTCAGAAGGCTCTGGCCAAATGACCCCTGAAAAGGCTCCGTGTAAGCTCCTTTCAAGGACCTTTTTTAATCTCAACAATGACTGTCAAAATATTGAAACTTGTACAATGGACACTTGTAATACATCTAAATATGAACAAACTTGCTGTAAATTGCAGTTAAATTTACAAAAATTATAAATTTGTAACTATTGAGATATAAAACTATACAAAAATGTAAATTTGTATTGATACTTCAAAATCAGTAATTGGAAAATCATGTTGAATCATTACAAAGCGTGATCCCATTCCGTCCCTCACGTGAGGGGCAGAAATCAAGAGACAAATGCCTTTCCTTGGTCAATAAAACACATGAAAACTAAAGTGAACCTGTATGTTTACCTGCTACTGATGTTAATACACACCCAGTTTATCAAATGTTGAAATTGACTTTACAGTTTTATGCAAAGGTTGGTTTTATGCCTGAGAGACGGAATACAATTGACAAAAACTACCATTTTTTTAAACATGAATTTTAAACTATTTCTTGAAAATGGAAGAGCACAGTGTGCCCAGCCAAATCTATTCTGTTAATTTTTTTTAAATATGATTGTAAAATATGGACATTTCTTTACTGTTTGAGGTATTATTTTGATTAATTTAAGAAATATTGAAATTTTTATCCAGTGTTTATCAGTTTTGGATCATGTTCTACATTGGACAGTTGAAAACACATCTATTTTCTGTTGAGTAAGGTTTTTTTTTTTATTCTAGTCAAATTGTTCATTACAATTTTGGGACAATACAAATCCTGTATACAAGCTTTAAACCATTATTTTTAATGGGAGGCCACCATTATTTGAATCAATTAATGGAAGTTACATGTAAGTGATCCTACAAATTTATTTTCCAGAAAACACCTTTGTCTGGTCTCAAAATAAAAGAAATGAGTTGCAGTTGTTCTGAAGAGATAACTTGGGCCCAAAAAGTTTTACAAATAATAATAATACTGAGCATTTGTATCGCGCTATACAAAGATCAGAGCGCGTAACAATGAATGGGTGAAGACAAACAAATAACAACAGGAATCACTGGGTACATTATTCACAAAGGAAACCCAAATAAGAAAGTCTTGAGAGAACGCTCGAAGTGGGACAGCAACTCGTTTCTCTCAGATCGACTGACAACATGTTCCACAACCAAGGACCAACAATGCTGTGACAACATGCCTTTCTAAAAACACTGTGTATAAATTTCCAAATTTCCAATGCAATTCATTATAAAATGACGTAATTCATTATATAAAGTACACTTCGTCTAAAGACACCTCATGTTTCTCTTTACGTGTATACCTACAGTACTAATGGAAGATGCCAGTCTTTAGTGATTGGTAACTCAACTCGCCTATGGTATACGCTTTCTTTGTTGACTTCGAAGATTCAGAAGTATAGATCAAATGTTTGGGAGAGATACCCTGTGTAATGTACATGTACAGGGTATCAGTTTTACTGATTTTAAAAATTTTAATCATCAGAAATTGCATTTTCCCACCACTAACACATCCATAATGAAACTGTTGACCTTATACAAACTTATCAAACGGGCCATTTTCATTTCAAGTCATGCTCGAGTAAATTATTTCTCATTAATATGTATATTTTCCACTTAAAGGGGGCAGCTAAGTCTCATTATACGAAACTAAATCTGGGCATGATAGATTGGTCACTTTCAAATGACCTCACCGTAGGCCTGGCCAGAACAAAATAATTGCCTTAAGCGAGAAATGGACCTAATGATCCTTGGCCAAAAGCTTCCCAGACTAGTGTAGAATGTAGAATTCCGACAAAGGTGCTGTAGGGCGGTCAGACGGAATAAAGCTTTCTTTTGTTTAGATAATTGAAGTTCCTGGACATCTGTAGCCCTATTTATCAAAGTGGTCAGTTGGCCAAACCAAATTGACCGATGGGAGTTGTCAAGAATACTGAATTATTTCGATTTGAATCTAGTTCATTCTCGATTTGAATAGTAACTACTGTTTTTGGCCTAGACCCATTTGCCAAATACCCAGTGGACGATAGCTTTTTTTTACCAAATTTTGTCCAATTTCTGGGAAAGAATATTTCAAGGTGTGGTGCTTAGGATTGAAGCAGAAATGACGGAGGTTTACATACATTTTTAGCAAAATAAAAGACGTCATACTAGTGAAATTTGATAAATTTGATAACTTAAAAACATAAAGCCAAAAGTCAAGACAAATCCTAATCTTAATCTCTATCCCCAAATCTTAATCTTATTGTCATCCAAATCCTAATCTCTGATAAGGACGTAAAAAAAAAATCATCACATTTCCAAGAACATTTTGTAAAATGGCCAAATGATACAAAATTAATGTACATTTGAATTCATTTGGACCCCTAATTTATAGAAAGACCCCAATAATAGTGATTTTCTTGCCCTTTTATAAAGATAGTACACATGATTGGTAAACTGTTACAAATAGTTTTATCCCCCTGTGTGATTGAATATATGCATGATTAAAACCAACCTGAGCAAAAACCAGCTCTGTACTTCGTCTAACTTTTGAGAAAACAGTCAAAAAAGGGTTTGCAGTCATTTCGCCCCAAACCATTTCGCCCTGAACCACAGCCTGTGCACGAAGTGCTTTTGGGGCGAAGTGGCATTTGGGTGATGTAGTGTTTGGACGAGGTAATTTGGGGCGAAATGGCACTCGGGCGAAGTGGTTTGGGGCGAAATGGCACTTGGGCGAAATGGTTTTGGGGCGAATTGAATTTTCGTCTCATGAGACGAAAACTAATTGTTTTACTCATTTCTCAAAGACTATAGCACTTCAGACAAAACCATTTCAGGGGAAGTTTTCTACGGTCATCATGTTTATATTGTGTAAGTTAGGCGTAGATCTGTGAACATTTCTGATTTTCGAGATTACCAATCATGTATACTGCCTTTTTAAACACCCAGAAACATTTACAAAAAAGATTAAATTAAAAAACAAAACAATTAACACACTTCTCCCCCATTTAAAATGAATTTCACGAGGCCATAGCAGCTATTTTTTCTTTAAAATGGCTTTGGATATCTGATTAAATCAAGAGAATGAACCATCACCCTACTTAAAAACATCAGTAGACTAGGCGATGTACATGTGTACATACACATGTAATTTGTAAAAAGTGCATTACAAAAAGCTCTTTTAAAGTTTTAACAGGTGAATAATCCATTGTACCCACTGCACTTGCCACCATCAACCCCGCTGCTGTCCTGAAATGTTTTGATTATCATAGGACAGGTGTCTGCACCAAGAGCATTTGTTTTGCTTGGGCACAGGTTAAAGTCATTTGTATATTTTTACAACTTTCTAACAGTTGGAAAGAGCCTTCATGGGAAATGACATATGTCCACAGTCCCATGTGTTTGTCTGTTTGTGTTGGGCAGACAACCATTTTGTAGAATTGATTCACTGTTAAATATTTGCAACTTGAACAAATAAACATATATTTTTGACATGGCCTACAGGTAGTTGCTGAATTTGTCACCATCGACCGGCTTGTACTTGGACAGGTTTGTAGTTTCAACATGTACTAAAGGACAGAATTCCTGGGGAAATGTTTGCAAAAATGGTTTGAGATTGTAATGAGTTACTTGGAAAGAAATGTAGCGCGTGTGGTCTAGTGGGTATGAAGCGGGACTCCCAATCAGAGGTTGGGGGTTCGAGCCCCTTTTCGACCAACGTGTCTGTGTCCCTGGGCAAGGCACTTAATCCCAGTTGCCTCGTCAACCCAAGCGATAATGGGAAGCTGTTATGGGGAATGCCACAATCTAACTGCTGATAGGGTTGTGCGCCTTGGCCGGGTTGCCACCTAGTTGAAGCGAAATGGTTCTGGTGATTTCCTGATGGCAGCGGTAATAATGGCAACAGCCGCCTCGGAATATGTCTACATAGATAGATGACGCTTTACAAATGCTTGTGATTATTATTATTTTTATTATAAAGGCACAGGCTCATCAGCAATGCGCGTGTGCCAAATTCGTGCCACGAAATACGTAGAGCATGGCAAAAGCATGGAGCTGCATATTTCGTGGCACGAATTTGGTGTGCGTGCATTACTGATGAGCCTATGCCTTTAATCACCATTTGGGAAAGGATAATGCCTTGTATAAAGTGCCTTGCCCTTCAAAAAAGTTTTCAGGCACTTAATTTTTGTTTCCCGTGTCATTTAAAAAAAAAAAAAATTGCAGTCAGGACAATAATTATTAGATATTTTGTAATCTGAGATTGAAAGATAAAAAGTCTAAAACTTGACTTTCAGTGAAATGTTATGATCCGAGGCTTTGAGAACAAAAGGTGATCAGAACATTTCACATGCCACAAACAGACCTGCTTTTATTGGGCGTATTTTTTAAAGATGCTTCAAGTTTGAATGATGATCCGACGTTCATGGTCTCCCAGTTCCAGGGTGCTGACACCAACATGTTAAAGTCAACTTCATGTATCATGTTTAGATATTCAATCTGTTTTCTTTTCCCCTCCAAAAAGTGGCAGGAACTTGGCACGTAATTAATCTTGTAGGATGGATAGTTCTGATCAGACTGTTATTAATTGCGTTGTCCCCTCTCAACTTTTAACCTGTTGCCCACCGAGAAGTATCAATTGAAACTCACGATCTCGCTGAATGAGAACTACTTGTTCACTGTCAAAACCCCACCTCCATTTTCCATCATAAATCATAGAAATAGATCAATAAATGTAGTGGAAACGATTTGTCAAAAACTCGCAGAGTGCGGACGCAAACACTGCATGAAGACTCGACACTTTACAGTCCCTGCATCAGGGCTTTCTCATCTCTCCAGCTCCCCTGTTTGTTTAGGTTGGGAGAAAGTTGATAGTGTTTTCCTGCCTTTGGTAAGAAAAATCCTCGTGTTTGTTCACCTTTGCAGGACTGACACGGATGGTTAGTACAGGGACCGTAGGAAGCTAAGCCCTGGAGCTGGTTTCGTCTTCATGTTTCATTAATACCGGCGATCAGTGACTGCGTTGTCGGTTCATGAAGCATATAAATATGACAGTAAACCTTCGGGGCTTCTCTCGGCCAAAACCTCTGCTTTGTCAATGGAGTTACCTTTTCGCTTCCACTATACAAGAAGGAGAGAAAATTATCTTGGGCCGAGTTTGAAAGCTTGCAATTGGTTGAGCTGGTTCTTAAGTTGTCAATCAGTCATACTAGCAAGTAAATGAGAATTTGTTACGTCTTCATGTTCTGTCTTCGTGACTTCAACTCTGAGTAATAGACTACTAAAGTGTGCCATTAGTTTCCAGGGTAATTGGGTCTAAACCATAGGCCGTATTCCTGAACGTGGATGGCGCTGTCAAGTGGTCCGCGCCCATCGTGCGTTATGTTCGAACACAAAACGCGCTACGCGCACACGCCTTCCTAACGTTTATTTTGAATGGAAATCTGTGCGCGCGACACAGGCCTGCGCGCTCCGCGTACGCGACTTTTCCCCCACGTACGTATGCACGTACCCCCACTTTTCTACTGTCGTCTATGAACATTTCCCCCCAAATCACCTTGTTCGAGCGCCCTCACGCGTTCAGGAATACGGTCTATTGCTGACAATCTAAAATGCTAAAGTGCAGGGAAACAATTCACTGGTTTTAGTGTACAGGTAGACCCAGTAACCTTGGCAACACACAAAGGGCGATGTTTTTCATTTTAGTAATCTATAAGAATATAGTTTGATGAAGTACGCCACAATCAACCAAGACAATTTTAGTCTGCAAAGCCAACCCTTGAAGAATCTGCACAAATAAAGGAAGAAGATATGTTATGAGTGCTTTTTTTCTGAAACTCTTTCAAAAGATGTTTTATCAATCGCAATTTCTGGCTGCTGAAGTTTATTAAATTCTGCAGGGAATGCAAATCGGTTTGTAATAAAAGGTCTTCCTTTGACATGAAAAGTTCATTGTAAAAATCAATCAAGTGCAATAAATTTATTGAAACTACCAGTGTCTGTCCTATTGGTAGTTTTCTTTGACTACAGATATGTGCATTGTGTATTTATCAGGGCTTTTGGGAATTGTTCAAGATTATTTCCACTGGACTTTAAATTTAGAACGAACTAAAACAGATTGCAGCAGAAAGTTCAAGGCATGCCCCCAAAGGATTCATATTTGACCAATATTAGGCTTGAATTGCCAATTGTCATTCAAATTTTCTGAATTGTGGGAGGACTGGCGGTTCTTTGTGCGTTCAAACTTGGCATGAAACATGATGATCCCCGCGGCCGGTTACTCCCAGAGTCTTCAAGCACCAGCGAAAAAATATATTCCTTTTGCTTGAATTAATAATGAACTCGGAAATGCACACGAGCATGAAGAATGGATGCATTTTTAATGGAGCTTGGTGGCACGGCGTTCAATCATCAGAAAGACTTGGCATTGGGGTCCAGAGGGAATGGTCCGGGAAGCAAAGAAAGTACAGTTGCTTCAAATGTCGTCATTGAACTGCATTTAGCCCAAAAAAAAGGTCGTTCGGCATCTATGTGCACTGTGTATGAAAATTAAAGCCATAATTGATTTTTCTTGGCTTTATAATCCGGTTGATATTTCTCCTACTTAGGCAGGCAATATCAAATTATCCTTAGTTTCCAGAGATTTGAAGGAAGATCGGATTTCGGAAGACTAAAGGCATCATCAATCAAAGAATTGCAATAAAGGAGTCTTAACAAATGGCCATCGTTCAATCCCACGGTCCGGAGCAGAGTGGAAATATCCCATCAGGGGGATAAAGACAATTAAACAAAAGTGCATGAACTTGGACTATTGTCAGTTGTGACTGTATATATCCATTTATTTTTAATTGAAATGCAGATGCCATTTTGCAGTCGGAAACTTCAAAACTTGGGCATGTCAGTCATAATCTGCAAGTTTTTAAAATTATAGACAAAACTTTTTTTTGCCAAACTACAGTGAGAATATGAAGGCTTTTTCCAATGGCTCTATATTTATATACCACGTTATACTCCAAGGCCTGTTTACACTTGATTCGCCTTTGCCGAATCGAACTGTGCAATTTCCAAAAAGGCAAGTTGAAGCCGGGTAGGCACTAAGTGTAAATGCAAAAGGTGAATTGAAAAAGGCGAATTGGACCTGGGTCTGAATTGATCCCCGCAATTGTCAAGGTCGCTTGTAGTGTAAATGCCGTGCCGTGTGGTAAGTTTAATCGACGAATCCATGCATGCGCTGCAGTCACAATTAGCGGTGACTTTCGCGGTTTGTAAACAGTGGTGAAGGCGAATGCGAATTGAAGCCAAATCGAGATGTCGTGTAAACGTGGCAAATGTTCAGTTATGAGGTCGTAATAAAAATGCCGTGTCTGTATCCACCTTTGCCGTTTCGAGTGTAAACACGATGTAAATACGTGTACATTGTATTTTACAATGACGCTTTTAAAACAAACAATTAAAATCTTCGGAAAGAAGAAAGAAGTTCTCAATTTCCCCCAAACCTTAAACCAATTATCAGTTGCTTTGTCACAAATAATTTATGTTGCACAGATGATTTTGAAGCATCTTTATAGTTCTGCTTGGTTTAAGATTAGACCAAATTATTTTTTCAGAGCTTGGTGTGCAGAAAGGCGAATTGAGCTAAAGACCCCTATCAGTCACTAAAGCTTGCGGCTGAGTCATCATAGTGATATATAAGGATGATATGAGAACAAAGGACCATCTGAAAGTTGCATTGTCTAGAATGAGAGCCTTTTGTTCAACTGACAGTTAATAAACCAGTGCAAAATTGGACTATTAAGTTTCATAAAATGATTATTGGTTGTTAAATGGATTGCATTCTTTTGGAAACGATTTTGTTCTGGAGTAAATACAAATTATTTGGTTCTGAAGGTTCATTTTTTTACTAAATGGCATAAAGCTTTTTAATCAGTTTTCGGAATATCTGCGTTACACCATTGTTTGCATATAAAGAGGAGTCGCATTAAACTAATCCAAAGAAATTTCAGTTCCACGGATGTAGTAAAACTGCGGAAATCCATGCAGGTTTGCAATACACCCACATACTGCAAGTACAAAAAAGCGAGAGTGCGCACAATCATTTTTGAAGCCCTCTTAAGTTACTGTTTTCTTCAAAAATACCACCTCAGGTGGAATTAACGTAACTGTCGCTGTTAAAATTGCTGTAATCACTTAAGGCCTGTCCGCATTGGACTTTTTTGGTGGAAAACTTAAGCCGTGTCCGCATTGGACTTGTTTTTGGGGAGGTTTTATCGAGACGATGGTAAAATGAAATTTTTTACTGAGACCGTGGGAGAGCATGCGCAGTAAATTTTCCCAAAAAAAGTCCAATGCGGACAGGCCTATACAG
This sequence comes from Henricia sp. BOLD:AAB3569, assembly GCA_037783545.1. Classification (NCBI taxonomy): domain Eukaryota; kingdom Metazoa; phylum Echinodermata; class Asteroidea; order Spinulosida; family Echinasteridae; genus Henricia; species Henricia sp. BOLD:AAB3569. Next base: position 761,416 of record JBBELK010000176.1, read on the forward strand.
AGACGATGGGTACTTTCCCATTTTTAATCCAGTGCGGACAGCCTAAGAAGTTTTCCTCAGTAACTTTTCCCGAGTCCAGCGTTTACTTTTCCTGGCCAACTGCTGCACAGGAAAATTGACCAGGTAACTTTTCCCGAGACAATAAGTCAAGTGCAGACACAGCGAGTCGGTAAAGCGCTCTAGAAGCGTGCGTCTGGGCAGTGAAGGTCATCACACTAAGGGACACTGCGCATGCTCTCCCACGGTCTCCGTAAATTTTGCGGACAGCAGTAAAATTTAGCCATTTTTCATTTTACCATCGTCTCGGTAAAACCTGCTGAAAAACAAGTCCAAAGCGGACATGGCTTTTGACTAACGTTTTTTTACAACAACTCATAAGATTTTGGGTTATTGCAAACGACACAGTGGCCCTTTGAAAGCAATGTGATTGTTTTATGAAGAAACGAAGCTAAAAAATATAAAACGGATGGAAACAAAACTTACACAAACTTGAGCAAAACAAAATTTGGAACGGAACTTTACAGACTAAAATCATGTATAATTTCACTCGTTGTTTGAATTAATCAGTTAAATTAACTGAATTTTGAACAAAATAGGTTGACAAATCATATGTACCATAAAAAAAAAACAGCAACAACAACTTTTATCCTGTAGAATTCCATTTATAGGCCTTGTTGGAGATTTCTATTTATAAGTCTTGTTTGTTTTCGGCGTGGAATTGGACACATGTTTCCGACAGCTCGAAGCTTTTGCTAAAGACCACAAAAGGATTTTTTTTTCTTTTCCATTTGCACATTTAACTATGACAACCGCAGAATCAATTTTAAATATCAATCACTAGTAGTACTGTTGTGTTATTTGGATACCGGCTTGGATGTTTGTACAAACGTATTTAAACATCAAAGGGCACGAGTTGGGCTTGTGTGTGGGGCTGGACACGACTAGTGGCATATTATTCCATTGTGTTAATCATTACTTCGTGTGTAGCCCCGGTGTAATTGATGGTTGGACATCGAATTGCTCAGTTGTAGTACATGTACACAGCTGTAACAATTGTATGTTGATCTTTATTCTATGGCAGCCATCTTGGTATCGGAATAATTTCCTGATTGTACATGTACGTGTACTTTTAAAGATAGATCATTACAACATTGGAGCACGGGAGGTCAGACTTGGGAAAGTCTATGCCTTGAATTATTGGCGGACCGCCAATAACTGGAAATATTGACAGTAATTGTTCGATAACTAAACGTTGGTCGAATTTAAATTTTTATTTTGTTGATGTCTCATTTAAAAGCGAATAACTTTTATGTTTCTAGAAAATTATCAATTTTAAAAAACTTTTTCGAGGTGCCACACCTATAATGCACAGACTGTAGGGCCTATATCTTTAAGCTGTTTTCTTGAAATCTCGTTCAAATTGAAAGATTTTGTGATTGGGTTTGTAACCTTGAGAATGGGTCATCTTTTCTGTGAGGTAAAAAACGGTATGCTAGTTTCAGTTATATTTAATTAAAACTATATAAAATTAAAACTGCAAAAAATCTTTTGATAGAGGTTTATTGAACAGTTAATGTGTAGTTGCTGATAATCTGTCGTTTTTCCTTTGCCATCTTACACAGTAGTCGTCCTGGCAGACCACCGAAGCGAAGCCTCCCTCTATCACTGTCACAAACTGTCCACATGCTCCATGGATTGAGCCATGTCGACCCTCTCAAGAAACCCAAAATGGAAAATGGTAAGACCACAAAATGTGTCACAGGCATGCCTTCTCTTGTACTCAAAACTGTAATATGGGTAATTTGGATATTGGTACGTGCAATGTTACAAATACTTTATGAGAATGTGCATGCATGAGAGCTATGTCGTACCAGTAATGACAGCTGCTTATTTATAGTCAGATGACTTAATGGTTGATTTGATCTGATCTAAAAAAAAAAAAAAAAACAATTTAATTAAAATATGGAGAATTCTATTGGTTTTCGCTATAAAGCGATAACTTTGAGTGAGATATCCGCAAAAAGATCCACCATTGCAAGTTACCTTTATAAAAAAAAGGGCGATTTTTAAATTGACAACCAAAGTTTCTTAAATTGGAAGTTTTTTACAACATGAAACTTCCCAAATTGCTGTCAGTAAATTCTATTTAAATTCTATTCAAGGTGAAATTAGCCAAGACAATTAGCACAGACAATGTACTTTTAAAATTCTATTGTAACTCTGCAAGGTTTGAAATCATTTTGGCCAGTAGGCTTATTTTTGGCTCAGTCAACGAAAGGGGAAACCTTTTGTCAAATCTTTTGAGGGTTAGCTAAAATTGAGCTTTTCAGTCCACAAATCGAAGTTTAGGTGCTCGACCCACATTTTCCAAGAGTTCAGTAACAACTGGAAAAGTTCCTGCCTGGTCGAGTAACCCCCTTGTGTAGATGGATTTCACTGCTCACGAAGCCATGCAGTATACTTCATTATCGTAGTGGATGATTTACTTGTCTCACATAATGGAATTAGACAAGCAGAAACGTCCCAACACTCCAATTTTCCTTCTAAAAATAATTGCTTTGGGGAGTTGTCTCCCATGAGAAGGAAATATAGCTTCGTGTGTTGGTCGTACTAAGCCAATGATTACACACGAAATTTGAGGGGTTTTTTTCCCATCGTTTTCTTGGCGTAATTGGAATGAAGAAGATATTTAGACAGAGATAAATTCTTTGTAAGAAAGGTTGAAAGAAGGGTTCATATTTTATCTTTTGAAGGAAGGTGAATTTACGATTTGGACGTGGGAGAACAGAGCAATTTATAGGATGCAAATTTGTGTAATTTTGCAACTTGTGGTTTGCATTCAGTTTTGTGTGTTGTCTCAAAAAGCAGACACCAAAAATGTCATGTATGTAAATGCCAATTTTCAATCCCGCATTCAGCGGCGGCACCAGACCTGTTAATCTGGGGGGCGCGTGCAAGAGGGGGGAAAACTTAAATTTAGGGGGAAAACAAAAATTTATAATGTTATTTTTTTTGATGGTAATTTTGATGGTAATTTTTTTGATGGTGCCAGCTAATTATGATGGATGAAATTGAGTTTATTATTTACAGCGCAAACAACATTGTAACAAATTGGGTGCAATGGTTTGGGATTAAACTCAATTTCCGCCATCAGGGAAAAAACTGGGGGTGCAAACTGGGGGGGCAAAAAAAATAACTGGGGGTGCATTTGCTTCCCCCCCCTTGCCCCCCGTAGCGCCGCCGCTGCCCGCATTCAACCGTTTCACACTTGTTTCAGCCAAACCAGGTTTATCTCGCCTGGCCCGGGGCGAGTTCAACCCTGAGTTGAACGGGGAGGATTCACACTTGTGCAATGCCAACCGGCCGGTGCGAGTGATATAATCGAGCGTTGCTCGCATGTGTAAGTGCTGTCCCCATCCCCTGCCGGAAATAGTTCCAATTTTCTGATTCATCATCGCTTTTCTGCCCTGTTTTTCTTATTTGCTGCTTGTGCCATTTTTTATTACTACAGAAAAGTGCAAAAGTGAAAGACGGATGATGTAAAAATATCCTCTCAAAACAGAAGCTCTGATTCTCACACATACAACATGCATGTTCATGTGTACACCGCCGCTACCCAGGGGGTCTCTATAAAACGTAGACCTGAACACATTCATTCAGCTGGTAGTATTCATGCAAATTATTTAAAAAACGGTAAAATTTGTGCGCTTTGGCGTGACATTTGTAGCTGACAAGTGGCAAGAATCTCAACCCGGGGCGAACTCAACTCTGCTCGTTTCACACTACCGTTTTCAACCCGGGGCGAAAAATTTCAAGCCTGGTCCCAAGCAGGGTTGAGTTCAACCCGGGTTGAAACCAATCTCGGGCATTAACGCAGGCTTGAAAATCTCGTGTGAAATGTCGCTTTTTTCAACCCTGCGCCAACCCCACGTCAACCCCGAGATTTTGAAAGTGTGAAAGGCCTTATGTTTGGTTATTTTATTTCCATGGTGATTATGCACCACATAAATTTACCAAATATTGCACTTGTTACTTTGCGCAGTTGTACATCCATGCAACACCAAGTGAAAAGTTTGGGTCCTAGGTAAAACCTGAAGGAGTATACCACTGTGCCTCATAGCTCAGCTGGTAGAGCATCTGCTCGGTGTGTCAGAGGTCTCGGGTTCGAATCCTGAAGAGGCTTATACATTTTTTTCCAGAATTCTGTACTTGGTTGCTATATTTCTATTAGGGATGGGACGTTTAACCGGTTAACCATTTAACCGAATTTTTTTTTTGGAAAAACATTTTTTGCCGAACGTTTAAACAAAACCCAATTTTAAAGATTTTACAATAGTTTTCAGAGGGTTATTTGTAATGACTTCATGAAATTGAAATAAATTTATATGGGGTCGTAGTAAAATTTTGACCAGATAAGTTCAATTATTATTTTGGGGGCCTAGGCGTATTGTGTACACGTACATTGCACATGCATCTATAAACACCAGCAACAATCTTTAGTGTCACCGGTTTTTGAATTAACCGTATATTCCCATCTCTAATTTTTATTTCTTTATTTCTAGACACCATACCAAATATTGTGTTTGTAATGGTACACCTGTACATGTCCATGTACAGTGTATACATGTACAATGTACATGTAGGTATATACATCTGTTTATTAATGGTAATTAATATTTCAAATGTGGCTGGGAAAAATATACATGTTTGCAGTATGACTTATGCCTACAGGTCTGGTGCGGAGGCATATATAAAATGGCTGAATATTTAATGACATTTTGTTTTCGTTTGTCTTGCCCCATATTTTGATATGCCCAGAATGTTTACACAAAAAGCATCTGATTAAAACGGACGGCGTTGACTTGCGCGGCCATAATGCAGAACGCCAATCAAGGGGGAATCGTCAATATTGCTTCAGTGGGAATTATTGACAGTAATACCGCACCATCAGCAAGGGGGGGAGGGGGGGACCTCGGATTAGCGAAAGACGGCATGACGTTTCGCCCGTGCCAATGCGAGAACCACACAATAAAATAAATGGAGTCGTGTAGGCAATAATTAATGTCGACACTGCCGGTGAATTAGCGTGACTGCTCAAGCGTAGTGATGGTGTCGCGTGCTGCGGGTTAAAGGAAAGGGGTCTTGGGAGAAATGAAATTGAGTCAATAATTGCCGTAAACTTGGTGGGAATTATTGGTTACGTGAAAGCTTGTATTGTTGGCCAGAAACTGGCAATCTGAAAAATAAATGTCAAAGCAAGCCTATACAGCAACATGTGCTTTAGTGGGGAACAGAAACAAAAGGAAAGATATGCCCATAGGCAGAGTTGTTTATGTGGAAGTGTGGACCCTTTGCTACCATTCATGTAAAACGACAGGGAAACACATCTATAGAGCCTTTGCACGGCGGCCATGACAGGGGGCAGTCACATTGTCATCATGTTTCTAGATAAGTAGGTGCTTCGTGGTTCTATTGTTACATTTAAATAAGAAAACATGCCCCCTGTCATGGCCGTCGGTGCAGAAGCTCTATGGTACTTCAATCAGCCTTTTGCATGCAACTTTTGAATAACGGCTGGCACCTCGAATTCTCCACTTTCAAAATGAAGCGCAGTTTACAAAGTCACATATTATTCTATCGTTGCTACGTGGTGCAAGCCATTGCCTAGCAACCAACAATCTGGTTGCTTTATGCCATTCTCTCCTATACCGTGAACACGGTATGCACCACATAGCAACAAAAAATTAGTCTGGTCAAGTGGATACTAAGTGTGCATGTGAAAGGAAGTACATGTATGCAGTACACAGACGCTATTTACAGTATGTTAAACACGCAAGAGGCTAATTTCTTCAGAACAACTTAAACTTCTTTTATTTTGAGACCTGGGGCCAATTTCATAGAGCTGCTTAAGCATGAAAAAATGTTGCTTGATTAAGTGAGGTTACCAGCAAAATTTTCATGTGATTGTCATGGTAATGAACCAGTCCTGTAACACTGGTCATACCACAATTGCTATCACATGAACATTTTGCTGGTAACCTCACTTTATCAAGCAATGTTTTTCATGCTTAAGCAATTTTTCATGCTAAAGCAGCTCTATGAAATTGGCCCCAGACAAAGGTATTTTCGGGAAAATATGGTCTGTGTTGCCAAAATGCCCCCTTTACCGTGGAAAGACTCGCATACGGAATACTGCTAGGTAAAGGGGTTCTGTCCTCGAAAAAAAGTGAACCTGTGCTGTTTTGGGGAGAGGACGAGCGGGGTGGTTGGTTGGTTACGGGCCTAGAAGAAACTATGGCAATACTCACACAAACATAAAAAAACACTCTGTAAAATTAGAAGCTCACATTTCAACCCTAGCAAAATCTCCTTCGACAGAGATCACACGTGAGAGGCTTTTTAAATGCAAATTCACCTCAACAAGGTCAGCTAGACCACTCGAGATAATGAAAATGAATAATTTAAAAAGGCTCCTGAATCGGGACTTAATTATCCCCCTCAAATCCATTCTAAGTAGCTGTTTCTCTCAGTTACAATCATTAAAACTAACTTTGAAACTCATTTTGAAGATGAAAATTCATGTTTTTTGGGGTTTTCATTTTAATGTGAATTTCCATATTCATGACAAAGTTGTGATGTCCTGTTGGTTTTCGGACACAAATATCCCTTCTATTTTCTTCATATTTTGAAAGTTTTTTTTTGTGACCTGGGGCCAGTTTCACTAACGCTTAGCGGTGATCGCTAAGGCCCAAATCCATCACGAAACTCGAAATCCGACGCAACTTGGCGTACAATGGAATTGAAGTTAACGATCGTTCTTACGATCATCGCAAATTTTTACGTTAGTGAAATCGGCCCCTGTTGAATTATTCCTTGCATTAAACGTTCCCTGTTCGTAGTTAAGAAAAACTGGGGGTTAGAAACGGCAGCATTTTGCCAAAACTCCAGTTTTGAATAATAATGTTTTTCCTGTACTTTCTACTGGTGGGTTCCCAAAGCGATATCACATTTCTTGGCACAGAAATAAGGTGAAAAAGTAGAAATACTGTTTCTTTTGATTTAAAACTAAAATTGAAAAATTGAAATGTCTTGTTACATGTATAGACCATATCGAATAGCCGCCATTTCGAGGGGCACCTTTTGTTACTTAAACTGTTCAACAATGGAAGCACAATATGTGCAACCATGCATGTCCTCAAGAAACTGCCCCACGAAATGGCGGCTATGCGATACGGTCTATACCGAGCGACAAAATAAACGCAAATTTGTAGTTTAATCAAAATTTGAAAATTTCTTCAGTAATTAGGTTGGCATCGAAATATTCATGCTTTGTTATGTATCCTATAACTGCATAAAACTTCTGTGTGCTAAAAATTCCCACTCTCAGATTGACTGCTTTTTCAATCAAAAAGTAGAGAAAAAAACCTTTGCATTTCTGTTGTTGATCAGTATAGTATATATATAACAATATGGTACATATTACAAAGAATGGGCCTGAATTTACTGATCATTCTATAGACGAGCAAACGGCCAACATAAAAAATTAGATGCATACAATGTCTCAGTGGAACAAAAACATAACGGCGCTGTGCCATTAAACAAAAACAGCATGTCACGCAGGTGAGCATGGATGTTTAGTCATGTCCGTGTTTATATTCGCATCAGTGGAGCGTGATATTGAAAAGACCTGCTGCACAATTAACCATCAATAGTAGACTCAAATTAGACACGTTGCTTCCGTAGGCTGCATATTGTGTTTTGATGGAAAATGTAAGAACATTTGCGTGGCTGAAAAAATGGGGGTTGGGGAGCGGGGGAGTGTGTTAGGGTGGGAGCGGGTGGGGAGTTGAGACGTCTGTGGGTGAGGGAATTAAGGAGAGGTGTACGTGTCCCATTTTCCACTCCCTGAGAAGTTTAATTTCCAGCCTTGATATACATGTGGGTCTGTCCACAGTAATGGGGTACATTTCTGTAACATTCAAGATCTTAGGTCCCAGTTTACTTCAAATGTCTTAATTTTATCTTTAAATTATTAAACTAAACTGAGGAAATAACTTTTCCCACCAAGGAGTAAGAAAAATAGTCCTGCAACATACATTTGTGAAAACCTCGTGCACAAATTTTCCTATTACGCATGTAACAAAGACGGAAAAAAAATGTCACAAAATTGTCTGTCCACGTTACATGCGTAATAGGAAATTCTGTACACTTGCTTTTAAAAAATGTATGTTGTGGCAGCAATTTCTTACCTTTTTGGGCAAAGGTTATCTCCTGAGAACAAAACAAGGACATTTCTTTAATTCTGAGATAAACTAAAGACATCTGAAAGGAATTATTGACTTGTTTTTCAAAACGGTACCCCATTACTGTAATTTCAACTTTAGTGATGTTCCCATTGGACTTTTTTGGGTTAAACTACCGTGGTTGTGCGATAGAATTACAAAATTAAGTCCAATGGGGACACATAGAGAATTAGCGTCCCTGTTTAATAATTGACTGCAACCACGATGTAAAACCTACAGGCCGAGAGGGGCCGCAAAGCCGCGATAGTTTTACAGGGCTATATTTTAGTCCAGTGGGAACAGTTTCGCCATGTTGCTCCATCCTTCGGAAGGGATGTAACGCCGTTGGCCCAGGGTGTTTGGTAATGCACTTTAAAGATCCCAGAGCATTCTTCCGTGAAGAGCAAAGGGGATTCCCCGGTGTCTCTGGCAGTCTCTTAAATGGGTTTCCTCACGCTTGCGAACGACAGTGCAATGGGCGCTTTTGAGAAATCCTTGGTTTCAGTACCAGAAATAAATAAATAAATAATAATAATAATAATAATGTTGAAATAACATGACTCTGCAGTACATAATGGGCTTGCACAGGGAACGTTTACAGCACGCTGGCTTTAAATTTCCGCTGAAAACAAGTAGCAAATGGGAACGCACGCTAAGATTACACGGAGGAATTTTCCCGCAAGGTCACGGTAACTCTCCACGAGGTAGCGGAAAAGAAACTCCACTAGGAACACGTGTTTTGACATTCATAAACACTCCAGCACACTTGCTCTATTAGGAAAGTGCATTGAATTCTTCCTTCAAAATTGCTAATAAACGTAATTGCATTCAGCTCTTAATTTTAAGTAATTGTCTGTTGCGGACGAGAGCAATAAAATAAACTATAATTATCATGGACCTTGAGTCATTTTTCAGTCTATTCATTTATTGCATTGTCAAATTCCAAGGTTGTGTGGTATTACAGTCTACAATTTGTTGGCTGGTTGAAATACATGCAACATGCATCTACTCAGTCATTAAGTGCAAATTGGCTCTCTTCCATTAATGTTTCTAATTACAGGCATCTATCTTGATTGTGTTCTTCTTCAGATTGCTTGTTAATCATGTAAAGGTACTTGTTAATTCCATTGTAACATTTACATGTACTTATTTTAAATGTGGAAATGTGGTCAGTTATAAGAGTTAGGCATTTACACAATAATTTTTGTACATGAGTCTTTACACGGTTTTGGCAACACAGACCATATTTTCCAGAAAATACCTTTGTCTGGTCTCAAAATAAAAGAAATTAGTTTCAGTTGTTCTGGGCGCAAAATGGGTTACAAATAGTGTGACAACATGCCTTTCTAAAAACCCTGTGTACAAATTTCCAATATACGCTCGTAACCGGGACGGCCTAAAATGTAAAACGAAATTAGGTCTTGGGGGAAAACGCGAGGAAGTATATCACTGTGCCTCATAGCTCAGCTGGTAGAGCATCTGCCTGGCGTGTCGGAGGTCTTGGGGAAAACGCGAGGGAGTATACCACTGTGCCTTATAGCTCAGCTGGTAGAGCATTTGCCTGGTGTGTCAAAGGTTTTGGGGAAACCTGAGGGAGTTATACATGTATATACCACTGTGCCTTATACCTCTGGTGGTAGAGCATCTGCCTGGTGTGTCAGAGGTCTTGGGGAAAACCTGAGAGTGTATACCACTGTGCCTCCTAGCTCAGCTGGTAGAGCATCTGCCCAGTGTATCGGAGGTCCTTGGTTCGAATCTCAAATCTTATTTTCCCTTTTCCCATGTTTGGTTATTGTATTTTCACAGTGAATAAAATATATGTAAATCAGTCAGTTAGCACTATTGGCTACAATTTCCATTCACCTTCAGTCCAACCACGGAGTTATAAAAAGTCCAACTGAACACCCAAGTTGTTTGTACTTTTTTGTGAAATCTCCAAGTCTGGATTTTGTCTTTAATAAATCCAAATGTACTAACGGAAGTCACATTAATCACAATTTGACAGTGTTTATATGGAAATTTTGGCCAGACTGACCACTGGAAGGTCAGTGATTTTAACCAAAGGATGGAAACCATTACCTTCCCCAGATGTCCATCCTCTGGCCAAACATAACACAGACTTGTCTATTGTTTTAATTTTTCTTTTCCATGCAAGCGGACTTTGATAAAAACTTGGCCAAATTAGAAACATTTGCAACCTAAATGACAAGTCACTGCCTCTTGTTTTGACTGAATTTTTGCGGCTAAAAGCCGTGTCCGCATTGGACCAATTTTTGTAAAATATTTCCGCGAGTTACTGTTGACATTCCAATTGGGTAATTTTTCCATTTTTTTTCTTCAGCCAAAAAATGTCCTCCACCATGTAAAACCTGGATAAAAACGTGTCACCTCATAATTCAGGCCCACACAGAAATTGCATGTCGGACCACAACATGTGTTCTATTGGTTTTAAATTACAATGCAGTCCGTAAAATCTACAATGTAATTCTTCCGCGACCCAGTGCACCCTGTAAGCGACGGAGCGTAAAAATTACAATCAACAGAGCGTAAAAAATTACAATCTTCATGATTTCGGGTGTTTTCCAGCCGTCCGCATTGGACTAAATTTTGTAAAATTTACGGAGATCTCCGTAAGTTTTATGAAAATTAGTCCAATGCAGATTGAAGAGGTCGAGAGGTGTAATATATTTTATTAGTCAGTAAAGTGTAACACCTTTTGTGGCAAGGCTAACTACGTACACCAATATCCGTAAGGGCCACTGAGGCAAGCGGGCGCCACTCTGCCTAAAGTGCCTCTCTGAGCACATGCACTTCTAGGGCTGTTTTTGAGAATCCAGTTGTAAGTGGATTAAATTTTTGAGACAGAGACTTGTTTGATCACCTCAACTCGGCTCCAAGTTTGGGGTGATTCTGCGAAGAAAAAAATTGTAAAGGTCCTCATCAGGATTCAAACCCGAGACCTCTGGCACACCGGGCAGATGCTCTACCGGCTGAGCTCTGAGGCACAGTGGTATACTCCCTCATGTTTCCCTGAGAACTGACAGAACCTTTATCTTGGTAATGCATGGATGTGCAACTGAGCATTTTCTTTGTTATGATTCACCCCTCCCCCACCAAATTCCTTGGTTTCTTACAAAACAATGGTGACACAGTGGATTGGGGTGTCCCTTTTGTTATCTATTGTTCACCAAATAAAACACCAACTTGTGTGGCACTGTCAGGTGTAACACAAAAAAAACCCTGTCAAGACGTCTTACACTTAATTGTTTCAGATAGCACTCGCATCTTGAAAGAATAACATTTTTGCAATTTCATACCAACAACTAAGTCCATGTATTGCCAATTTCCTGATCATTGTCCTAATCAAAAACATTTTGGCCGAGGAAACCTCAAAAAAATAATGAATGCATTGGATCACCCAAAAACAGTTATGACAGCTTCTAACATCATATGACCTTCCACTGTGCTGAAATTTCTTTGGGAAGGCCCTTTCTCAGAAGAAGAAAAACAAGCTCAGTTACAGGAAAAATGACTTGAAACGTGTCAATGAGTTGAAACAGCAGATGTTGGCGTAGTCGGCTCGGTTGGTGGGCCCGACCCACAATAGGATTAGTTGATAATTAGCTCCTCTGTGTGTCCCAAGTTTATCAGGAACTGCCGAGTGCAAACAAAGATAACATAATTTCTGACAGAGCTGGAAAAACCAATCAAAAATCATGGCTGGATACTGCTATGCAAAGTATGTCTCGATTAGCCATCAAATATCATCGATATGGTATTCAGATTTTTTTCTTTCTTTTCCAAAGCAAAGTTATTCTTGAGTTTTAATTGGTTGTGCTCTTAGGATCTCTGCAGGGCATCCGACATATGATAAGAAACACCTTTTAATTTTAAGAAATCCACTCCGAGAATTCTGGAAGGAAAATTTAGTGCAAACATTTGAGACTGTGTACAGAATGGGCTTTTTAAGCCGTGTCTGCATTTGACTTGTTTTTCGGCAGGTTTTACCGAGACGATGGTAAAATGAAAAATGGCTAAATTTTACTGCTGTCCGCATGTGAACTTTTTTGACAGGGAGTTAGGGTTAATGACCCCCTTAATTAGTGCCCCAATTTACGGCTTAAGTGTCTGACTTGCTAATTAGGTTGATTACAGAAGTTATATTACAGTTTTTAAATGACCACATACCGTGTTTCAACTTACCCCGTACCATGTTTGAACTTGCCCCATAGGTGGGGTAAGTCGGAACAGCTGACATGGTCATGTTTAAGGTGGATTATACGAGAAACCATCAACGAGTCCCAACATTTTATAGGCTCCATTTGTATGCTTAAAGTGGTATAGTTGTTTTTTTCTTTAATACATTTTATAGACAATTTTGTGGAAATTGTTCCAACTAACCCCACTCTCCCCTACACTCAATCCACTTTGTGCCCCAAAATGGTGGTGTTATTCCTGAATAAGAATACTGCACAAAGAAAAATCAAAATGCAGAACCTGCTTATTTTTTTTGCTTCGTCTGAATGCATCTTTAGATTTTGGTACTTGTATAACTTCATTTGAGAAGTTTTTATAAATATTCATTCATTATAGGCAAGAAAAAAGCCAAACATATAAACTTGAAATTTCTTAAATCATTTCTCTTGTGATATTTTGCTTTTGGAACATTTAAATTGCACACAGAATTGGAAAAAAATTTGGTGAAATAATTGTTTTTGAACATACATCTGCAACCCCTCTACAAAATATTTGTGGTTTATTTCCCAGAAAACATCTGTCCTGTGATCCACATGTACATCATGTCAATGATAAAACGTCAAAAGAACCAAACATAATCAAATCGGTAGTGTGTGTAACTGCTGATGATGTCGCCAATTGTAAAATGACTTTACTCATGCAAGTTCATGTCCGTTTATTGACCTTTCACATTCTGGGCTTGTTAACTCGTCTGTCAACCGTCAATTTGACAGACTAATACGTGCATTTGTCTTCTTCCCAGAGTACATGTGTTTGCAATGTAGTTGATCAGTTTTGTGGAGGAAACGTCCTATTTCTTAAGGGCTTTTCATACTTGGGATTTCTCGACCTGGGAAATCGACTCTTGGAAATTAACTCCACATTCAATAAAGTATCGTTTCACTTTTGTTCTGTGCAAACTGAGCTTATTTTGGCAAAGAGACGAGCAACTGCGTACACAGACTCGCGAAAAGTGCCCCAAATGTGGATTTTTTTGGGGCCAACTTTTGATGTTTTGGTACCCTTATAGGGTGATACACAAATTCCGCGACTAATTTTGAAAAAAGGGCAAATTTTACGCATTTTCGTGCGCGCAGAAGATTGACTTTTGATTATACTCTTATTTTTTTGTATATTTTTTTAATTTTTTTAATTAAAATACAATGTAGCAATTCTTGAACAGAACAGAAGTTTGTTGAATAGGCCTACAGTAAAAGTTGTGGTTATTGAGGCACTGATCGTCCAGTTACTATAGAATTGCTTTCAAGACTGTTCTGCTTCAGTGATTTCATGTACCGTAAATCCAAGTGATTCCCTGTTTGAACAACGTGCTATGGCCGTGATTCCCATGGTAGAATTCTGTAGTTCAGGGCTCACAGAGACCTGAATTACAGAATTGTTTGTTTTTAACCTGAGACTTGCGTGGGATGAGCTGACCTCTGGAGCTGCGCATCTCAAAAATGACTCTAGAAATGTAGGCCCTCCGGGATCACCTCGGGCAAAGTGGCACACCCTGCCTCAGCGGCTCTTACAGAGGCTGGTACGGTCAGCCTTGCCACAAGGGGTGTTTACACACAGTCAGATTATGATTTTCATTTTTAAAAACCGTATTGACCCCTTTCGAACATGTGCGAATACGCCATTTTGGGAGTCAAATAATGCTGAGTCATTGTAGAAGCGATGTGCGTGCGCACTCTCTCTCTCTGGTGGGTGTAACACGGTTTAATTCACCAATGGGAGCTATGGACACGCACAACGCGCACGCACACTGCTTCCACAATGACGCGGCATTATTTGACTCCAAAAATGACGTCATTGGAAAGGGGTCAATACCCTGGTTTTCATGTAAAAGATTTAGCTACTTTTTTGCGTATTCCAATACAACTCCATATCCCATTAACCATTTTTGCCTTTTTTTATTTGCAAATATGTTTTTTTTTTTACAAGGAAAGACCCATTTTACACAATTTTATGTTTGAGGTTCGAGAATCTGACACCTGACTCGGTCGCGGGGGAAAAAAATCAGTGGACCTTTTATTAACAAATCATCTGGCTTTGAATTATAACTCCAAGGCTGTTGAAGTTTTTTGCGGTGTATCAAATCTTCTTCTGAGAAATGCCGTCCTCAAGATGAATCGGCCATCAATCTATCCTTTCTTGCCCCAAGGCTCTTTCAGTCTTTTGTCTAGCATTAAGATCACAAATTGTATTGCATATCATCTATAGGGCTCTTACTCATTCCGCACAAATGATGACAATAATCCTGGCCCTCTTCAGATGAAGTTGAGTGCATGTGGTGTGTGATTGATTATTGATTCTTCCCGTTTGAGATGAAACGTTGTCATTCACAAAGCCAGGGGCAAACGCGACAAGTGCCCCCAGTCTCGGCAATCATGAAAATGTCAAAATACTCAAGTGTTTTGTAGATCAATAGTTCTTCTCCTTAGAGATGAGATCGTTTTTGTATTTTTCCCTTAAATTTGAATCATTTTGGAGAATGAATCTTGTTATTTGAGTGTGATTTGGGGGAAAATCGATGACGGGGGAGAATATAATACACAGAGGTGATTCATTTAAAATGAAATGACTGATTGTCTGTTCTCGGAACATGCAGATCACCTTGAATAATTTATGGCTTTTCTTGGCCTGCTAAAGATATTTGCTTTGGAATGAGATATTGCCAATGAAAACCCACAAAATGGATTTCATGGATCAAAAGATATAATTAATTAAACTTTGGGAGGTTGCGAAGTTTGAAAATTTCCTTTTTTTTTGCCCCGTAACACCCTGTTTGGACGTCATTCTATACTGATATATTTCATTGTAAAGGTACATAAGAAAATATTTTCCATATTTTGTTCAAATTGATTTTAACCCCAACACTCCTCAATCCTCCAAAATCAATACAATTTTACATACTCCTATAGGGTTAGGGTTAATGAGGTAAAATCATGTTATACAGACAGTTATCTTTTTTAAAACTGAAAGAGTGTATGGCAGCCCTGCATAATACTACAATAACCTGAGGGAATACACCACTGCCTCATAGCTCAGCTGGGAGAGCA
This sequence comes from Henricia sp. BOLD:AAB3569, assembly GCA_037783545.1. Classification (NCBI taxonomy): domain Eukaryota; kingdom Metazoa; phylum Echinodermata; class Asteroidea; order Spinulosida; family Echinasteridae; genus Henricia; species Henricia sp. BOLD:AAB3569. The sequence goes on from JBBELK010000176.1 coordinate 776,999, forward strand.
TCTGCCCGGAAAGTCGGAGCTAGGTCTTGGGTTCAAATCCTGATAAGGACAATATGATTTTTCTCTTATTCCTTGTTTGGTTATTTCATTTCAATGGTGATTAGGCACCATACCAAATATTGCATTCATTCGCATAAGTTCCGAGAAAAATAGGTTCGTAGAGAACCTGATGGAGTATATACCACTGTGCCTAATAGCTCTGCTGGTATATAGAGCATCTGCCTGGTGTGTCAGAGGACTTGGGGGAAACTTGAGGGATTATACCATTGTGCCTCATAGCTCAGCTGGTAGAGCGTCTGCCCGGAGAGTCAGAGGTCTCGGGTTCAAATCTCGAAGGGAAGGAATTTCACGGAGGCCATGGCTTCAATTTCCCCTAGACCCAGCCCCAATGTTATCTCCTACTGCCATGTTCAAATGTTGCTCTTTTGTTATTTATGAACATGACACACAAATTCATCAAGCCCAAGACCAGGAACAAGAGATGGCGTGGCCTTCTTTCCTCAATGTCCTCCGTGAAATTACTTCCCTGATTTGATTTTCTCTCATCCCTTGTTTGGTTATTTTATTTCATTGGTGATTAGGCACCATGCAAAATATCCAGGGTTAGGAGGCCACGGAGGCCATGGAGGCCATTGCCTCTGTTGCCCCTGGTTTGGCCTTGGTGCCCTTTTGCAATCCCCTCATAGACTTTTCCATTTTCCCAATGGAAGTGCCCTTTTTAATCTCCAGAAGACTCCTACACAAATGGCAGTGCTCTTTCAGTGACGAATTGCCTGCCCTGAATATGGCATTATAGCTCAGCTGGTAGAGCATCTGCTCGGTGAGCCGGAGGTCTTTGGTTCAAATCCCGATAAGGCCCTCACGATTTGTCAGTTTCGATGTTTCATTTTTATGGTGAAGCGGTACCATGCCAGATATTGTTCAACTATTGCATTTATTACTTTGCTCAGTTGCGTAAACTTGAACACATCCAGTTACCATTTTTTTGTTTTACTTTGTGATCAAGGACTAGCTGGTCTGAAGGCACCCCTCCCATTCAACGGCTATGAGAGTCTCATGGCCGGCGCCTCCCCGTACCTCCTGACGACGCACCCGTCGCTGGCCGCAAGCAGTGCCTTCGCCCATCACCTGTCGTCCCCGTCAATCTACACCACCGGTAACTTCTTAGGGAGCGCAGCGTCCATCCATAACAGTCTGGGCAGCCCCAATAGCAAGTCGTCATCGGGCAGCGGGGAGCACCCGGGCACGGATAATGATGAAAGCATCTCGCCACGGACTGACCACTCGTCGGGGCGGCCGGGATCACGCGAAATGGTGTCGCCGCATGGCGATATCGACTTGAACGGTGAGGATAAAGAGGTGGATTGGAAACACCAACGTGCTATGGCCGCTATGGAGCAAAGTTTAGGTATGGGTCCCTCCTCACACTACACATTCCACCATGAACACTGCACTAGCATCTAGATAAAAAGTCTTGGAAGAAATCTTCGAAGAAAAGGAAGAAAATGATATACAGTGTATGAAAAAGCAGTGACAGGAATTTCACTTGTTGGGCCTGGCATAGTATTGTATCAAGATTTTCTTATTGTGCGGTTTTGACATCAACTTTGAAAATCCCCCAAAGTTTGGTAAGGGTAAATCTTGTCAGTTTTAGTCAAGATGGAGAGTTTTTTACAGTGTAATTCCAAACTGGCGAACTGATAAACCTAAAAACAGAAAAGAAGGAAAAATTCATAAAAAAGGACCACTTGCCTAAATTTTGTTGACGACTGAACAAAATCCATTGTTAAAGGCCCAGTGTATAATTTGCAAGATGAAACTTTTTTTTATGAATTCATGGAACAGGCCTGTAGAAATTTATGTTACATAGATAGTCTGTGCATCAATACTTCAGAAAACCTTTAAAACCCGTACATGGTTTTTGTGTTAAGTAAATGGTAAAAAATGTGTGGCCGGGCACACATTTATACAACTCATGTGTCAAATTTTGGGCCATTGCAAATAATAGTGAGGTTTCGGTGTGCACGGTTAGTGATTACGACTACGATTAGCCAAACCTCAAAATCGTTACCTTTTTGCTGTCCGTTTTTCACTAAAGTGTAGAGGCGTTGCTATCAGTGTAGACAACAAAACAACACTTGGGATATTTGTGTAAACGCCACAAGTACGCACAAATCGATGACGTAAAATTCACTAATAGTCGTCGTTTTGCCTAACCGTATGCGATCGAAACCTCCCTAATATGTGTGGCGGACCAGGAACCCTCACATGGTCAAAATTTTACAATTCTTGTTGAGCATTTAATCAAATAATACCGGTACACCCTTTACTTATCTCAGAATTGTTTAAATGAGTCCAATATTCATACCACAACTAAAGTTATGACCTTTCATAGACGGTTTATTCTAAAACCCACAAACGGAGAAATCAGGCTTCAAAGTTGGCTATGCGATAAACGTAAATACCTTAAAATGAGGTTAAATTGACATTGTAAAAAAAAGTATAAAAAGTCTAGAGCTTTTCATTTCTTTCAAACTCACATTATTGACATAAAGGACAGTTATTTCACCAAAATTAAAAAAATCCAAGATGGCTGCCATTTCCATTATTATTTTGTAAATCGGCCCATAACTACAAAATGTACGTGGCGACTTCCGACGGGTTTTCCCAGACCGCCACACATATAATGGGCCTTAAACAGTTAAGGCGCCTTGCCTTTGGTACGTTTTTCATCTGTCTCGGACAGGCGCAGCGCATACGCAATGCACACGCAACGCATGCAAAACAGATGAAATCAGAACAAAGGAAAGGCCTTTTTATTGTTATTTATTACCCTAATCATTTTTAATTATTCTTTTTCTTTGCTTTTAGCTAATGCCAGAGACGATTTGCCATCAAATTCACCACCAAACCACGCAAACAACCATTCCAAGACAGCGCACATGAGTAAGGAACCCCACCCACAATTCTCTTAACTACCTTTTTAATGTTTGACCTTAAACAAAATTTTTAAATGGTCTCCCTCCAAGAAACCTGTACGCTGTAACTAATTTTCACTCGTGCCAAGTGGCAGTTCATTCCCCTGCCTGGGATAACAGAAAGTTTGTTTTCGAGGCTTCAACTCCGGGAAACCAGAAAATTGTTTTTCATCAGGAGCAAGTGTTTTTGCACCAAAAATAGCAGAAAAGAATTGTTATCATTAGCCCGCCAGATGTCTGAAACGGTCAGGATGCAGAAGCGGCCAGTTTATAATTCTTTGCAAGGCTTATATGACCGAGCAGTTTGCACACGAGTGGCACTAACGGTTATGTAGGAAATGTGAAACTTGTTTGAATTTAAACGAATCCTCTCTGTGAAAAATAAGATTTGGTAGAAATACTTGAATTTAACTAGATTTCCAGAACATGAAATTTAGATCTCTACCACTGAGTGTGAAGATGTTATTTTTGGTCAGAAAATTGAGACACGTTAACAGAGTGACCAAGCAAAAGTTGGGCTTCGTATTTTGATTGGTCAGACTTGATGGGGAAAAGAATAACATTGAAATTTGCAAAATAAATGCACAGAGGAAGTTCCCAAAATAGATGAGTTTGGGGTTAGCTTTAAGCGGAGGGCATTTGTACAACTGCGGGAAGAAAGATTAAAACCGAGGGCTCAAATAAACATCTTAAGGAAAACATCTGTCAAATTAGCCCACCTTTATGTTATCTGCTGCCAAGGACTGTGAGGGAATGCCATCCAAGCAACACAAAAACAGGAAACATCCATTCTTTCTTAAGCAAGAGGATATTTTTGTACCCCGACACCCCCTCAGGCTCCAGCACCGTCAATGAGTTTGCAAGTTTTTATCAGTGATTGCAACCCCCGAAAGACCGCCCTCATTCTGCGAATTCCGAGTCGACGTGGCACATCCCCAATCCTTAATACCTGCGCCGCGGACCCAGCCCTGCGCGGGCCCGAAACACTTAGCGGTTGTTTGACTGTTGAATTGCATACTTCATTGCTTGAAACCAGAAATGCTATTAGGGGAAAGGAAAGGAGTCGCCAATTCAGGAAATTGGCACGCATTAGCTTGTCACTCGTGCTTCAACCGATGGCCTCAGTGTGTTAGCGATGAGGGATTTTAGACTATATCATTTCCCTCTCGATGCAAAGCTTGGCTGTTTTATCGCAACGCGTGGGTCCTGGGGGATTGGCCTCCTCTGTCGCAACCCCTTAATGTTTGTGTTGTTATTGGCCTGAAACAGCCACAACAGTTTTTTGAAGTAAGCGGCTATGCCGTCCCCTACCAGGTTGTTACATTTGAGTGTTTAATAAGTAGCAGACCGGTAGAAAACTTTCAACTGGGTTTCAGCTCGGGCAACTGGTTGGCATTGGGCGATTACAGCAATTTTAGAATTATCGATTCCAATTCCTTCCATTCGGATTCGATTCCATTTTTTTATTTAACAAAAGTTGGCATTAAATGTAGAAAAATATCTCACAAATCTGATACAAAACTGCCGAATTCCTAAAATGTTTTAATTTCTGCATCCATTCCAAATCGCCGAGTACTTCCTGAAATCGCCAAGACAATACAAATTGATTCCTCCAAATTTCACGATTCTTATTTTTCTCTTTGAATCGACTCCACAAAGAATTCATTTGTAATATGGGCTGAAACATTTTGTTAGTATTCATCCAGTAGTTAAATTTGCCACCTCCGCCACCCCTTCCCCTAAAAAAAAAAAATTGCTCAGGTTATTAAAATTTGATAACCAACATATAAACCCTTACAACTAAATCAATTGCTAATTTAGCTATGAGCTTCATCAATATTCTCTATGAGCTGCCAACTTTCCCACATTTTTGAGAAGACACCTGTGGCCAATTTCATAAAGCTGTTTAGCAGAAAAATTAGCTTAACCCAAAATTGTTTTGCTTTATAAAAATGGATTTTCAGTCAAAATCTTATATTTTGTAAATTATAATTGACTGCTGTTCTTGCTAAAAACAAAAGTTGACATACAATTTTGACCATTTACCCATTTTTATAGAGCAAACAAATTTTGGATTAAGCAAATTTTTCTGCTAAACAGCTTTATGAAATTGGCCACTGGGCCCAATTTCAGAGAGCCGCTTAAGCGCAAGTAGTGACGGCATGCTTACTATAGCAGACGAGTTAGCGCTATTTCATGGCCACGGTGTGCTCAAGCGTGTACTTAGAGACGGCTATTGTTGCGTCACTATCTTAAGCAAAGTTTAGCCATGCAGTTAAGGCATTTTTCAGTTGCTTATCGTTAACGATGCCTGTGAAATAGCAGATGCTCGGTTAAAAGAAAATCGGCCGTTAAGCAGCGCTATGAAATTGGCACCTGGAAAATAGGTTGATCTCCTGACTTCAGACACATCTAAAAGTCTCTGAGGTTGTTAATTGACAATCCAGGAGGGTTTTTATCTGTGTTGGGAGTCGCAAAATCAGTCATTTTCCAGGGAATCTGTTGCAAAGTCTGGATTTGCAGCTCTGGAGTGGGTTCTCACTGAGTCTCTTTGTGCTTAAATGTGACACGCATCGCTTTGAGAAAAAGTGGTGTGGAGATAATTTGGAGGGAAATGATGCACTGAAAAGCACAGAATCATAAAAACACTTTCTGCCCAAGGTAATTCTGTGATTTTGGAGTGGTGTGATTTTCATGAAAGCTGAACTCCAATTCCTGACAAGCCTAGATTGTCTACTAGGATGATCAGTGAAAAGACACTGGGGGGTTGGGGGGGAGGGCCGTCTTTCATTCCCAGCTCTCCAAATTGTCTTCAATTTGGCATACGTTTCAATCAAGCCACCATGTTTGACAGCGGAGATCCGTCAATTGCTGGTATCGTTTCATAATTTGTTATTATAAAATATCAAGAAAAATAAATTGGCCAGACAGAACTCCATGCAGCTGGCGGGCCCCCAGCCTACGCCCCTGCCTTGTTTCACTCCGGATTACCTCCAAACCGCTTTTTCTGAAAGCGACACACGTCGCATTTACGTGCGACAAAGCTCAGTGTGAATCCACCCTCGTCACAAATAGCTTAGGAATTGAAGCAATGTTTCAACTGGTATGCAGTTTTCTTCATACAGTGTTGAAGAATGGAACAAGATATATTTGATCTACTTATTTCGAAATCAAAATTTATTTTCCTCCACAGATGGACTGCTGGCTGTCGACACATCTAGTTCCCGATCCTCTTCACACTGCCAAGATTCCCCCGAGGAGCCGGATCGAGCACCAGTCCACTCTGTCAGGCATTCCACCCCTCACCTCCACCCTCACCCTCACCCTCACCCCCATCCCCACCCCTACATCCCACCCCAACACAATCCCTACCCTCTTGCCAGCTCAGCTACCCTGTCCCTGGAGCACTCTGCCGCTGCTAAGGAGCTCTTTGCACATCCCCAGGGGCCCTCGTCTATCGAGACGTTGTTGACCAATATTCAGGGTCTGCTTAAGGTTGCTGCGGACAACGCCCGCCAACAAGACAAACACATTCAGTTAGAAAGAGGTGAAGATATCATTTGAATTTTGTATAATGTTTTTATTTGAATTTTTTATAAATCGTATGAATTCAGTACCGGGGGGTAGGTAATTATTTGTGCAGTGGCATAGGAAGGGGGTGAAGTTACAAATGTGCATGTGCCATGCCCCAACTCCTTGTGACAAAATCCCCAAAATAAGGGGATGGTAAAAGACAATAGAGAAAAATAAACACTTCTAATGGGTCTTCCACGGATGGGTCTTTCAACAGTAAAGGGGGCATTTTGGCAACACAGACCATATTTTTAAGGAAATACCTTTGTCTGGTCTCAAAATAAAATAAATAAGTTTAAGTTGTTCTGAAGAGATAACTTAAGTCCAAAAAGGGTTACAAATAGTGTGACAACATGCCTTTCTAAAAACTCTGTGTACAAATTTCCAATATACGCTCGTAACCTGGACAGACACTTAAGGACGTGACGCGAGTCACGCGACAGCAGCTTTCATCTGTGCGCATGCGCGAAAACCCATTTAGAAGTGCCCAAAATCATGCAAATTACGGTGCCCAAAATCATGCAAATGAGGTGGCTTAAACCACGCAAATATGCAAATGGTGCCCAAAACTATGCAAATAATGCCCAAAAGTATGTAAATGAGGGTGCCCAAAACTATGCTAATGAGAAGGCGCGGTTATGCGCGTACGGCCTCCGTTTCCTATCTTGTTGTTAATAGATATCTGTGGTCAGGAGTGACAAAATCAGCCATTTTTTTCTAGGAAATACAGTATGTTCCAAAATCAGGAAGGGTTTGTATTTCTGTATTTGTGTCTTTGTGTACATGTATGTACTATAAACCCTTCTATAGCATACTAAAGTAAATATCATAGAAAATTTTAGCATCTTGAATGAACAGATTTTGTTAAGTTTCAAAATCATTCCTCTCAGAGTATAACATGCACTCCAATCGCTTAAAAACGGGGGTGCAATCCTTGGCTTTTTTTACAACAATCCCAAACTTTGACAACTGAAAGTTGCCAAAATAATTTTGGTAGCTTTTGACAGATCTTTTTTTTCCAACGAGTGGTGCACCAAACTCAAATTGCTTTGCAGAGATGCTGGAATGTTGTTCTGATTCCTGTCTAATATAGATTGTAACACTGTTCTTTAGCAAGATATTTTACCACAATCATTACTCCCATCTCCAATAACAGTTGAACTAGGGTAAAAGGCATCTGTTTGTCTCAAAGTAAAAAAACCAATGCCTAATTTCATGGCTCTGTTTAGCAGAAAATTTCAAATCAATACAAAAAATGTTGAAAAAAAAAAAACTTTTTTAAATGTCACACTCTTGTACCATAATTTCAGGAATGACCCTTGTACACTTGGAAATTTTTTTCTCCCTATCTCCCCTACCCCACCTCTCTCCAAACTCATTCTACCAACTCCCACCCCTCCGGCAGCAATTCTTTCTCCCCAGAGACGGACAGAGAACACCCCAGGAAGTTATTAATTTATTTACATGCTCAGTAGTGGCAAGGGTTTGGGGGTACATGGCTCAACTTGATGGGGTTTCATTTCAGAGCACTCTCGGTTGACAGAATGGGTTTGCAGAACTGGCTTTAGGGCCCGGAGAACTGGACAACGCCCTTTATTTGCTGTAGTGAAGCAAAAATGGTTTTATTGTAGCATTGTGATCGTTTTTGATAACTATGTTACATCAATGTTGACTTGGAGACACAAAAAGATTTGCAAAGATTGCAATTTTTCTCTTTTTTAAGGTAGATTTTGTTTAAAATCATTGTCAGTTTCTGTTAAAAGTTTAGCTAGTGTACTTTAGGAAGCTTGCTAGTTTTCAAAAGAACATGCAATGGACTAGATGGCAGGGTAACTGGGTCAAAACGTTTACTGGTAATCTGAAACGTCCATTGCTAAAGCGCAGGGAAACAGCTCACTGGTTTTGGTGTAGACCCAGTAACCTTGGCAACACACAAATGGCGATGTTTTCACTTTAGTACTATAAAGCAGGGTTGTAGTCGAAGTCCATCGCAAGCCTTCACAAGTCCACCACAAGTCCCTGGGTCTTAATTCAAGTCACAAGCTATTCAAATGAACTCCAACCAAGGCATTCTTTTGTGTGTGGTCATCCTTTGCTTCTTGTTACTGGACCAGTGATGGACTTGTCACGGACTTGGGATTTCATCGGCTCTGGACTTGACGACAACCTTGCTATATAGCCAGATTTCATGACACTTAAAAGTGCCCCAAAAGACTAATTTTTATTTATTTTCTCGTTACAGCTGAGTTGAGGCTTGAGCTCCTCCGAGAACGAGAGTTAAGAGAATCTCTGGAAAAACAACTCATGGGCGAGCAAAAAAGGCTAGGTATGTGACATGACTAAGGCTGTGCCTAACAAATCGAATATTCAGTCGTCCATCGAATATTCGGTATGTGCTTTTTCCACTCCAAACCAAACATGTCTTTCAGCTAGGAAGTAGTAAAAATCCTTTCTCCTTTGCTGAAACGACTGCTTTGATGTCATATTTGCGTCCAACCACAAGTCCAGTGTACGAGGGCCGACAATAATTTCTGCAAAAACCTCTTCGGGCGAGAGAATGCAATGCAAATTACAACATGAAGTCTATATATAATTTAAGCACAGATTATTTTTTTAGGATGCAAATTCGACAAGAAAAAGGCTGCTGTATTCCTGTGAGCTGTGATGAGTTCGGATGTGTCAAAATCAATTAATTTGACGGCAAACTTTTTTGTCAAAATCTTGGGGAAAAAAAATCACGCAAATGAAACCCATTTTTTGAATAGTAAATTATTTGAAAAATGCACAGACCTAGACATGACTCGACTCGTTTGGTGTTGTACGAACCAATCTCTAATTAACCCTATACATGTAATACTAGCCAAAAGGTCGCCGATAAAACCAGGTTGCCAGATATGGTCCCGGTTTGTAAAGTAAACTTACATTGAGACAATTTCCTGTTTTGTTGCGGTTATTTGTGCTTGTAACACCTGAGTTCCTGTGTGAGAGTAAAATAAGAACAGCCGCTTGTAATGTCGTTGTGATATGAAAAGAATTACATCCAGCTGGTGTGCATCAGATACGGGGCAACGGGCGGACTGGAAAATGTCTGCAAGTCACTTTAGATCGTTTGTCAGGGATGCTAGAATAAGGGGGACGATAGAGGGCCTACTATTGATACCAGACTAGTAATCTTAACAGGATTAAGTCCTTGGCAACAACGTGCAATTGAATTACTTAAAGTTGCACTGTCCGATTTTAGGCCGATTTGAACGTCAACATTTTTTGTAAAAGTTAAATTGCTATTTTTCTAGAATAGAAAAAGTTACCAGCTTTCATTTGGTACCAAGAACATAAAAATCTGTCAAAGATTAATGCCAGTCGATTAAAAACAAGAAATAATAAAAGAGAGGCCCTGCTTTTATTCGACAGGGTTATGACGTAAGTGTGTTCGCGTACACATACTATGTACATATGAGCGTACGCACATGTACAACATGTGAAGCCCCTTTCAAGAAAAAGGCTTGTATCTCCAGTTCCTGACGTCGGACAATTTAAGTTTTTTATATTTTTCGTTAGAGATACGTAAGCTTTCTAAATTCGTTCGCTTGTGTGAATAATTTTTTTTAAAATCCTTTCACCCAAACACGGACAGTGCAACTTTAAGGCAGGAATGCGGTTACAAGAATCTTATGTTGGTTGAGAATTTGGTCTAGATAAAGGTTGTTGAATTTTAACAGTTCAAAATGCAGCATTACGAGAGGTTTCATTTCTCAAAAGGCAGGTCTTGATATTAACCAAGGCCACCAAGGCCAATGGCCTCATGCCCTACTGAGTTGGCCCTGATGATGCCCATTCAAGATATACACCTTCTGTGGCCTACTTGGCCAACATGCCCTATCCTCTTAAATATCAATTTCAATCTATTGTACAATCTATTGTCTAATTTCAGTCTATTGAACACAATAGTGATCTGTACTTCACACCTGCCGTGTGCACCACATGGCAACAAACATTTAGTCTGGTCAAGTGGATACTAAGTGTACATGTGAAAGGAAGTACGTCAGTACACTAGATGATATTTATACGAAACACGTAAAAAGCTAATTGTCCAATGTAAATGATAATTAAAGATGAATTTACACAAATGCGTGTGCTCAAGCATTTTTTTTACAAGGGCGCCCTCACGTGAATGAAACTGGGCTCCCGACTATCATGGCATTATGGCTCAGTTTTCCATGCAATATAACTATGGAACCAGACTAAGTAGGACGGTGGCTTTGCACACTTTCTTGAAAGCTTGGATACAGTTTTTCAATGTTTTCTCAGAACGTAGATGAGGTACTGAGCTGACTTATACACGGGTTGGTTTTATCACACACATCCTCAATCACACATGAAGATAACGCTGTTTCTATCTTTGTTATATTTTGGATTTTTCATGCAGCTATCATCTTAAAACGTCTGAAGAAAGAGAAGAAGGCCCGCCGACGGCTCCAGGAGCAGTTAGAGTTGACTCACAGCAAGAGACACGGTGTCATAGGGGAGCCGGATAGCGCTGCTGCTGCTGCTGCTGCTGCAGCTGCTGCTGCACTTGCTAGACAGAACTCAAATGAGTCACTCCGGGCATTCAACGGTGAGTGTGGTCATTGAGCTATATATATATAACTGGAGACGGCATCTGGCTGGAATCGCGTCCGCGCGTGCATTTTCAAAGTAGGGTAAACAACAATCTTGTTCGTATGCATTGTACACGTACTGCAGCAAAGCACGCAAAGTGACGCGTTAATACCCTCCCTACGCGCCGCCATTGTTCGGCCGCGCATTTCTACACAAACACTCCCAGATGGCGTATCCAGTATATGTATGTAAATCAATGAGTGTGGTATTCAATTTTTGATTTTATAATTCATGTAGACCATATGTTTGACAGATTTTTGCCTGAAAATCGTAAAACTGACGGTGTCTAAAAAGTATGAGTACGAGTTGCCCCGGAGACGAATTGTTCAGCGTACATATTTATTCTGAGATCAGCATGTTATTTAAGGAATTGTTCGTTTTCCCAACAGAGTCCCTCTCGCACGAATTAGAGAAAGAACGCATCGCAAGAAGTGAATCCGACAAGAAATCAGCCACGTCGGACAACAGCCCTATATCGTACAGTCCCCCGCCGCCCCAAAACCAACCACCCCCACCACCATTCCAGCAAGACCAAGCTTGTAAGTGAAAAACGCTCAAATTTTACACCCAAAAACACAAAAATAAATGCAGCTTCATTTTAAACACCCAGTAGATGTTCTATGTGGTTTCCTCATGTAGGCTAGTAGGTTTGTTTTGCTTTTTGGAAATCATGCATGGCATATTTTTCTTTCTTGTCCACCTCTTGTCAATGTTGAGCAACCTGTGATGTGTGTGTTGAATGACGGCTTCAGTCACATGACTGCCAGGGTGTCCTAGAAAAAAATGAACCAAGATTAAAATGCTAAATATTTGGTAATAACTGAGGATTTCAGAAAATGGTAACCACTACATCACCGTGTCCTCCTTACATCATCGCTACAAATGTGGACAAATGTCCATGAGTTTGGGAAATCTGGATGCAGTAAAAAGCAACCTGGCTCCACCAGGATTCAAACCGCGGACCTTCTGCTTAACATGCAGACGCCCTACCAATTGAGCTATGAAGCCAACTGGTGGTCTTGAATCACGGTAGTGCAGTTGTTCCTCACTGATTGGGATTGGCTATCACGTGAGCTTGGCAAGCCCTACAGAGGGATAAACCCTTCAATGAGATAATGAGCTATCCCAGAGATCATTTAAGATATGCCCCAAACCTCTGCCCGGCTTGCCCCAATTATTTAGTATGAATAAGTGATTACCTTTAGGGATTATGACCCTAGGTCAGGGAGGAACGACTGCGCTAGCATGATTCGAAACCACCAACAGTTGGCTTCATAGCTCAATTGGTAGGGCGTCTGCACGTTAAGCAGAAGGTCAGCGGTTCATATCCCGGTGGAACCAAGTTGTTTTTCACTGCATCCAGATTTCCCAAACTCATGGACATTTGTATCCAATTTATTCACCCTGGCGGTCCTAGCTGGGTCATAATCCCTAAAAATAATCACTTATTTATTTTTACACCATCGAAAAATCCAGAAGTCCTTCATGGATGACGGAGCATTGATGGTTTGAAGCAGAAATGGCTTTGATTACGAATAAGTTAATCGGCCAAATAAAAACTTTAAAAATCCTTTATTCAATTATAAACTTTCATGTTTCCAATGAGAGCACTACGTAAAGGGTTTTTGTCATGTAATTAGCTTTTTAATGGGGAATCAGTTTGTGGCGTAGCGTTTCTTTCCTCGCCTTCCACCTCTATGGCCCTGGTTCGAATCCCGTCCGGGTCAGTATGGTGGACTGGGTTCTCGATTCCTGCTTGATTCCGTAGGTTTTCCTCCCACCTCTAAAACTGAGCATTTCTTCCTGTTCTCTCGCCGAGCTGATAAACCTCCTAAGTGGCTACAGGGCAACGACTAGGTCGGCTAATCTCAGCAACTAAACTCCTCAAAAAAAGTTCGGAAAGTCAAATTTGACTGACGATTTCTCTCTTGTTACTAAATCATTTACCTTGAATTTGGTATCATTGGAAAGCCCTGTTATTCCTCTTTACGATGATGTGTCATTTGTTATGATTAATAAATTGGGGGATGTGCAGTATAGCTGAATACGGAGGCGGGTGTAAAGTGAAATGTCAAAAAGTGCATTGCTTTTGTCAAAAAGTGCATTGACACATTCCCATCCTCCAAGCAAAAGGGGAATGCACTGCATGACAATAGCAGTGAATTTTGTGACATTTCACTTTCCACCCACCCCTGTATTCCGCTATACTGCACATCCCCCAATTGATTAATCATAACAAATGACACATCACTGTAAAAAGGAATAACAGGGCTTTCTAATGATACCAAATTCAAGGGATATGATTTAGTAACAAGAGAGAAAATCGTCAGTCAAACCTGACTTTCCGAACTTTTTTGAGTTTAGATCCCTTTAGGTGATCATACGAAAAAAGCTTTTTAATGTCGGTTTTTTTTTATGACACCCTGTAGTAGGCATCAATCACTCATTTCTTTCGTGGTGTAATCGTATTATTTCCCCCCTGTATTCATTTGTTTATGATGTCGGTTTCTTCCCCACAAAAATGCTTCTTTTGCTTAATTCTTCTAACTACTAGAACAAAATTTTAAGGTTACATTCATACAAAAATTACTTATCTCAATAAAGCCTTACAAAAGTCTCAAGAGACACGCACCCCACTTACTCCTTTCCCAGATTATCGTTGGCAAGAATTGGCAGATGGAAGAATAAAACGAGTGGACTACTAAAACGTGCAAAACATAAGGCAAGCCAAAAAGACTCACAGATACACCATATCAGTAGCTGAGCCTTTCTGATTGGTCGAGATGAGAGCATGTGACCACAGAGGGCTGATGTGATTGGTCAATGGCTCAGTGACATAATGATGTAATAATTTAAAGAACGCTGAATGACGCAATGGGGCGACATTTCGGCAAGACTCTCGCCGGAGACCACCGAAATTTCGGCAAGAATCACTCAAAATGACACCTTATTTTTTTACCCGAAGCTTCCGGAGATGCTTCCAGACCGAAGAGAAACAGCTCCAGTCCCGATAAAAATGGTTCTCGACCTAAAAAAAATGGTTTTTGACCTAAAAAAATTAATTTTAAACTCAAAAATATTAGGGCGACACCAAAATGTCGCCCTATTGAGCAGGTCGCCCTAATATACCTTTTTTACACACGATTTGTCGCCCTAACCTGCAATTCATAGTTTTTTACTTACCAGTCACAAAGGTCTGCTACATGTACTTGGTATTAATATTAAGTGCACGTTTATGCTAATGTATGCATGACATTTTTCTGTATCTCCTTTCTGCAATTAGACATAGTATGAAGCATGCAAATAAGAGATTAGCGCCGTCCAAAGTTGTCAACATTTTCATGGAACTTCAAAGCGTGCTGAAGTTCACCATCTATGCATTGTTTAAAACAGAATCAGGGTGGCACAGATTAGGCAAATTTCCACTGTACAGTTGGTTACTTATCAGGGGCGGATCCAAGATTTTTACCAGGGAGGGGTTTTTGCGGTGCGAGTGCCGAAAAAAAAAGAAATACAATATTTGTTTTAATTTGGAGGGAGGGTAGCCAGTCATATCGGCTTATTGCGGACAGGCGGATGCACAAAATGCATTAAATTAAAAAAAATAAAAATAATTGAGTCCTAGCAGGAGGGGATTTTGACACCCAAACACCCCCCCTCCCCTCCTCTGGATCCGCGCCTGCCTATACACACAAACGTGCATTTTGTTTTTTCCTCCATTTTGATACTTTGCCAACTACTCGCGATTAATCGACTACTCGCGAGTAATTGCTGCAAGTCATACCCAGGACAAAACTCCACTAGTCGCCCAGCGGTACTTTACATGCACTGTTGACATTTTATGGCAGTGACAAAAAATGTTAAATATTTTAAGGAAGGGAGGGGGTCTTGAAAAATACTACGCTCTGTAGAACCGTGAAAATGTTGACAACTTATTGTCCATAATCTCACACTATTCATTGTTAATGTTTTGAGTTTCTTGTTAGTCTGCATGGATTTGTTATTTTGCATGCATTGTAACTATGGCTTGTAACTTTGTATGATAACAGGACAAACAACTGATAATCAAACACGGTGAATCTTGTCTATAGTGGCCACCCTCACAAGACCGTAAAAAAACTGGCCACTATACTGAGCAGGTGGCCTCTTTATCAAGGTGGCCTTAATAGCAGGTTTGACTGTACAGCTCATTTCAAGACTTATTTTTGTTTTCTTCCTCAATAATTGCTTGTCTTTGTATTGTTTCTGATATAAATTTTGATGCCTAGATTCTGTCAACAAATTTATCTTTTTATAAAAGTTTTTTTTTCATTGTTATTCACACATTAAATCCAGTTATATTTCCAATTTTCAGATGCTCATCTGTATTACAAGCATGCAGCAATGTTTTCAGCCTAGCCACAAACTCGGAGAAAGCTTGACCAAATTATGCTTGGAGGAAGGGAAAACCAGGGGGATTTACCAACAACATTGACATGAAGAGGTCACAAAGAATCAAGATATCGTGATTTAAAAACATATTTCCAAACTTGTTTTGAGGGCTTATGTCACTTTTTGTTTCATAACTGCCCATTCGCTGGCAGAATGTGACGTCAATTACTGCATAGACGCATTCTCTTCTTTTACAACGGTTCACACTTCTTGCATGGCAACGCGTTTCTCCATTCGTTTTGCACAGAAGCCACAAGGGGAACATTCTCTGTGGAGTTTTTCTGTTACAAAAATCACAAGCTATGAGAGTAGGTATGAGCAAACTATTGCAAGTCATTATTGTCCTTATTTTTAAATATTTTCTTCTAAAAGAATAATAGTAGAATACACTGTGCGCAATTGCAAACACAATGGATGTAAAACGTGAGCGTGAACCAGTAACCATTGTTACGGTCCAGCACCCGCAATGTGATGTCACGACTCCGCCAGCGAATTGGTGGAATTTGTTTTCACCAGTATTTTATTAGAAAGCAAGATAATGTTTTACAATTCGTTTTCTAGATGCCTTGTGGAAAGCCAATATACCTTCATTTGAATATCTGTTATCGGAGCCTGATCTTTTGTGAGGAGTTTAATAGACAAATTGCATCAGATCATAGGTTACCAGACTTAAACTTTCACAACCAAAGAATTTAAAACAAGGGTCATATTCTATGCAGGGTGGGTTTATGCATTCGCAGGGTAAGGGAAACCATTAAATTTTAATTATTGTCAGTTGGAAGTTTAGAACAGACAAATTCACTCCCACGTGCATTTGTACACAAATGCCAGTCGCGTTACATATTGGACAGGTTAATTTCTTATTTATTACGATGCCAAACTGCTCGAAAAAAAGCAGCGTTTTAATAAAACAAGAAGTGTACAGTTTTTGAGTTTTAATAATTTATAGTTTCCAGTGTAATGTGATTTGTTTTAATGAAGAAAGGGACGTTTGTAAGTAAATAATGCATGGTCGGCGTACAGTCTTTTATTGCATACATTCCCAGTGGAGTTCGGTAGCATTTACGCATGGTTTCCTGACTTCACGTGTGTTTTAAATGTTGAATACGTATTAAAGATGACTGTAGATATTTGAAAAAAAATTAAGGTCCAAATTCACGTCCCAGTTTATATTGATTATTTCTTTTTTTAATTGATGGTTTTATTTTTAATGAACTCTCAGGGTATGTTTAATACTGCTTTTACCCCTTTTTATCTATGCACATGCAAATACAAAAACAACTGTAAATGTAGATATTTTTAAGGACCAAATTTTAAAGAGTAAGATGCTACTTTTCCACAAAGCCCACAAATCATGCATTACAAGGCAAGCAGGTATTTAAAATTGGTTAGTCGAGGTTGACTTGAAAATCACTTGATAATTTTGTTGGCAAACCAATAGACTGTATTAAATAGCCGCCATCTTGTGGGGCAGTTTCCTTGTTCCTTGAGGACATGCATGGTTGCACATATTGTGCTTACATTGTTGAACAGTTTAAGTAACAAAAGCTGCCCCACAAGATGGCAGCTATTCGATACGGTCTATAGCTAACGGAATAA
This sequence comes from Henricia sp. BOLD:AAB3569, assembly GCA_037783545.1. Lineage (NCBI taxonomy): Eukaryota > Metazoa > Echinodermata > Asteroidea > Spinulosida > Echinasteridae > Henricia > Henricia sp. BOLD:AAB3569. The sequence continues at coordinate 794,239 of JBBELK010000176.1, forward strand.
TTTTTGAAAATGTCCTATGGATGGTTGCTATTATCTCATCTTGTTTTGAGGGTGTTACAGACGTTTGACACTGCAGGGTTGTAGTCGAGTCCATTACAAGTCCAGAGCCGATAAAATCACAAGTCCGTGACAAGTCCATTAACAAGAAGCAAAGGATGAACACTCACAAAAGAATGCCTTTGTTGGAGTTCATTTGAATAGCTTGTGACTTGAATTAAGACTCGGGGACTTGTAGTGGAGTTGTGATGCACTCGACTACAGTCCTGTTTGACGCGTATTTTTAACCAGGCATTAATTCACCTATTCTCTTTTTCATGCAAACTCTACTCGACGTCCGCTTTTCCTCATTTTCCCGACAATTTATTGGCCATTTCGATAGAATAGTGCAATAATGTACACATTGGAGCCACGCTTGCCTTGTCAAAGTACTTTCACAGATGAACGGGGACCACGAACCTCATTTAATAAGTTGATATATCTCGTTGGTTTGATTCGGAGCGGAAGAAATATCCATCATTCTCTCCCGCTTTCCCGCCCGCCGTCTGTTGGCTGAAATTTGTCATTAAAGACAGCTTTTCTTAATCAGCAGTCGGCGTGGCAGTTGGCAAAGTGTATTAATGGGAGTAGAAATTACTGTAAAATGGACTAAATTTAAATTGGAACCTTGACAATTTTTGTGAAATGTAAATTATGTGTATTCATGAGTAATATTGGTAATTAAGCTTGGACAGTAGTGCCAAATGTTGACAGTGTGCTTCGGTAGCATGGGTGTAAAGTGTATTGACTGTGCTTGGTCAATTTCAGTTTGAGAAAGAAATTTCAATAAAACATGGATTTTTTGTCTTTTTTCCGGTTTACTAAAGTTATCAGCGTCAGAATGAAATCTTCCTCAAAAAATCTGATAGGACGCTATCGGGCAAAAAAGTGCAATTTGAGTTTTATAAAACTCACTTTCTGGTGAATTTTGTTTGTTTTTGCTTGATAATCTTATTCTAATGCTAAACTCAGTCAGACCAAGAAATATATCCATATTTTATTACATTTTTATTTCTCATGGTGAAATTGACAATCATCACAGACAATACACATATTTTCTCTCAACAAATTGAAAAATGTTCAATGTGGAATCGTAAATTTTTAGCAACAAGTCAGTTTTAATAAAATGAAATAGGTTTCTCATTGTGACGATCAAGTAACTATAGAATACACATTTTTGACTCCCAACACATGATGAAGGCTTAAAGTTAGCAGTTAAACCTTGTGGTCCACATCAATGATGACGTGAGACCCGGCAAACAAATTGTATTTTATTGTTTAAATTAATTTATTGTGTGTGTTCCGTATCGTATTTCCATAACCATATGACTTTATCCTGTCCGGTAGTGGAAGAGATTCTGGAATAGCACAATTGTCCGTTTTGATTTTGTCACAATTATTCCTGGTTTTAGAGACAACAAGTGGAAAATTCTGGGGATAAATGTTCAGTAGCGGAAATGGAGGCTTGACAAATCTTGATCATCAAATGAAATCCAGTAACCCTTCCGTTCAGCAGCGCATTTTTGTTTCTGTTTTCCCATTAGTACACCGTTGCCTTTCAATAAATCAACTAAAAAACAAAACCATTTTCTGGCAATGATTAGGCCTACACAATGTAACAGAAAGTAAACATTCGTCTTTCTGTTTTTATGGGTTCAAGAATTCTGTAGAAAAAGTGAAAGTGCAAATAACATTCTTTCATGTGTAGAGTCGTTTCTGTGAATCGGTCATACAAATAGGCCTACATGTTTCTGAAATGTTTAGGACATGTTTGATTCAAGTGATATGGTCCCGAGCTCAGGATCAAAATTGATCTTTTGATAAGAATGCGTCGGTGTTAACCGCAATGATTCGGAGTGCAGTTGATCTCGAGCGCAGCTAGCGCCAGAAGTTGCAGTCAATGGTCATGCATGAACAGAACAATGTGTTTATGTACGTACGTACACGCAACAGTATGCAAGGCCACTTGAATTTCGCGCGCTTTTCCCCGCTACGGCTGTGGATCTGGAGCGGATGCGGTCAAGATTGATTGCTTATCTAATTGCAAACTGATCCCGAGCTCGGGGTTCGACCCTCCGCGAGACCAAATCCCGGGGGCCAATTTTGGTCCCGAGAGCGTTTACACCCAGTTTGTGATCCGGAGCTGATCCCGAGCTCAGTGTTCGACCCCGAGCTCGGGATCGAGCGTAAACAGGCCGTAAGTCAACGGACTTGAAATTGTACCCCACACTAAACTAGTCATTTCCGGTTTTATTAATATTAAATTCTGTGATTGATCAAATGTTGTGTTGCATTAATCAACTTCTAGATGTTTCTCCCATATTTTAATGTCTTATTCAAACAAAATTGTATTCTTTTACTGAAACATTGACATGTAAATATGAGATATAGTTAGAAAGCATTACAAGTGTACATAACAAAGTTGGCAATGTAAAGTTAAACAATTTTTTAACAGATGTCAGAATTGACATGTCTCCTTCAATAGCAATGACTTTCTCAATGTTAAACACTTTCCGTCTAAATTTTTCCTGTAAATCTTTCAAATTAATCAGTTGTATTTTGAATGTCTTTCTACTAGCATAGTGGTACAGTGTGCATGATAAATCGGTAGGTTTGAATGTGTGTGTTACGGTAGGATGTTTTTTTAGTTGCAATTAATTATTATTGTAATATACCTTATTTTTATTTTGTTTTTGTTAAAAGTAATACTTGTACAGTTATTCTGAAAATAGACGCTACACAACATTTGTGTTACCATATTAGTGATCAGTTGTATTACAACTGGTATTACATTTTGTTTGTGCACAGTTGCAGTCAAGATTTTTGAAAAATCAAAATAATTAAATCGATGACAAAAACACATTTAATGATTTAAAATTGCAAAGCAATGTTTCCAACCAATTTCATGAAGACCTCGGATATACCTAAAAATGGAAGTCTTAATCCGCTAAACAAACATGAATTTAGGAGTAACATATGGGCATTTTCACAGTTTGTAATGTTACATGTCAGTTACCATGAAAAAGCCCCTTGAAATGACACAGTGAGCTACATGTAGTGTGTCCCCTGTGTCATTCTATGATACGACATATCCTGCACCCTATGACACGCTACATGTAGCTCTATGGGTCATTATAAGGCCATTTTTATGGTAACTCACGTTACATGTAACATCAGTTGCCATGAAATGGCCCTAATTGAAATGACCCAGCGAGCTACATGTACATGTCGTGTGTCCCCTGTGTGTCATCCTATGTCACGGCATATCCTCCACCCTATGACAAGCTACATGTAGCTCTCTGGGTCATTATAAGGCCATTTTCATGGTAACTCACGTTACATGTAACATCAGTTAATTACCATGAAATGGCCCTAATTGAAATGACCCAGCAAGCTACATGTCGTGTGTCCCCTGTGTCATCCTATAACAGGGCATATCCTGCACCCTTATAAGCCCATTTTCATGGTAACTGACGTTACATGTAACGTCGGTTACTCTGAAAATGTCCTTATAGTGGCTGTCAAGCCATATTGAAGGCAGAGGCTCATCAATGCACGTGTGAGGCCAAATTCATGCCATAAAACATGCAGCTCCATGCCTTTGCTATGGAGCTGCGTATTTCGTGGCACGAATTTGGCCTCACGCACGCATTGACGAGCCTTTGCCTTTAAAGAAAATAAACATTGACCAGTGTATAGAATTCTTTCCCGGAAAAATGAAACTGATCATGACTGATCACTCCACAAAGCTTCATTTCCTTTTCTCGAATATCAAAGGCAATTTATCTTGCACTGCAACCAAACGCTTTAAACCAATTTCATTGTCTGTTATTACTGCCATGTTCAAACATTTTTTCCAACAATCAACTCGTCATGTGATTAGTAAATCCATCAAAGTGGTATTGCAATAAAGAAAGCTTTGTATTTTAATAACCGTTTGAGATGATCATTTGTCATTTTTTGTAGGGGTCGGCCTACTCTAATTTTCATATGCAGCACGATATGTGGCAAACGGACTCCGCCCTACCATTGTTTCCCTATTGTGTCTCAAACATCCAAGGAATTTCCAAGGAATTTCCAAGGAATTCCTTTCAGTTTTTAGGGGAGATTGGTGCGTTAACAAAAGGGAAGAGTGTGTTGAGGTATAGGGGTGTTACGATTTTTGCGGAATCGTATCGGCCTAGGGACTCGGAACAAATGAGAAACAAAACTATGGCCAACAAAAAATGTGTAACTAGACGATTTGTCGGACAAACAAGATTTAACAGATCTGTTAACAGATCTGTTACACTAACACTAACACACAACGACTGGTACCTTAAGTATTTAAAATTCGGCGCAAAATTCGACCAGCGGTAGTGGCGCTGTGGTAGTGGGCGGAACTCTAAGGCATGAGGACCCGCGTTCGGTTCCAAACATCCCCTTGGAATTATCAAGTTTTTAAAAAAATTATTAAGTTCTGACTGGTGGCGCAAAATTAAGCCAACGGTAGTGGCGCTGTGGTAGTGAGCGAAACTCAGAGGCCTGAGGACTTCCGTTCGGTTCTCACGGCACCTTGGAATTGATCAAGGTTTTTAAAAAATGACCAAGTCCCGACTGGTAGGACATATACCTTAAGTATTTAAATTACGGCGCAAAATTCGGCCAACGGTAGTGGCCCTGTGGTAGTGAGCGGAACTCCGAAGCATGGGGACCTACGTTCGGTTCCTCACAGCACCTTGGAATTGTTTTAGGTTTTTTTTAATTGACTAAGTCCGAACTGGTACCTTAAAGGAGTGTGACCAGATCACTTTTTTTTACCCATAACTCCCCGGGACTTACCTTATGGGTCATGATATTTTTATATCATAACATCCGTTATATTTTTCTGATTACGAAACTAAAACTCCCGCGCTTCTAGGCCGCATATTTCCGAGGATATCGTCGAAAATCCACGGATTATTTGTAAACTAATTTTCCAGTATCAACGTTTATCCGCTGAAAGCATACTCGATAGTTTTGTTCAATTTTTTACTGGAAATTGCGAATGTTTTCGGGTTTTTGGGACATGGGAGGTGTGTATGAAAATGGGAGTTACTTGATAATATTGGTAAGTTACATCGAAAACTATTTTCCAGAAACTCTGGTCACGCTCCTTTAAGTATTAAAAATACGGCGCAAAATTCGGCCAACGGTATAGTGGCCCTGTGGTAGTGAGCGGAACTCCGAAGCATGGGGACCTACGTTCGGTTCCTCACAGCACCTTGGAATTGTTTAAGGTTTTTTTTAATTGACTAAGTCCGAACTGGTACCTTAAGTATTAAAAATACGGCGCAAATTTCGTCCGTCGCTAATGGTACTGTTGCTAAGTGCGGAACCGCGGTACCGGGTTCGAAACCCGGTAAAGGAAGGTTTTTATCTTCACGTTCTCCTGCTTGTGCTATTCTTTAAATATTATAGAATCGCTCTTCTCGCGGGGGAACCCAAGATGGTGCATTCGGTAAGGGTGTCGCCCCCCCAATCGGGTGATGCGGGTTCGAATCCCGTGGGCGCGCGACATGATCCAGCGGTTGACACACCCGTGGCTGGTCGAGCTCCACGGTACTCCGACATCCACGGGTGTTGGTCCCCTAACTATATAAAATAAAATGAGATTTTGCTAAAACTTTGTACAATAATTATCTTTAAGAGCAATACAATTCTTGCCCCTTTTCGCTCCTAAAACCCCGAAGGTGACGGCGCCAAGGCTCGAACCCCAATCGCCTGATCGGGAGTCAGAGTACACATCCACTGTGCCACATCAGTCGTCCTGAAAAAAGATGTGTTCGGAACTTATATTTAAACCTTAGGATGCAATGAAACGTCTTGAATTTAACCAAGTAGAGCAAAATAAACTATACAATATCAGTTCACAGCGAAGTGAATTGAACCTCAATCGCCTGATCAGGAGTCAGAGTACACATCCACTGTGCCACTATTCTATCCCGATGTGTTCGGAACTTTATATTTAGAGCTTAGGTTGCGATGAAACTGCAATCTCACAACAACGGGAATTAAACCTGTTACGTGTCGGCGGAAAGATCTTAAACTCGCCTGAACAGTTTCAACGTAAAACCATTGCATGACGAGCAAATACAATTCTGAAATTATTGATTAATAAATAAATAAACTTCATGCATATTCAAGAAATATCATCTATGGGTTCTCATCAACATTTCCTGCAATTTTCACGAAATTCTGAATCATAAAATTGTTGGCCAAAAATTACAAATTTCCATATTATAAATTGTTTCCAGCAATTTTTCTCAAAATTGGCAAAAAATGTCTCAGAAATTACCCCTTATGAAAATTTAGCCCATGTAACCTATTTTGGCAGTTTTCCAAGCTAACTTTTAAAAACAATGGAAATTTTGGCAAAAAAACTAAAATTTTCCCTCAGAAACGACCGAAGTTTAGTAAACTAATGTAATAAAGCAGTGCAGTGATTACACCAACTTTTTGGCTTCCACATCCAAATTGGAGATTGCAAATCTCACCACTGCACAGGTGGATTTGCGTGATATTTGGCACAAATACAAAGAAAACCAGCCCCAATATAATAGGCCTGTACCAAAAATAAATCAGCCTGGCAGATTAAATGACAGAAACTAAAGTGCAATTTCACGCAGCAGTCTATCAAGCTTGCAAACTTCGGTTACGGATTTGACCAAGTTGACGTAATTAGTCACAAAAATTAATTGCGAAGTTGTATCTAGTGCGCGAATTAAGCCGCCTTCTAGCTTAGAGAAATTATGAAATAAGAAGGGGTCTTAAAATCGATTTATTCAGACAAGTAGGCACTTTTTGTTACGATTTTTCAGCTGTAATATAAGAAATATTCATGTAGAATCATCATCAATCAGCTTTATCGTCATAGCAATCGATTTAATAAGTCAAACAAATTAATTGCGAAGTTGTATCCAGTGCCGGAATCAAGCCGCCTTAATCTTAGATAAATTGGGAAATAAGAAGGAGTCTTAAAATGCGATTTATTCAGACAAGAAGGCACTTTTAATTTAGATTTTTCAACTGAAGCATAAGAACAACTCATATAGAATCACAATCAACCAGCTTTATAGTCAAAGCCATCGATTTAATTAGTCAAAAAAATTAATTGCGAAGTTGTATCCAGTGCGCGAAGCCGCCTTAGATATGTTTTGTGCACGCACATGCGTCGCTTGAGGCCGCTCTTTGTACCTCCTTCAAAATGGCCGCGAAAATGTCGAAATGGCCTTAGAGCAAAAACAATGAACAACGAAGACACGTTTTGTGTCAAATTTGGGGATTCCGTGGCCTGCTTTTTGGAACAAGAGATGTTCGTCTGTTCACGCCAAACTGAGGGGCGCCGAAGCCAGTTGGCACGATCGATTTTGCTTGCATTAATAAATTTCGTCATGAATCTTTGTGAACAACGACAACGTCGGCGCATGGTGGTGGGTCGGCGCCTGTGTGGCCGGCTGTGCAGCTTCGCCGCCGAGTGGCTATACGCCTATAGTTAGGTAATGCATGTTTCTTCCTCCATGGGTAATGTTATGCACCTTGTACTGATACTGTATACCTATCGGTATTAAAGAGTTGAGAAGCTGACCCTGTTGACTTATTAAGCATCGTTAAAAGGGTTAACATGTGCAGATTTGATGGGAAAAACCAATATTTTGGGTGAGAATAGTTTAAGATTTTGTGAGTAAACACTTTTTTTTGTATTTGTGAATATATACTCTACAATTCTTTAAAGATGCTCGTCATACTATAGGGACTGCTAACCCAATCCACATACACGCCCAGGATTCGAAATGGGTACGCCAGAGGAAAGGCGAGGAAAGAACCACTACGCCAACCGGACCGCCCTTAAAGGAGCGTGACCAGAGTTTCTGGAAAATAGTTTTTGATGTAACCATAGAGCAAGGAACAGAAGGAGTTACAACTCAGCCCCTCCGCTAATCAGATTTATTGAGAGCAATTATCACCTCCCTTGCCCTGTGCAAAGTGTACGGGTTTTCTCCGGACCATTATCGATCGCCCACTGGGCGCTCAAAGATCGCTGACCGCAGCCTGGCTTTATGTACCCTACGTGTGTTACCGAGTTTCGCTGCGCGTCACTAGTATCCGTCGTTTTCCATTCATAACTGGAGAGAAGATGCCAGAACAAACAACGACAACGCATGCGCATTTAACCCCATACATGCATCGGAAGCGTACGGTCCTTGCGCCAACTTGTAGAAAAGAAAATCGACTTCGTTCACAACTTTGAACCGTCAGAATCGGCCGATCTGTTGGAAAGTTACGTTGGTTTGTTTCTCATAATGTCAACGGAAAGTCCATGAATATGATATTCATAAATTTATGGAAAAGTCACCCGTTCGTGTGTTTTCTAGGCCTAAAAATGTGTGGAATGTATTCGTTAGACTTTGTACTTTTCAAAAATGGTGTTTTCCAATCGAGACACATGCTGAAAAAAACCGCAGAAAATGCCGAAATTTTCGTCAATTTTTGAAACTTGCCTCGACCAAATCCTTCCTAAAATCTATGTTTTCCCGTTTTTATTGCTGATATTGAATGTTTAACATTATTAGTGCAAAATTATGATCGTTTTGACGCTTTGGACTATTTTCCTGTACCAAAATGACAATAAAATGGAATAATAAATTTCGACATGAAACAGTCGTGTAGTCAGTACTATTTTTCTGCATGTTGTATAGGACAAAATGCCCGGGGGCCGTTTCATGTTTTATTTCTTTCATTTAAAAAAAAAAAATTTCTCCCCTCCCTAGCTTTCACAAGAACAGTCTTTCTTGGAATGAATATCATACTCGGCCACTACCTGAGACCCCACGTATGCAACATTTTTTGTAGAACTTAACAAATGGGACATTTGTTTTTTTTGTTTTCTGCAGAACCCAGATGTGGAGTACCTACTAAGCAACCGACAACCCCTCAGCCGAGCAGTTTGGACACAACATGATGGCGTTTCATGTTTCCAGAGCGGCTATCAGAGCCTCTAAGCGTGCCAATGTCCGTAAAGACAACGACGAGTCCAGTCCATTGGTCATTGACGACAGTCCACTACCGAAACATCCACAGAAAAACAATTAAAATAAAAGCGACTTTTTTTCCCAAGCCAATCTTTATTTGTTTCTATATCATGTGCAAATTTTCGTCCTGCCACATGTGCTTTAAATTTTCATTAGCATAAAAACCCAAATACCAACAGTAGACCAGTTGCGTGATAGATTTGCATAAATTCTAAAGTCCCGCCTTTGCGCAATGGCGTTCTCTAGGATTTATGCAAATCTATATCGCGCAACTGGTCTATTCAGCAAAGTAATTTACTAACTGTATTATACTTAAAGGCAGACTCGTCAATGCACACGAGAGGATCAAATTTGTGCCACGAAATATGCAGCTGTAATTATTACATTAGTATAAAAAAAACCAAATAGGCCTACCAACAATTAAGCAATTTACAAATTGTATAAAGTATTAAATACATGTAAATGTTTTATGTTTGAAAAATGGTTTTATGTAAATTGCTCTATGGTTATAAAGGGATGTTCAGTACGTTTAAAAGTTTCAGCCATTCTGAACAAGAACTGATTCTGTATTCATGAAAGTTCCGCCACATCTCTTCATACCGTTCTGGTTTGAGACATTTGCCTTCACATGATGTAAGAATAGCCCACAAGGCTAAAACTGATGAGTTGCAAAAATCTAAAAAATCATCCCCTTGAGTATTCAGCAGAAGATGCGTGATAAGGCTGATGGCACCGAGAGATGCTTGACTTCCACAGTTGAAAATGGAATGGCTTTTCATTTCTTGAAGAGCCGCTATGAAGAGGATGGTTGCACATTGCAGGGCATCTTCTTTGGGCGCTTGGGTGCTAACAAATAAATGGAAATTTAAAATTGTCAATTAGACATTCATGTATTTAATACAGCAGGTGCGTGTTTTAAAGAAAAATCATTATTAAATAATTAATATTTGAGGCAAGAAAAGTAACTCTAGTGATGTCCAGTTTGGTTTGTAAATTCTTCCCCCAAACGCTGAAATCGCTAAAATCATACTCATCAAAATAGTCGAAACATGCGTTGTCCGCTTCGCTCGCCGCCATTTTGGAATCCAAGGACGCAACTTCACGCAGGGCATTATGGGAAATTTTGCATGACGTCATCGTTCACTGCAGGCGCGCTTGTTTATTAAACGGATTAGCTGCGGTCGCGCGCCCGCAGTTTTACGACCGGCGGTAACAATCGATGTCTATTTGAAGTCTGGCTAGTTGTAACTCTTTCTGTTCCTTGCTCTATGATGTAACTTACCAATATTATCAAGTAACTCCCATACACACCTCCCATGTCCCAAAAACCCGAAAACATTCGCAATTTCCAGTAAAAAATTGAACAAAACTATCGAGTATGCTTTCAGCGGATAAACGTTGATACTGGAAAATTAGTTTACAAATAATCGGTGGATTTTCGACGATATCCTCGGAAATATGCGGCCTAGAAGCGCGGGAGTTTCAGTTTCGTAATCAGAAAAATATAACGGATGTTATGATATAAAAATCTCATGACCCATAAGGTAAGTCCCGGGGAGTTATGGGTAAAAAAAAGTGATCTGGTCACACTCCTTTAAGCAAATTAAATTAAAAATGATCAACGGGGGTTTTACTGCAGGTTGTTTCTTTCTTATTTGTTTGTTTGAAAGAAGAAATACAAATAAAGCAAACTAACAAAACAGACAAAGTGAGAATTTTATCAATATAAATTTCTTTATTTAAATTTATAACAATTTAAAACAATGTAACGGTACAATCTGGACGATTCCAAGATTTTGGGTACCAGGCTATAAATAGTTTCATTATGTAATAATGTACGACTAACTAATTTTTTGACAAAATTAAAACCTCCCAGGCGACAGACAAAAAAAGGAACATAGTTAGTCACACGAATGTGGTCACGTGACGTCTGACTGTCACGTTCCTACATAATCATGATAATGCCGTATTCCACTCGTGCTCGCGGGATAACTAATATTATGTTCAAGCAAAATTTACTCAATAATAACACGCGCACTCTGCAAGTACTACATGTACTCCGCGCATATGCGTAGGGACACAGTTATCTTGGAATACCATGGTGCATTACCGGTACGCAGAGTGCAATATGAGAATCGGAAGAGTATTATGAAACATTATCATGCCATGGATCCACCAATCAAAACGACGGATTCAAGTTTGCTTGAAGATATATTAAGTTATCAACATTTGAAGTTATACAGGGTGTATCAGAAAAAGTAGACACTCATAAAATTGTAGATAAAATGAAAATTGTAGTATTTTTTGAAAATTGGCTCACAAATATTGAAATATCGGTAGACATAGGTTTTGAGTTTTCATTAACATCGTCATCATGTTGGGAATTTCACACCTGGCTGAACAGGGGCTAGTTTTGTAAACAAAGCTAAAATTAACTTGCGCATAAAAATGGAAGATGCAAAACATTGCTTCCACAACGACGCAGCATTGTTTTACTCCCAAAATGACGTCATTGGCACGAGCTCAATAGGGCATGATGGCCAAGTTGGCTTCAAAAAGTGTATCTTGAAGGGGCATCGGGGCCAACTCAGCAGGGCATGAGGCCATTGGCCTTGGTGACTTTGGTTAATGTCAAAGCCTGGATTATTGCATTTCTGTCACAGAGTTGCTAATTTTTGTTCATTATGTATTCACAGATTGGAGATGGAGCCCACAGACTGTGGAGCTTCATATTACACACTACAAAAATGGACGTGTTGCCATGGATACTGAAAACACAGGAGAGGTGAGTTTTTGGCCATCATTCCAATTTTATTACAGTGGAAATTCGCTATAATGAACACCAAAAAGAACATTCAGCTACAGTGAACATCGCTCATGGCTCCCAATCATTTGTTCGCGTCAAACGCCACCAAAACAAACACTTGTATGGTTCAGATACGATGCCCATTTATGGTGACTTTCCACTGTATTAAAACTTGTCTAGCTTCCGCTTATAGGCATGCATGGGTAGGGCTTCCTCAAAGATGATATAGCAGCAAAAGTGCAAGATAGCCCACCCATGCGAAATCAATTCAATAAAGTGAAGTATGTAAAGGCACCATTTTAGTAATAAGCAAACTAGACGCGCCTTGTGTCTGTTTGACATGCCTCTCGTAGTGTAATCTGTGTCGCGGCGAATAGTTACAGCGGCATCCACACTTGGGATGAGAGAAAAGTCGTAAGGGCTTTATCGGGATTCCAACCCGACACCTGTGACTCACTGGGCAGAAGCTCTACCATCTGAGCTATAAGGCACAGTGGTATACTCTCTCAGATTTTCCCCAAGACCTCTGACTCACCAGACAGACACTCCACCAGCTGCTGAGCTATAAGGCACAGTAGTATACTCCCTCAGGTTTCCCCCAAGACCTATGACACACCAGGCATATGCTCTACCAGCTGAGCTATAAGGCACAGTGGTATACTCCGTCAGGTTTTCCCCAAGACCTCTGACACACCAGGCAGATGCTCTACCAGCTGAGCTATAAGGCAAAGTGGTATACTCCCTCAGATTTTCCCCAAGACCTCTGACACACCGGGCAGATACTCTACCAGCTGAGCTATAAGGCACAGTGGTATACTCCTTCAGATTTTCCCCAAGACCTCTAACTCACCAGACAGACGCTCTACCAGCTGAGCTATAAGGCACAGTGGTATACTCCCTCATATTTTCCTTAAGACCTTTTACACACCAGGCAGATGCTCTACCAGCTGAGCTATAAGGCACAGTAGTACATGTATACACCCTCAGATTTTCCCCAAGACCTCTGACACACCAGGCAGATGCTCTACCAGCTGAGCTATAAGGCACAGTGGTATACTCCCTCAGGTTTTCCCCAAGACCTCTGACACACCGGGCAGATGCTCTACCAGCTGAGCTATAAGGCACAGTGGTATACTCCCTCAGGTTTTCCCTAAGACCTCTGACACACCGGGCAGACGCTCCACCAGCTGAGCTATAAGGCACAGTGGTATACTCCCTCAGGTTTTCCCCAAGACCTCTGACACACCGGGCAGATGCTCTACCAGCTGAGCTATAAGGCACAGTGGTATACTCCCTCAGGTTTTCTCCAAGACCTCTGACACACCAGGCAGATGCTCTACCAGCTGAGCTATAAGGCAAAGTGGTATACTCCCTCAGATTTTCCCCAAGACCTCTGACACACCGGGCAGATACTCTACCAGCTGACCTATAATGCCTCTGACACACCGAGCAGATACTCTACCAGCCGAGCTATAAGGCACAGTGGTATACTCCCTCAAATTTTCCCCAAGACCTTTGACACACCGGGCAGATACTCTACCAGCTGACCTATAAGGCCTCTGACACACCGGGCAGATACTCTACCAGCCGAGCTATAAGGCACAGTGGTATACTCCCTCAGATTTTCCCCAAGACCTCTGACACACCGGGCAGATACTCTACCAGCTGACCTATAAGGCCTCTGACACACCGGGCAGATACTCTACCAGCTGAGCTATAAGGCACTGTAGTACATGTATACACCCTCAGATTTTCCTTAAGACCTCTGACACACCAGGCAGATGCTCTACCAGCTGAGCTATAAGGCACAGTAGTACATGTATACACCCTCAGATTTCCCCCAAGACCTCTGACACACCAGGCAGATGCTCTACCAGCTGAGCTATAAGGCACAGTGGTATACTCCGTCAGGTTTCCCCAAGACCTCTGACACACCGGGCAGACGCTCCACCAGCTGAGCTATAAGGCACAGTGGTATACTCCCTCAGGTTTTCCCCCAAGACCTCTGACACACCGGGCAGATGCTCCACCAGCTGAGCTATAAGGCACAGTGGTATACTCTGTCAGGTTTTCCCCAAGACCTCTGACACACCGCGCAGACGCTCCACCAGCTGAGCTATAAGGCACAGTAGTATACATGTACACCCTCATATTTTTCCCAAGACCTATGACACACCAGGCAGATGCTCTACCAGCTGAACTATAAGGCAAAGTGGTATACTCCCTCAGGTTTTCCCCAAGACCTCTGACTCACCAGACAGATGAGCTACATGTACAGGGCAGACGGTCTACCATCTGAGCTATAAGGCACAGTGGTATACTCCCTCAGGTTTTCCCCAAGACCTCTGACTCACCAGACAGATGAGCTACAGGGCAGACGCTCTATCATCTGAGCTATAAGGCACAGTGGTATACTCCCTCAGGTTTTCCTCAAGAACCCAATTGTTGCATGGGACCGCAACTGAGCAAAGTAACAAACACAATATTTGGTATGGTACCTAATCACCATTGAAATGAAACAACCAAACTATGGGATGAGAAAAAAATCAGCAACCCGTAGAGTCATGTCAAACAGACATGAGGCGCATCTACCGGTAACTTGCTTACTAAAATGGCACCTTGAATTTCTACCGAGGTCAGCCCCCTGGTAGAGTACTAGTAGTCTATCTTGCAGCAGGCATTTTTATAGTTTGTGTAATATTCAATTGTTTGTATTCAAATTTATGCAAATAAATGCTTAATTTACATATTACTGCACCATTAATTAATACTGACATATTGATGTACTGTTCTTGCCTTAATCAAAATTATGCAAATCTGCTACTTATTTACATGTCACTGCAGCATGCTAATTTTACTATTTTGCCCTTGCTCATGTATGGTGTTCCCCTGAAGCGGAGTTCCAGTTTTGTTTTTTAGAAGTCACATCATGGCCATGGTTTCATCATGATGTTATCCAGAATGCCCCAATATTTTCTCATGTTTATTCATGCATGGTGTCCCTCTGAAACTGAGTTCCAGTTTTGTTTTTTGGAAGTCACATCATGGCCATGGTTTCATCATGATGCTACCCAGAATGCCCCAATATTTTCTCATGTTTATTCATGCATTGTGTCCCTCTGAAACTGAGTTCCAGTTTTGTTTTTTGGAAGTCACATCATGGCCATGGTTTTATCATGATGCTACCCAGAATGCCCCAATATTTTCTCATGTTTATTCATGCATGGTGTATACCCCTGAAACTGAGTTCCAGTTTTATTTTTTAGAAGTCACATAGTGGCCATGGGTTTCATCATGATGCTACCCAGAATGCCCCAATGCATTGAATGAAATGAGTTAATACTGACACCAGGTGTACTATCCTTATCAAAATTTTAATTTTAAAAATTGCTCATTTACATACCATATTTCCCAAATATGTTTGTTTCTACTACGGCATGTTACTCACAGTGGCTCAAGAGTCCAAAAACATTTACTTCCAGCCAAAAAGCTACAAGAGTTGAATACACCTTTCAAAGATTTTTGCAAACTTTGTTTTGTTGATCATCATGTCTCTGTTAGGGGCCGTCTATAAAGGAGGGGGGAGGGGGTTGTTGACATTGCGTACAGGGTGGCAGGGGGGAGGGTCCAAGCCAATGCGTATGTACGCAAACTGAAAATTTGCTTTTACTAAAACGAGAAAGGAATTGGACAAGTTGACAAACATATTAGACAGGCCACACATTTTTGTCACTCATCTCACATTTTTTTCACTCCTCAATTTAGGTTTTTCCCATTAAATCTGCAGTTTCTGATGCTTGATGTCATTTTATGTGTAAACAAAAATGCAAAAACAATCTCATTTATTTCAGATTTTGGAGGCGACATGCGAATCGTTAGTAGTATATAGCACTATACATGTAGTACTGAACCATTTACCAATGCTTACTAATGCCAAGGTATATGGAATGCGTATGCGTACAGGGGTGAAGAGGTTGGAGCCACTGTGTACGCCATGCGTACAGGGGGAGGGGGGGGGGGGAGGGGGGGGGAGGGAGGGTGTAAAAAGTTACTGTATTTCTAGCATTGTGTGCTATGATATCATTGGAAAGCCTGTTCATTTCTCTAACAGTTTGTCCTGTTCGTTATGAACATAATTTGTGGGATGAGCACCATCAAACAAATTTGTCAGTATGTTTTCCTCATTTCTGTTACTTAAAAAGTTGGTTTTTCTGTTGAACACTGTTAAGCCTAGCGTCCATCGACATTGCAACTGGAAGCAACTCGACCATCAGTTGCTGTCGATGTGTGCAGCAACTGGGAACATCCAGTTTTCAAAGCGCACACATCGACACGGCAAATTGGTAAAGCCTACAGTACATTGACCTTTCAACTGGAAGCAACTGTTGCTGTCGATGTGCGCGCACGTATTCAGACACACGCGTGCAACTGACAGCAACTAGTTGCAACTACGCGTGCATGTACATTGACGCAACTGACCGCAACTGGGTACAACTACAGTTGCCAGAAGGTAGAACATGAGCAACTCGCGGCAACTCCAGTTGCCAGTAGTTGCAAGTACGAGCACATCAACCTTTTTGAGCAACTGATCAGTTGCTCCCAGTTGCTGCGAGTTGCTTCCAGTTGCCGGAAATACCAGTTGCCACTAGTTGCTTCCAGTTGCAATGTGGATGTACGCTAGGCTTTAAAGACCCACCCACATTCACAACAGAGTAATTAAGTAAACTTTACATACTCATGCATTTCATTTGATTTCCTTTTAACAGGACCAATTTATGAAGCTCCCTTGTGTTGCTGCCCATGCTTGGCCTCACCTGGACTATTGGACTCCACATACATGTCTCTCTCTTGTTGGAATTCATTTGTCACCATGAGCAGCTTTTAGGTATTGTAATCATCAGCTTGTTACTACTTCTCTACATTAGGAATAGCTTGCTCTTTCCCAATATAATCTTACAGCACTTTTGCTCAGTGCTTTCCCAAGAACTATCATTATGTTAACAATTTGTGCTTGGGTGGGATTCGAACCCACAACCTTCTGCATTCTGAAGCAGTTGCCTTAACTACTCAACCTCTCGGTGTGCTGGTGTCAAAGGGCCTGTTTGATTCTTGCAACATTTAGTATCAAAACTAATCCCTTGCCCTTTTCCGACAATTTATAAGAACAATTAAAAATATAAAAATGTGCTTGGGTGGGACTCGAACCCATATCCTCATTCTCCTACATTCTACTACAACAGTTGACTTGACCACTCGGTGTGCTGGTTCAAATCATGGAGCAGTTGGGACTGGAACCTAGAACAGTTGCCTCACGCATTCGACCACTGAGTGTACTGGTCTCAAAGAGCCAGTTGGTTTCACAACTAATCCCCTGCCCTTTTCTGATGCAATTTATCAGCACTTTATGCTCGGAGCTTTCCCAAGAACTCTGTTAAAACCTGTGCTTGGGTGGACTTGAACCCACAACCTTCTGAATTCTAGAGCAGTTGTTTTTAACCTTTCAACCAATCATTACGCAGGTGTCAAAGGGCCAATTTGAATCATGGAAGTTGGTATCACAACTAATCTAGAGTAGTTGCCTCAACCACTTAACCACTCAGTGCACTGGTATCAAAGGGCCAGTCTGAATCATGGAGCAGTTGGTATCACAACTGCCCTTTCTTGGTCAAATTTATAAGAACTGCTAAAAACATCAAAATGTGGTTGGGTGGGACTTGAACCTAGAGCAGTTGTCTCAAATTATTCAACTACTCAGTGTATTCGTGCAAAAGGGTCTATTTGAATCGTGGAGCAGTTGGCATCACAACTAATCCCTTGCCCCTTTTTGACGATATTTATTTTTGCTATGTGCTCAGCGCTTTCCCAAGAACTATGTTAGAACCTTGTGCTTGGGTGGGACTCGAACCCACAGCCTTCTGCATTGTAGAGCAGTTGTCTTAACCACTCGCCCACTCAGTGAGCTGGTGTCGGACTGTCAGTTTGAATCATTAAAAACC
The DNA here is from genome assembly GCA_037783545.1 of Henricia sp. BOLD:AAB3569. Taxonomy (NCBI): domain Eukaryota; kingdom Metazoa; phylum Echinodermata; class Asteroidea; order Spinulosida; family Echinasteridae; genus Henricia; species Henricia sp. BOLD:AAB3569. The sequence goes on from JBBELK010000176.1 coordinate 812,127, forward strand.
AGTGCTTGGGTGGGACTCGAACTCACAGCCGAGCAGATCTTTTAAGCACTTTTGTAAGGCACATTTTTGTATTTTCTTTTTTAATTACTAAAACATCTTTGAGCAAATTCCGCTCAAACTCCATAACATTTTCGGGCCTGTTGTCTGTTTTGGCACCGATTTGGCACCGTCATATTTAGTTAGATGATAGCATTGCTGCGGTTGTAGCAGTGTGGATGAACTAGCTAAAATAAACCATCTTTTGTTTGGATCAATTCTGCTTTCATAAAATGCATTAAGTTCATTCATACCTCCACACATTTTCCACTTTAGTGTTAGATATTTGGTTTGAAGTCTTACATGCTCTGATTTGTAAGTACCGTAACTTAGTTAACTTATATATTTTCTTTCCCTTTTAGTCTGTGGCTACTGTTCATATGCACCACCCATCATGTTGAGATTTGCTGGGAGAAGAAATCTGGCCAGTGTTGACCTACAGTATCAGTAAGTCACAGTCCATTGTTCTGTTTATCTTTACTGCAAATCCATTTTGGGTCAATTTTATGACAATAATTTTTTTTTTTAAATCACCAATCACAGCAGTTATTTGCACAAATCGGCATAAAAATATATGACTTTTTAAAAAATGTCTCGGAAATTATCAAGAAAACAATTTTTGCCCGTTTCCAACCTGTTTTGGTACGTTTCAAAGTTAAATTCTAAATCTTTTTTGTCTTTGCTGAAAATCCATACTGATGTACCCCGGTAGGGTCGTCTCTACCATCCCAATCAACTCTGATTGTGAATGTAGCCTGCAGTTTATACAGTGAACACTCATTGGGGAAGATTCCACTACACATTCAAATATTTGTGGAAATGCCTCTCATCTTGCATTTTAATTGCTCTACACTTCACGTTAAAGGAGCGTGACCAGAGTTTCTGGAAAATAGTTTTCGATGTAACTTACCAATATTATCAAGTAACTCCCATACACACCTCCCATGTCCCAAAAACCCGAAAACATTCGCAATTTCCAGTAAAAAATTGAACCAAACTATCGAGTATGCTTTCAGCGGAAAAACGTTGATACTGGAAAATTAGTTTACAAATAATCGGTGGATTTTCGACGATATCCTCGGAAATATGCGGCCTAGAAGCGCGGGAGTTTCAGTTTCGTAATCAGAAAAATATAACGGATGTTATGATATAAAAATCTCATGACCCATAAGGTAAGTCCCGGGGAGTTATGGGTAAAAAAAAGTGATCTGGTCACACTCCTTTAATTTCTCCAAAGCAGTTTATTTGTAAACTCCACCATGCGTGAGGCAATCCATGATTTTAAACAAATCAGATGTGAATCTTTGTAAGCAACCTAACGTGTCTTCATTTTTCCAGCCAAATTGAAAAATTCATCAACTTTTAATTTTCTCTAAAGTTGCAGCATTTTATAACGTAGTCGTTATGTTTTCTTAATTTGTGACAGGTGACAAAGACGTGTGTGCCAAGCGATGTCGACCAGGAGCTGAATATTTTCAAAATCTGTTTTGGCAGACCTCACTGCATCGTCTTCAGAGTGGCCAAGATTGACCCACGGTGAGCGGGAAATTTTGGCAACACATACCATATTTTCCAGAAAATACCTTTGTCTGGTCTCAAAATAAAAGAAATAAGTTTCAGTTGTTCTGAAGAGATAACTTGGGCCCAAAAAGGGTTACAAATAGTGTGACAACATGCCTTTCTAAAAACCCTGTATATCAATTTCCAATATACACTCGTAACTGGGACGGCCTAAAATGTAACACAAGTGTCCGTCCCGGTTACGAGCGTATATTGGAAATTTGATCACAGGGTTTTTAGAAAGGCATGTTGTCACACTATTTGTAACCCTTTTTGGGCCTAAGTTATCTCTTCAGAACAACTGAAACTTATTTCTTTTATTTTGAGACCAGACAAAGGTATTTTCTCGAAAATATGGTCTGTATTGCCAAAATGCCCTCTTTACTGTATAAAGTATCTCCAGTTTTCGAAAAATGACCATTGGGCCTTCAGGAGTTGCAGTTTACAGGCATGCAACTTTTCCTCATCCGCACCATCGAAAATTAAAAAACACTGTACAAAGTCGGAGATTTGTTTGCATTTCCCTTGTAACACAGTTGCATGCCTGAGTTTACAGCATAGAAAAACATTATCTGATTCAACAAATATGGAAATGTTGCATTTGTGCCATCTGTAGATTACTATACTGTTTAAAAACTTTTCCCCCGCAGACACAAGTTGAAGAAATCAGGATGATTGAACCTTCTGCCACAGAGTTCCTAAAAAACCCAAAGCAACTTTCCAACAACAAGAAGCTCTGCTGTCCAAGCCTCTCTCCAAAAACAGTTTGTAAACATTGAATCAACAGAAGAAAAAACCTTCTATCCATCCTACAGTAAGTTCCTAAGCACAACTCTTCAATGTCTCAAAAAAATGACTAACAGCTTGTAAACAAACAAGCTGTCCTAAATTTGTTCAAGCCTCTCTCCAAAAAATTGATTAACAGTTTGTAAACATTGAATCTTCTATCCATCCCTAAGCACACAACTCTTCAGTGTTTGTAAACAAACCAAAACTTGCTCAAATTATTCTCTCTCAAAAAAATGACTAACAGTTTGTAAACATTGACTTGTACTTAATATTCTTGTCTTCATTTAGCAACAACCAATTGTATTTATTTCTCTTGTAGCATTGTTAAATGTACTTTAACAAATATAGTAATGTTTGTAAACAATCTTATTTAAATAGTGTTATATAGTTAAAGTCAAAATAAAAGTCACTGACAACAAAAGTTTCATTTGTAAACAAGTCTCATTTTATTCTGTACTCCAATAAGTAAACCAAGTAATATATTCAAGTAAAATGTTCATTAACTTAATTTATGCAAGGTCCTAATTGCTATTGTCTTTACAGATAGTCCAGGGCGCGGTGGACCAAAATTATAATTTGAAAATCGAACAGGGGTTACCCCCTGTCCAATTTTCTAACGTATTGAAGTGGAGGTTTCCCTCCTCTACCTGTTAAAGAAAACATTAATAAAAATGGTGTACAAAGAAATACAATTAAAATGATTTATTAAACATTCACTGTAAAACAAGAAAATATAATTACAAACGATACAAACTGCAATTTCAAGAAACACAACATTTGTAACTTGGTAAATCACAATTAAGTTAGTAACAACATGACGATAAACTGAAAATTGACTTTCTCAAGTTTTCTGTCTACATACCCAATTGACTAAAAATACCATCGGCAATTTGTTCCAGATTACGACATACCACGGCACAAAGACATCACTCGCAAAAAGATTTAAAAACTATTCCGTCTGGAACCGAGGTTGTAGTCGAGTCCGTCAAACGTCCAGAAGCAAAGGATGAGCATGCACAAACGAATGCCTTTGTTGGAGTTCATTGAGTACCCAGGGACTTGTGGTGGACTTGACTACAACCCTGCTATGAGCTCCCATTTCTGAAAAAGAAAATTACAAAAATTTATTTCAGATCAACACAATTTACAATGCATTTCATACCAAAACAAAATGATTTTTGAGTTAAATTTCTCATAACTTATTCCATTTGCCTAAAACAATTTACCAGTCGTACAAAAAAGTACCTTTTAGCTGGAAATCATGTGTAGCTTTTTGAACTGTATTATGTTCAATAAATTTCCTGTTGGTGAATACTTTTGCATTAATATAGCATGGAAGTCATCTACAGGGGGTCACCTTATATAATAATACAGCATTTGTCTCAAATTTACTTGAAAATTTCTTTTTACAGGGAAAAAATGTCTGTTACGTGTGTGACATTTCTGACGTCACACACGTAACATACATTTTTCCCCTGTAAAAATGAACTTTCAGATAAATTTGAAACAATTGCTGTACTATTATAAGGTGCCCCCTGTAGATGACTACCATGCTAAACTCCTCAAAAAAAGTTCGGAAAGTCAAGTTTGACTGACGATTTTTTCTTGTTACTAAATCATTTCCCTTGAAATTTGTATCATTGGAAAGCCCCGTTATTCCTCTTTACAGTGATGTGTCATTTGTTATGATTAATCGATTGGGGGATGTGTAGTATAGCGGAATACAGGGGTGGGTGGAAAGTGAAATGTCACAAAATTCACTGCTATTGTCGTGCATTCCCCATTTTGCTTTGAGGATGGGAATGTGTCAATGCACTTTTTGACAATAGCATGCATTTTGTGACATTACACCCGCCCCGTATTCAGCTGTACTGCACATCCCCCAATTGCTTAATCATAACAAATGACACATCGTAAAGAGGAATAACAGGGCTTTCCAATGATATAAAATTCAAGGAAAATTATTTTGCAACAAGAGAGAAATCGACAGTCAAACTTGACTTTCCGGAAATGCTTCAAAATGTCACACACATAGGTTTATTTAAACATGTCCAGTTTACGTGATCACTAAATGGGTTGACAGGAAAATTTCCACATGTTTAGTTTTATTAGAATGTAAAATGTTACAGCAAAAAAATTGCAGATTTGATCAGGAAAAACCCAAAATTTACCCGAAAAAATGTGACTTATTCTAAAATGAGTTGGATGTTGCACAGCCCGAGTCAAGTTTTTGCAAGTATAACTGGAAATCGGTGGCGGTTCTAGGCTTATGGACATTTCAAGCACTACCCAGATAGTGCCTGGATCCACTGCCGATTTCTAGTCATGATCACAAAAACTCAGCCCAAGCTGTCAGACACATTTTTCAAAAACAAAATTACATTTTTTGGCCAATCCTCCGGTTTTCTGATGATTGAGTACTGAATTCTTTCCTCATAAAACCAGGTTAATTTAGTTAAACTTTGAAAATGCACACAAACTTGTTTATGGTTTTTCAATGATTATCAATTTATAGGTAAGAATTAAGGTTTTTTTCCCTATAAAAAAAACAAACTAAATTTAAGAATTTGCTTAGAAACAATTTTTAGCCATTCTCGTGTTTTGAGCACAAACTGCATGTTACACATTTCATTTTCTACAAAAAAGAAAAGGTAAATTCATGTGGCGTGGATTGCATTTGAGACAATAGAGAGGTTTCGCAAGGTGACGAATACGAATACGGATAACGGTAACCGTTCACGTTGATGCGCTCACTGAACTGGGTTTCGCACTGTGTGACTACGTGCATACATTCATCTGCTAAATATGCTCTGCGCTTGGCTTTGTTTGCAGCAGATTTTCCTCACTTTCACGTGGGAATGATTCATTAAATTCGATCGGTATTCATGGAAGATACATCACAAAGAAACAAAATGCATAAAACTTATTAATCCACCACGGAAAAAGCGAAAAATCTGCATAACCGGTATCCGTTTTTATGCTACGCGTATGGAGGCCGATAACCGTTGTTCACGCATATGAAAACATGTGTACTATAAACGGTTACGCGTCACGAGACGCGCATAAAGTCATGACGTATCGGTATCCGTGACGGTGCGAAAACCTCCCTAATGATTAGTTCTAAACGTGGGTTCTCTCCACCCAGGAGTAAATGGGTACCTATAAGGACAATGAATGTTGATATGTTTGCTGGAATACATGTATTATAATGGCAGACAGTTCATGTTGTAACATGCAGTTTGTACTCCAATTTTAAACCACTTCAGCAAGTAAATTCATTCCCTTCACACAGATGCAATAAGTAAAGTTTGTTTAATCTACATGCCAAACATATTTGATTTTGTGCTGTACATTTACCAGCATGTCTGAATGAAAATTGTGGCCATGCACAACATGTGCACAGGTTTCAGGATGATATACGGATACAAATACGTTGCTATATTTTCTTCTTTAATAGCATAGTGCAGGTAATTTGCAGAATGAGTTATATCGTGGCAGTTTGGGTCATTAACTTACAAACTTCAGGTGGAAACACCCGAATGTTGTGGTTTTCAGACTACTTGAGGTACTTGTGCCCTTGAGCAAGGCACTTTACCCCAATTGCTCCATCCTATGGATGGGATGTAAAGCCCTAGGTCCAGTATTGTGTAATGCATCTTAAAGATCCTAGAACATTCTTTCGGAAGAGAAGGGGAATTTCCCCAATGTCTCTGGCTTAGCCGCCACTTGCCGATCTATGTATCAATATTGAGGTGGTTCGCATTGAGATGTCAAGAGACATGAAATGCGCTATTAAAGGACACCCGAAATTTATCAGTAAATTTATTTGTGTACACTGATTTTGCCACTGATTTCTCAAGCAATGAAATTGCGAAAAGGCCAATAATTTAGTTATTTTCCTAACTTAATTAGTTTTAAAATTATCAAAAACTAATGGTTTCCGGAAAATGCAGGTATTGATTTTCATCATCTCTCAAGCCAAGTTTCTTTCATGTCACTGCAGGGCCACATATTCCAATTTTGTTTTAGTTTTACTTTTTGCCACAAGATTTAAATTTGGAGGTTAGTTCTTTCCTTCAAAATATACGTGGGGTTCATTACCATGCACGGACACCCAGGATTTGCCTTTTTATGATCAATAAACCAAGTAAAAACACAAAAAAATGTCTGGGCCAATTTTAATATGAAATTTAGATATCCAAACAGTCAAGTGTCATGTACTCAATACCTTGGTTAATTTAAAAGGTTGTAGATGTGCCTTTGGGCAAGGCATTTTACCATAAATTGCCTTTCCACACAGAACAATATAGGTACCTACTTTGGTGGTGAATGTATAAAACTCCAGTACTATTTATATCATTAACATCAACCTAAGAATTGCATGCCCAGATATTCATGGTAAAATTGGCTCCAAGCTCAAACAATGCATCTTTAAAGTACAATAGAGACTATATGATACTTACATTTAAACTGGACCCTTGGCTGGTGATCAAAAACCTGAGGAGAAAAGACAAAGTATTGCTGTTAATAAAATAAATAAAAGGTTCCCAAAACCCTAACCATGATCATTCAAAATGGCCTCATTTTGTTGAATTATTGTTGTGGTAATTTTAATTGTTCCTATGTGGATTAAATAAGAGAATTCTAGTTGAGAAGTTAATCAGAATTGTTTTCCTTTAAAATAACTTATGTCGCGCTTGTAACGCAATGTATTTTCAATGTATAAGGGAAAAAAATACCGGGAATTATTCCCAGTTGTCCGATGGGTTTAGTGCAGGAAAGCTTATGTGATGTCCGACTTGTAAATTCTTTCCAAAATTACACTATCCACGTTTCGGTAAAAGTTGAGAAGATGATCAGAATTTGTTTTGGTATGAATTCCGTTCACTGGTTGCCACTGAGACGCCGTGTGTTAAATCTATGGAACAGGGCAGTATTTTCAAGAAATTTTTTGAATGTTTGTTACTGCACAATTCACTTCCCTTTCAAATATTTTGATGGTTATTAAGTCATAAGGAGAATAAGTGGCAGCCAGTAAACAGAATTCTTTCCTATTTTACTTAAATACCTGCATTATTTCATTCATACAGCTTATCTTTCGCTAAAAAAGTGAAATTTTGTTGTGAAAATATTATTTTAGCCTGAATAAAAAAAAGTATTTTTTTCGTTTAGGTTGAACAAAGATTTTAAGGAAATTACCTCTTGGAATCAACAGATAATCCAATTCTAAGATATACTTTCCAGTTTCCACATGCAATTTTGTCGCAAATGTTGCTTTTCTAAAGAAAAATGACATTTTCTTCTTCAAAAATTGCATTTAGTTGGTGCACAAGATGAACCATGTACGGCCTCTATTGTCGCGCTTACTTGCTGTGATTTTGTCTTACTCTCTGCAGTACCGGTAGTTTTATTATTTATTTATCTCAGAAATGCAACATTTCCGACAAAAGTGCAAGTGGGAAGTATATCTTAAAATTGGATTATCTATTGATTCCAGGAGGTAATTTCCTTAACATCTTTGTTCAACCTAAACGAATAAAATAACAAAAAACCTTAATTTTGTTAATGAAGTCCATAAGACTTGTACAAAGAGTTGAAAGTGCAGGTATTAAAGTAAAATCTTTCAGGAATTTCTTCCAATTAAGAGTTTTAACAGATCCGCAATTTACCTTTTCCAAGAAGCCGCCGTCATACGGTAGTACACGACTCCATCCTGAAAGCGAAAACAACAATCAGATTAGAAGGATGGTTACTTGATTAAGCCCCATTATAAGCAAGGAATCATAACAAGTTCATTTCACTCAACCCTAGACAAGGTTACCTCGGCTCGAAATTTTTCATGTGGTAATCTTTTAGACAAGGACAGGTTACCTCGGCTCGAAGTTTTTCATGTGGTAGCCTAATCTTTTAGAGATTACCACATGAAAAAATTTGAGCCGAGGTAACCTAAGCTTGTCTAACCATAGAGCAAGGAACTGTTCCTTGCTGACTCCATGGTGACGGTCTAACTCAACCCACGTATTTTAAATCCCGAACCCCACATAACTACTTTTCCCTTCTTCAAGTAGGTAAAAGACCCAGAAAAACTTTAATCTTTACCATTCCCACATAACATGAAAACATAGGAATAGGATAACCGTTACAATCATAGTTTACGTACCTAAAAATCCCACTAGCGTAGATTGTCGAGGACGTCCCGTATCATCACCAGCATCTTGACCGGCCGTCGGCAGTTCGTCTATTGCAAAATCTACCTGCTGCTTCCACGGTTCATTGCGTCCGGAATGCGGTGCATGGTTACGTAACCGAAGAATGGAAACGCGGGCTTGGGCGACTCTGGACAGCATTTTTGGAATCGATTCCGATTCCAATCGATCGCAATTCTAGCTACCCGGAATCGATTCCATAAGTGGCACTGAGCGGTACTGAACATTCATGATATGATATCAGAACCAAGCCGAGTACTCTTGCAAAACCCCATCTTCCTTTCGCAAGAGTCTTTGCTGCACACCGGAAACTCGGTAACTCGGTGTGCAGCGTGCAGCAAAGACCCTTGCGAAAGGAAGACGGCAAAACCCGTGTATTTTGGTTCCGGAATTTCTAAGAATCGGCATTCGGCAACCTATCACTGGGGATCGAATCTAGATAAAAGGAATCGATTCCTGAAAATTTGGAATAGTGACTCAGATTCTTAAAGTGGAATCGATTCTACTCGACTCCAGCGTGGAATCGATTCTACTCGACTCCAGCGTGAAATCGCCCAAGCAGACGCCCACATAGCATCTGAGAGTACACCTGTTCCTATTGTTATTTAAACATCTTAGGAATGTATATGCAGCACGATGTGGCAGAGGGTATGCCCCTCCCCCCACCCCTACCATTGTTCCCCCATTGTGTCTCAAACATCCAAGGAATTCCTTTCAGTTTTTAGGGAGTTGGTGCGTTAACAGAAGGGAAGGGAGTGTTAATATAAGGGGAGCTCGGAGAGGGGTTTGGGGTTGGGGAAGGGGGTGGGGGAAGGGGTGGGGGAAGGGGGTGGGGGTTGGGGAAGGGGGTGGGGGAAGGGGTGGGGGAAGGGGTGGGGGTTGGGGAAGGGGGTGGAAAGGTGAGATCCGTTTGTTACATATCGTGCTGGATATAGTGTGGGGTTGATAGACTACCGAAGTGAATACGTCATCTTTTGTCAGTTGCCTAGGCAATGGCTCTACACTAAAAATCACCGAACCGTGTTCCTGCGCTTTTGAAATGGTAATTTTTCCAACGGTCACGGTGTTCGACCCCTAGCTCGGGATTAAGTGTTAACAGCTAAAGCTTGTTTTTATGTACACGTTTTTAAGCAATTGCTAATGTAGGAGGCTTTTGCTTGGAGAAAATTAGTTCTTGCTTTTATTATTACTTTTTGGAAACCAATCATTCTTCAAAAGTGCCCATTGCACTGTCGCTCGCAAGCGTGAGGAAACCCATGAGAAGACGATGAATTAGAAACGGCCGGAGACACCGGAGAATCCCCTTGCTCTTCACATGGGGAGGGGTGGGGGTGGGGGTGGGGGAAGGGGGGGAGGGGGGGGGGGGGGGGGGGGGGCGGGAGAACAAAAAATCACTTTTATTGAAAACCAGTCAAGTACGTGTGAGCAATTTATTATTTTAGCTTTTTTTTTAGCCATGCATAGTTTTTCTAACAATACACTGATACTTTTAGCATCAATATTAATGACGTTCATAAATACATGTACATGTATTAAGGTATTAAAATGTTATCATTTGAGCACTGCTTGATCTACAATTATTATACAAAAGCCATTTAGAAACATCTATAATAAGGTCCAATTGTGCAAATATTTATACCATTTAACATTTTATTGGGCTATTTAATACAGCTTTTGGCCTGTGGGTCAATCTCATAAACTGTTTAGCAGAAAAATGCTTCATACAAAATCTGTTTGCTTTATAATAAAAATGGGTTATAATAGTCAAAATCTTATGTGATGTGTATTACAATGGACTATAGACCGTATCGAATAGCTGCCATCTTGTAGGGCAGTTTCTTTGTTCCTTGAGGACATGCATGGCTGCACATGTTGTGCTTACATTGTTGACCAATTTAAATATCAAAAGCTTCCCCACAAGATGGCAGTTATTCGATACGATCTATTCTTGCTAAGAACACAAGTTGACAAACAATTTGTACTATTAACACATTTTTATAAAGCAAACAAATTTTTCTGCAATTTTTCGAGCGGTCTAGTGCGTCGAACTTAAGTTCCTGTGCTAGTACTAGAATGTAGGTTCGATTCCTGTGCCCTTGAGCAAGGCACTCAACCACACTTGCTCCCATTCCTGTAATTGGCGGTTCTCCGCTGTTGGATGTGGTATATAAATAAATATATCAAAAAAATAAGTAAACGGCAGCAGCGTAGTCGTGAATGGACTGGGAACATGTCTAATCGACCTCTAGTTACACTATTCATAACAACGACTGTTGCGTGTGGGGATTATAGGCGTCAGGCGGACCAAATACGACTGTCTAGAGACTTGACCTCAAGTCTACCAGCAACTGAGCTTTTTAATGACGAAGAAGAACCCACATAACAGCCGAAGAGGTCATTGACCGATATTTCAATGAGCTGGCGCTGAATAATTCAAGTCCTCCTAACGCCACCATAACTGACCAACTTAAGGAATATAGAAGATGCCAACAATAACAATTCGAGTCCCATGTCAACACCCTTATCATTGGTGACTCGATGATAAAGAAAATAAAGGCAAACCGTCCGAGTAAAAACCAAAAGGTTGTTGTGCCCCGGTGCCAAGGTTGAAGACATCGCAGCCAAACAAACAGATTTGACCAAGAAGCACACTCCAAAGAACATCATCTTGAAAGTCGGCATTAATAACAGTGAAGACAGTCCAGTGACCATTACCCAGTCAGCAAGCATACGTCGCACCGACGTCGGCAAAGGTCGGCAAACGTCGCCCGTCGGTGTACGACGTCGGTACGACGTCAGATATGGGCCGGCGATTTCCGTATTTGCTATACGTCGGCATTACGTTAGACATTTGGTCAACATGACGTCACTTTAACGTCAATATTTGACGTCAATAAGGTGTCATAAATATAACGTCGGTAAGACGTCATATAAAGGTTATCACATTACGTCAGTATACGGCGTCGACATATCGGCTGCGTTCGGGCGTGCAGTTCTCGTTACTCGGGAGTAATGCGTGCGCATTGCACTCGGGTCACATCACGCGAACGGCAAGTCCGCAGTCCGCTGCGCGAATGGCAATATGTGAAGATGGACGTCTCTTGCCATCACTGCACACAAAATGCCGTTTCATTGCTCACAAGAAACTGAGGAAATACAGGCCGTAAGTCGTGAGAACCTTTGATGCCGTCTAAAACAAACCTTAGTGAGTTATTATTTCAGTTATTGAGTTGACACGTTGAGCAAATTCACCAAAAATACCACCCATATTCCACCATCTTCGTACAAATCACATGACACTTGACAGGAGTACGAGCACACTCCCCATTTGTTGGGGAGTCGTGAGAGCATACTCTCACTGACCCGAGTGTCGTTATTCTTGCCGTTCACGCGCGCAGGAGTATAACTCGTGTTAACACGAGTACACGCCCGAACGCAGCCACTGCGTCGAATTAACGTGGGTTAAGGGACAACAATTTACGTCATGCTTGCGTCGTTATTCTGACGTCAATCGGACGTCAAATTACCGTCATCACTGTGACGTCACAGTGGCTTCTTAAATGTGACGCCAGAGGGACGTCGTTGTTTAGTCACCACTGTGACGTCAGTCTAACGTCGACAATCTTATGTCGGTCGCACGTCAACTTATGGTCATTACTGTAACGTTGGTATAACGTCGGTCACCGGACGTCAGTCAGACGTCAAATTATTGTAACCCTTGTGACGTCGGTCTTGCGTAGGTCTTCGGACGTCAGTGTGACGTCATGTTATGGCCACCATTGTGACGTCAGTACGTGTGGCGTCGCGCATGGCGTTTACATGTGGGCACACGACGTGTTAAAGACGTCTTTTTTTCAGTCGTTTTCGATTCGTGCGTCATAAAGTGGTCGTGACCAGATTTACCGTGTAAAAAGGCTAATTTGCTTCAGTTTTGGCAGTTGTTTTGATTTGTGTAAATGGGTTGTTGCTTGATAATAGGCAAATTGGCAATTGTTGGGGATGAACAAACTGAAAGTGGCGAGTGATTAGAATTAAATTTGGTATTCGGTTAGTAGGTGTGTGCCAATCATGGGTTACAGGTTGCAGGTTTTTGTGGAGCATAAATAGAAGTCGCGCATAAATATAGTGTATGAGTAGTAGATAAACAAGCTATGCCGACCGCTGTTGTTTATCTCAAATGAGCTTTAAAACAATCCCAAAGTTCCTTGCGCGCGTGAGATTCCGAACTGGCTTATAATATATTCGATAATGCACAAATATTATGTGCGATGTTTGACATATATGTCCGATGTTTGACATATATGTCCGATGTTGAATATATATGTGCGATGTTTTTTATATGTATGCGATGTTGAAAATATATGTGCAATAATTTGACATATGTATGCGATGTTGAAAATATATGTGCGATATTTCACCAGCCGGAACCTAGCACGAAATTCGGGCCGGAATTTCGGCTGGCAGGATTTTGTACAAATTACTATTTTCACGGCTTCCGGAAATGATCGAAAGCTAGATGAAAAGTTAGGCATAGATGCTGCGCTTTTCAAATGATTTTGTATCATCGTAAAAAGGAAACATTGCACAATTGTTTTCTTCTACTCTGTAAAGAATATCCTCAAGTTTATTTTATAAGCGCCCCGAAAGATTTGGTCAGGATAAACCTCAACCCAATTCAATTTATGATTCGCGAGGGGTGCCAATCGGCGCCCCTTGCACACCGTTTTTATAAACACAGTTCGCTATTCATTGTACAGTGGGCTATGATTCGCGAGGGGTGCCAATCAGGGCCCCTCACATGCACACACTTGTAGTTTTTATAAACCAAGTTCGCTAATCATTGTACAGTTGGATATGATTTGCGAGGGGTGCCAGGGGTAATTTTAAAACCCAGTTTCTAATTTACAACATAGAAATATTGTAAAAAGCATTGTTTCTGGTATGATTTTCTGATAATTAAGATAATCTCCTTACAATCTAAGAACATTTGTCGTCTTAAGAAGAAAAACGTGTAAATTTGACTTTTTGTAATAGAAAATGGGAGTTTTAGAGCAAGAAGGAATTCAATAAAGATTATCACCCATCAAAAATAGAGATAATTGTCTTCGTTGTTGTGTTTTCTGCGTTTTGCGTTTTTGTTTGTTCATCTGGCGTTTTAGAAAATCTGTTAAAAGACAACCCCGCAATTACCCGTGCAAAAATGGTATATCATGGTTTCCAATAAAGACAAAATGTCGGCGATCGTGTAACACACACCGTGGAGAATTTGTGCCTATTTTTCGATCTATCATTAAAAAAATGTAATTGGGCTGAGGTTTTCCCCTGACCAAATCTTTCGGGGCGCTTATAAAATAAACTTGAGGATGTTCTCACTGATTAAAAGGAACGATGGTACAAAATCATTGAAAAAGCGCGGCATATGTGTGTAAAATTGTGCCTAACTTTCCATCTAGCTTTCGAGCATTTCCGGAAGCCGTAAAAATAACAATATGTACAGCCATAGTTGGGGTCGCCTTTAATTAGACTGGTTTCCGTCCCAATATATTACGTATGGATATTTCGTAGGGAACGGGAACCAGTCTAGCCTGTAATATGTGCGCGGTGTTCTAGACTGGTTCCCGCCCACATATTCCACACAGGAGACGTGATATGTGGGCATGATCTTTCAATATATGTGCGTAAACCCAGCTATTAATCACGTGATGAGAAACACGTGCGCGATGATACCAGTTTCTCCTTTGTTTATTTAGGCGTGACATAATTGAATAAACCATACCGGCTACGCGCCGGATGAAGGTCACCCGCAAGGGTGACTCGCCGTTAAAGGAACGTTTTCAGTAAAAAATGGGTTTTGTTTGTCTGTTTTAACTTAGCAATCATACAATACCTCCCAAAAATAATATCGACGGGGAATTTTTGTTAATGCAATCCCCAGTTTGGATGTGGAAGCAAAAAGGTGAATTACTGCACTGTTCTATGGAACCAGATAAATTATTTTGCAAAACATCGGTCTATTTCCGGCGATATCCTTAAAATATATACAGATTGAGAACGTGAAATTTCTTAAGTTATGGTAACGAGAAAAATTTGACAGACAATAAAATATCAAAATCTCAATTTACATGGGAAAAATGGGTCCCCCCCCCCACCCCATTTTTCCAATAGGGGTTGAAATGTTGATACCATATAATTTTTCATATTTTTCCTCATGACCATTCTGAAATTTCGCGTTCTCAATCCGTATATATTGCCGGAAAAAGACCGATGTTTTGCACAATAATTTATCTGGTTCTTTAGAAAAGTGCAGTAATTAGGAACCAGTCTAGGTGCTACCCACAATTCCGTTTACGCACATACATTGAAAGATCTAGACTGGTTCCCGTCCACATATTCCACACTTTCGCAATAACCGAACCAATCTATAGGGATCGGGAACCAATCTATGAAAGATCATGCCCACATGTCACGAACACCGCGACCCCACACATTGAAATATCCCACATTTATGTCGAAATAGCGCACATATATTTTTAACATTGCATATATGTGTCAAATTATTGCACATATATTTTTAACATCGCATACATATGAAAAAACATTGCATATATATGTCAAATTATTGCATATATATTTTCAACATCGCATACATATGAAAAAACATCGCACATATATATTTAACATCGCACATATATGTCAAACATCGCACATATATTTGTGCATTATCGAATATTGCAACGTATCACACGCCATACTTGTGCGCGGCCTATCGCGACGCGCAAAACGTTTTGAGCTGGGTCAAAGTTCAAATTGGTTGAACTTTGACCGCGGTGCGCTGACCTTTCCAGCACGCAGCCAATAAGGTATCAGAGAAGCCCCAAGTTACCAGAGTGGAATTTTCTATTTTGGAATAATCGGCGATTGGGAGCTCATGCAATGCGGTGAGCGCAGCGCGAAAGTGTGAATCCGCCTTAAGGCTTGGTGTAACGTAACCGTGCGGATTTTGCAAGCCTGTATGGCGGACAATTTGAAATCGCAACACGAGTACGAAAACAAGAACAGATTTATGACACAAGCAGCAGTGTATAGGCCTATATAGTTTCTATAATCACCCAGAATGCTCGAAACAATACAGCGAACGGCAGTTTGCTGTCCTGGCCAGAGCACCTGTGCATGGTTGAGGCTACGTACATTCACTTTCCAAAACGCGTAGGCCTACTCTGCCGTCAGAAGGAATTTATGTAATCCAGCTGCGCATGCACTGTAGCGTGCTCCCTGCTGCAGACCAATTAGCGCTCAACATTCTGATCACGTGATTCTCATCATTAGCCAAATACTACTGTTGATTTAATTAGTGTCCGACGCCATTCTTGTGTTTTGCTCTGATGAGTATAAGTCGAAAAGTGCTTTGTCGTTACTTAATTCTATTTTCCGATGTTCTTAATCTGGAGATGTCTGTGGGCATGACAAATTTTAAAGGACGTGTGAAAAGGGGTGTGTTTTACACATTTAGGTCAATTTCAGAACATTTGATTGTTCCGTTTTGATGTAATTTTACAAGTTTTCTATTTTTATGCTAATTATTTCCATATTCATGAGCAAATCCGTGATGTCATCTCAGGACAACAGAGGAAATCTTTTTGTCATTTTCAGTGACTTCTTGGTGTTATGATCTGTAACAGTTTACTGAGTTTGTTTAGTATGTCATTTGCAACAATCCCAACAAGTTTGTTTGGGTCAGAAATGGATCAATGGGCTACTGCTACCGTTTAAAATGTAATGTTATTTTTTGTTTTTCAACTGTGGGTTCCCTCCATGACTAGCAATAAACAGCGCCCTCGTCTGTCAAGAAAATTTGAAGTAGAGAAAAGGTCACTTTTTTTCTGAAATGAAAACAAATTTCAGTTTGCCCCTTTGTCTGCAACACTTCGATCTTCTGATTTGTGTATAAAAACAAATGGTTGATAATTTTCACTTCACTAAACCTTTAACGTTACCTTTAGGACAACTAATTTTGCATGGCACCAGCTTAAGTTTTCGTTGTGAGTCAAACAATAACGGTGTTTATTAAAAGCCCTGCCTGGCAACAACCCTTGACCTGTGTTCCCAGGTCAAGGCATTTGTTTTACATCTTCTGTGTAATCGATGTAAGCTACTCGAACACCACTAACCAGAGAAAGTAATGACACTTGTTCCACATACTGTGTACACCAAGTATTAACTCTACAACGAAAATCCTTAACTGGCAATTTTTTTCAGTCAATATAAATACAACACGTTTATTTTTTATGCCAAAACAAAATTCACATAAAATCTTCAAACAAATTACACAATTCAAGTAATGCTTTTTCAATGCACAAAACTGGTTAAAGGAACACACCTTCTTTGTTGGGCTATTTTGGGCTCAAAATAGACCCATACATTATTCTGAAGCGCTTTCGAGAGTAAATCAGATATATCCTCAAAAGACGCCGTCAAATTTGGCCGTTTTTGAGCACTTTTGAAAAATTCAAGGTCACGTGACTTTTCGGAACCAAATTCTGGTTCCGAAAAGTCACGTGGTCTTGTGAGTTAGTTGTATTTCCAGCCGTATAAAAGTTTGTTACTGCACAACTGTATGAAAATTCAAACATAACCGTTTGTTTCGAGAGTCCGGAAAACGGGAGCAAGCGCGTGCTACGGCAGGCTACCGTGGAGTGTATGATATTTCACCCCCCGTGCAGCACGGCAAATAGCCTGAGTGAACACACGACTGGGTGTGAGCGAATCGTCCGTGACAAAGTCGTGAGGCTCGCGCGTAGTTGCAACGGCTGGTAAAGCGTATAACCCGTCTTTTGACCGTTTTTGTTAATTTTGCACATCTTCAGTAAATTACGGGATATTTTGATGATCTTTTTTCACAACGACCATCAAAAAGGTATTGTCAGTGCTCTTACATCACTAAATCATGTAAACAGTAGGCAGGTGTGTACCTTTAACTATTTGTAATTTAATGTTTATCAAACAAAAGACCGGCCATATTTTCTAAAGTAAACAGGAAATAGACCATAGGATTTTTAGTGTCCGGAAGCACCAACATTCAGTTTTTGTGATGGTGTGTATCTCAATGATGACAGGATGGTTAAAGGCACAGGCTCGTGAGCAATGCATGCGCGCCAAATTCGTGCCACGAAATACGCAGCTCCATGCCAACGAAAAAAGCATGGAGCTGCGTATTTCGTGGTACGAATTTGGCGCGCGCGCATTGCTCACGAGCCTGTGTCTTTAATAAGCAATGGCAACTGGTATAAGTTTCGCTCGTAGCCACTGTCCTAACAGGGCACTGGGAAAGGCTGATGCGCCTAACAAATTCCTGTGAAGGAAATACGTCACGCCGAGTCACGTGCAGGTCATAATAAATAAGTTTTTTTTTTATGCCGTACTAACGAGCGCTCGTTGCACACATGCGCAAAGCATTCACTTAATGCATGATGCACGCATACACATGTGCCCAGTGTGGACGCACAATGGATTGGTGCTCAGTGCTGCAACAGTATCAGAAATGCACGGTATCCGCAAAAGCTTATTTTTTTATAATAAACCTTACCCAGACAACTTATGCTATTTAAAACAATGCATTGCCAATATTTTAATAATGTATGAACAAACTAAACTGGAAAGCGATGTTAGATATGCGATCTTACAAGGAAAGAATACGGATGGTGAATTGTTTTGATTAGCTAGAGGGGTTGGAAGATAAAAAAAACAGCACAAAAATATAGGCCTGTGCATTTTCGAATTTATTTTGCAGTGTTATCTGAAACTAAAGTCATTCGGAGTGTACTTCATGCGTGGGTGCTTTGCAGGATGTTTTTGATTCTTACAGCAGCCTTCTTCGTTCGATGCCCAATCAGCCGTCTCGCTGCATGTTTCGATTTCCTTCTAGCCACGAGTCCAGGGTGTACAAGTTACAACATTGAAGCTATGGTTTGAGCTGGGATTACTTTACCATGTTTACGGGGAAAACTGAATGGGCCATTATTCAAATAAAAATGCGAGGTCTATGGTTGGGGGCGGTATACTTTTTGGCTTTTTGCATAAATTAATGTTGGCTCCGCCCTGTACAAACCATAAGTCCCCTGTTACTTGTACACTGGACTGTGGTTGGACACATATTGTGACATAAAAAAAGCAGCCGTTTCGGCAATGTAATTTACCAACGGGACATTCATTCTGAAACACTTCCGAACTGGATGATGTGTTTGATTTGATCTGGGCTGGTTTGCACATGAAAAAAGAAAGGTCGCGTAAAATATTCAATTCGTTTTGCACACTGCTACAAAAGTACACAGAAAAGTGGTGCTGATTTTTCAACTACAGAAAGCTATCCTACATAGTTTAATGAGATGCTATTAAACATCAAGCTAGAATAAATATGGGCATTTTGATAGTTTTCCCGATGGTACCAATAATAAATAGCCTTTTTGTATGGCAGATACCGGTAAAATAGGAGGGTGCAGTTTGATTTACATGTAGGTATCCATTCAAAGTAAATGGTTCTTTCCACAGTAAAGGGGGCATTTTGGCATTTCAAGGAAATACCTAATTTGTCTCAAAATAAAAGAAATAAGTTTAAGTTGTTCTAAAGAGATAACTTAGGCCTAAAAAGGGTTACAAATATTGTGACAACATGTCTTTCTAAAAACCCTGTGTACAAATTTCCAATATACGCTCATAACTGGGACGAACACTTGTGTTACATTTTCGGCAGTCCCGGTTATGAGCATATATTGGGAATTTTTACACAGGGTTTTTAGAAAGGCATGTTGTCGCACTATTTGTAACCCTTTTTAAGCCTAATCCGTTTAAGCCTATCTCTTTAGAACAACTGAAACTTATTTCTTTTATTTTGAGACCAGACAAAGGTATTTTCTGTAAAATATGGTCTGTGTTGCCAAAATTCCCCCTTTACTGTGGAAAGACTCAAATGCGAAATAACTGCATTTTCCACTTTGCACTCATTATGCTTAGAATTTGTAAATTTATCATATAGTTTATATTTTGTTTCCAATTCTTTCTCTGCGTTACAATTACAACAGGCAAATTACGTTTTGGGAAAGAAAACTTAAGAAATACATTTGCACAAAAAAACTCACACCCAAATGAAATTGCGACAAGGGGTATTATTATTATATAAAATGAAGCTTTTGCAGATACTGCGCAGCACAGAGCCCCAATTTGATGTACGTACACGCTGGGTGCACCCAAGCATACGTGCGCATCATACATCGAGTGATTGGATTGCGCCTGTGTGCTACGCAGCGTACCGTACAGTAACAAAAAATACTGTACAAAAGCGCATGCAGTTGCAAACTGTGGAAATCTTACAAAACAAATAAGGTATAAGCTTCATTTTATATAAAAATAATATTAGACGTCTTTTCGGGTGATATGAGAATATACCGCACATTATATAATTCCTTCAGGATGGATAGGCAATTGCACTATACAAGAATCCACCAATATTATTAGGTGTGAAACATATGTCATGAATGCTAAATTATCAAGTGAAGAACTGTCCAGTCATGTTCGATTATTCAATTGTGCACTTACAACAAATTGCTACAACTTCTATATTTTCAGTGGCAACACATTACAGTTCACAAACACAAATGAATTTTAGAATCTACAAACTAAATCCCACATACAAATAGTCCAGCGAAAAAAGTGAAGATTGCATTTCTGAAATTATTTCAAGTTAAGCAGAAGTTAAGCATGAAAAATTGCATAACACATTCCCTGAATATCTAGTCTCATGCCCGGACCTGCTGGGGATGCTCGGTGAAAGCTCAATCACGGTGAGAGCTCATCGCTGATTGGTTTAGGCTTGCTGACTGGTCAGTTAAATCTAACGCACAGTGGGCATCGCCCCAAGGACACTCAAAATCTGTATTCGGGCAGCGTTTACACTACAAGTGACCTTGACAATTGCAGGGTTAAGCGGCGTTCATCCCTACCCAAAAGGTGACTTGAAAAATGCGAATCAGACCCGGATCTCATTCGCCTTATTCAATTCACTTTTTGCGTTTACACTTGGCGCCTACCTGGCTCCAAGTCGCCTTTTAGGAAATTGCGGAGTTCGATTCAGCAAAGTCGAATTGAGTGTAGACGGGCCAAGGGTTTCTGATTTTTAAATCTGAATTTCTGGAATTACAATAGGGGAATCATTAAACTTCTGTTTTTCGACATCCAAATTAAAATAAAAAATTAAACAAAATGGTGTACATGTAAGCGACTGTTAAGGAAGTAAGCCTGACCTGTAAGGCTCCGGCCTTGCTTCAAAGTGTATCCAATAAGAGCAATTTCACTGCGCCTGAATCGGAGGCGCAAACCTGGAGATCATCGTGATGCATTTTGTGAGGAAATTACGCAGGAACTGAGGTGTGTTGGGCTTGCTGCAATAGTTCTCAGTTACGATGCGTAGCTCGTGGAAAATTTGCCTGCGAGAAACGTTGCGGAAAAAATTTGAGAACGTGTTATGCCCCAACCATGCCAATTGTCTGAGTTTATCTACCACTTTGCGACGGGGAACTGCATATGCAGTTCTAAGTGCGAGTGTCTTGGGGGTGGTTATACAAAATTAGACCAGGAAAACGCATATGGATTTATATGTTTTTTTTAAACGTGGTACATTTGACAAAGCTGAAATTTCTTCGGATGAGTTTGTTGATGTCTTTCTTTTGATCTATAATAGTTTTATTCGCAGAATCGCTCAAAAACAGATCATATACAAGGCCTTTAAGGACACAGGTACCACGACCGGGTGTCGAACACGCAATACCGAGTTTTCACCTTAATGTTGCCAGTCAACGAAACAAACCACTCGGCCATGGTACCCCACAAAATGTTATCGTTACAGGGACTTTCACTGCATTAACAGAAAGCTAATTGGTTATAGGGGCGTTCGAGATGCTTACACCGTGTAACACAGGGTTTACACTGGGGAAGGCTCCAGAAAATGCAGAACGAACGACGCGGAGTTTCGCTTTGAATTCTGGTAACGCAGCTCAAAGGTTGTTGCCAGGCGGGGCTTTTATAAACGCTGTTATCGTTTCACTCACGAGGGAAAATGAAGATGGCGCCACGCAGAATTAGTTGCCATAAAGGTACCGTAATAAATGTTGTCAATGCCACAGACATCTACTGATTAAGCAAAATGTATTTACACCACTATTCCCTCCTATTTTGTGTCATAAATCTGTGTTTTTCTTCCAAACTGTCCGCCATGTTTTACTGCTAGCAACTTCCACATAATTACTACACTGTAGGTGATGTCATTACACCGAGCCTTACAAGAGACACCCTGCCGCGAGTTCGGGTAGTGGTGGCTGCCACCGGGGCAGACTCGTGTATTACGTGATGGCTAAAAGAACGCTCCGGTGTAAGTTGGTGTTACACGGTGTAAGCATCTTGAACGCTCATTAACAGCCTAAATTAACAGATCTTATTTATCCAGTCCATTCTTGAAGCTGCATTTTGCTTTTGTTGAACTGAAAATATGCATCATTTTTCCAAGTTAAAGATAGTATACATGATTGGTAAACTATTACAAATAGTTTTATCCCCCTGTGTGATTGAAGATATGCATGATTAAAACCAACCTGAGCAAAAACCAGCTCCGTACTTCATCTAACTTTTGAGAAAACAGTCAATAAAGGGTTTGCAGTCCTTTCGCCCCAAAACCACTTCGCCCTGAACCATTTCGGCCTTGAACCACGGCCTGTGCACGAAGTGGTTTTGGGGCAAAGTGGCATTTGGGCGATGTAGTGTTTGGACGAAGTGATTCAAGGTGAAATGGCACTCGGGCGAAGTGGTTTGGGGCGAAATGGCACATGGGCGAAATGGTTTTGGGGCGAATATAATTTTTGTCTCATGAGACAAAAAATAATTGTTTTACTCATTTCTCAAAGACTATAGCACTTCAGACAAAACCATTTCAGGGGAAGTTTTCTACAGTCATCATGTTTATATTGTGTAAGTTAGGCGTAAATCTGTGAACATTTCTGATTTTTGAGATACCAATCATGTATACTGCCTTTAGGAGAACTTACTTGCAATATGGGTTCCTGCGTGATGCATAGCGAAATGTCAAGAATCTGAAGTACATGAAAGGTACGAGGAAACTCACTCGACCTCTGCAGGAAAAGAAAAAAAATTTAATATTCTTAAATCTCACATTTTTTTCAATGTCCATTTTTAGTATCATTAACATACACTACTCACAATAAGTTAGGGATACTAGCATGTTGTAAATTTGTAATTTTTTTCTTCAAATGACCGTTTTCACCTATAGACCGTATCGAATAGCCGCCATTTTGTGGGCCAGTTTCTTTGTTACTCGAGGACATGCATGGTTGCACATATTGTGCTTCCATTGTTGAACGGTTTAAGTAACAAAAGGTGCCCCACGAAATGGCGGATATTCGATACGGTCTATTCCTGTCATGTAGATACAACTGGCTAATCATATACAAAATCATTCCAGCAGAATGCATACCCTCAATAAACTATCTGCGTACACCCCACAATATCCCTAACTTATTGTGAGTAGTGTAGTGTCAGGCCTCGGCCAGGCTGCGCTTTTCACTGGCTTGGCCTAGAGACCCAGTAACTGGAGTTTTTTTTTACACTTTTTGACATTGACTTGTCGCATAACGACACAGGAACTTCATGGACGTAAAACTAGAATTTTGAAATTCCCATGACGTATGCACAACTCGACTTGTTCCCAGTCTACATGTATGTGCGCTATGCATTCTTGGCACAGCGTCGCAGCAACAACTAGTACCCGGTTTGTCATAGATGAGTGCACAAGCTAAGCACTGCATCCATGCATACGCATATGAACTCGACTGTGCAAATGGCCTGGGAACAAGTTGAGCCGCGCATACATGACGTAAATTATGTACAGTAAATGCATGCATTTTTTCCGCATACCGTCTCAAGCAATTATCGTAAGTACCGTACCACGGAAAACCACTAGAATAATTTTGGGAAACTTGAAAATGCAACAAGTGCAGTTTGATCCAGTGTGCAAGTCTTTTGGGTTAGTTTTTGGGCAATTTTTGAACGCGTTAGCGTGGCAAAACTGTGTTAAATTTGAAAATCCAGTTTTACGTCCATGAAGTTCCTGTGGCTCTATGTGACAAGTCAATGTCAAAAATGGTAAAAAAGGAGCCAAAAACGTCACAGTTACTGGGTGTAGACTTGGCCTTACTGGATAGGATAGTACTTACGTGAAAACCATGAAAATTAGAAACGGCATGAGAATGACCTCATCCAGGGATATGAAGCGTAGTACCTGGCTCTGGTTGTTGATCAACTTGTCCACCATTTTACGTATCAAATACATCGAGGTGGGACCCTTTATCTAAACATACAAATCAAACGAATGATTAAAAAAAGATTTTAAAAAAATATAATTTTTTTTATGCATTCTTATGGCAATACTCGTTCTTTGTATAACAATAATGCACTCATTTAGCACATTGTCTTATGTTAGTTGTGTATACACTAGTGTATGATTAGACAATTGTATCTGCATGACAGACACACCTTGTCACAGGAATAGGTGAAAACGGTCATTTGAAAAAATTGTGATTGCAACAGATTGATTACACAAGAGAAGGAAAAGTGTGGCAAGTTAGGGCCACAATTTGAAACGACTAATGTTTTTCAGAGAGCGTCACAGATATTTACGCCTTGTAATGGCAACCGTTTCACGGCAAACCGTACTGATATCCACACTGACTGGTGTTCCCAAGTTGTTTTCTTCATCAGTACATTTTGTGTGGTCTAGTGGGTACACAGCCGTGCTCGTGATCGAGGGGTTATGGGTTCGAGCACCACTTGTGCCAACGTGTTTGTGTCCGTGGGCAAGACACTTAATCTCAATTGCCTTGTCAACCCAAGCGATATGCTGGTAGGGTTGTGCGCCTTGGCCAGGTAGACAGCGAAATGGTTGAAGCGAAATGGTGATTTCCTAATGGCAACAGTGCCAGGAGTACCCTGTAGGGTAGACATGTGCGCTATACAAGAGTCTATCATTATTATTATTATTATTTTCTGGCTTTCCTTAGGCTAGATTCATATGGCTTTTTTCAGGCATTACGCAAGTAAAATTGATGTACGTCACCTCAATTAAGGAAATTAAGCGTGAACGAATGCAATAAAAATCACACAATTTCAAAACCCTGGTTGGTTTTGTGGTTTTCAGTGAATCGTTTCACTCCAAATTTTTTTCGTGCCGAGCTTTTCTGAAGCGCTTCAAATTTACATGCGTAACGCTTAAAAAGGATCAGTTTGAATCCACCCCCCAGGGTTGGAAGGTGGCCAGCTTGGGACTTACATTTGCAAGTTTCTTGGTGAAACTAGATGCATGCAGAAGAGCAAACAAGAACGGCGGAGCCAGTGCCACTGTAACAGATTGTCAAGGAATACTGGAAACTAGTAAAAATCCAAATTTTAAACACGACCGAGAAATCGATAAAAAAAAAATCAGTATTAGTTACTTTTACGACAACTCTTTTTGTAAATTATTTTACAGAAGTAAAACGGATTTTTTTTATGTTTGTGACAAAAACCAATTCTTCTTCATTCCTGCAACCAATAGTTTTCCTACATTGTACTTTTGGGCCAATAATTCTTTAAGAAAAGCTAACTTTGTGTTACCTGTTCTGTTGGCTTCCGCATTGCTACGCCTGCTCAAATTTGCCTTTTCTTGCAATATCGAGAAGTTCAGCGCTATATTGAATTTCTTAAACGTTTAAGCAATTGCTGATGTACTTACAACAAATTTGCCTCAACATTTCAAAACCTTGCCACTTAAAAAATTTGTTTTTAGAAGCTCATTATTTAGAAGGAAGTTAGTTGCAACTTTATTGTTATCGAATGTAAAGGATACATGTGATTGGATGACTGTTGACAAAGATAAGCGAATAGAAGAGATTATGGCAACTGTCTTCCAGTAGGAGAAGCGACAGATAGACCCTGGTGAACTGAAAAGTTGGAAGGCGTTGCTGGAGCCTTAAAGCGCTGGTCAGACCGTTACAGATGATCGCTCGCTGGTAGAAACCTTGGGCAGACTGCGGACTGAAAACACACAGGAAATTTGCAATCTCCAATTTGGATGTGGAAGCAAAAAGGTTGGTATAATCACTGCACTGCTTTGTGGAACGGATAAATTGGTTTATAAAACATTGGTGGTTTTTTGACGATATCCTTGAAAATATATGGATTGAGGACGCAAAATTTCAGAATGGTAATGAGAAAAATATGACAAATGATATGGTATCAAAATCTCAACACCAATGGGAGAAATAGGGATAAAAAAATGTGATCTGGACACGCTCCTTTAATCTCAATTGCCTCATCAACCTCATCAAGTGATATTTGGGGAGCTGTTAGGGGGAATGCCACAATCTAAGTGCTGATAGGGTTGTGCGCCTTGGTCAGATGGCCACCTAGTTGAAGCAAAATGGTTCTGATGATTTCCTGATGGCAGCGACAACAATGGCAACAGTACCAGTAGTATCCTGCAGGGCAGACATGTACACCATACAAGAATCCACCATTTTTATATAAAATGAAGCTTTTGCTGATACTGTGCGTTTCTGATACTGTGCAGCACAGAGCCCTAATCCGATGCGCGTCCACGCTGGGTGCACCAAAGCACACGTCATGCATGGAGTCAATGGATTGCGTGTGTGTGCAATGCGCGCGCGAGTACAGTAACAAAAAATACTGTACAACAGTAACAAAAGCGCATGTAGTTGTAAACGTTGCATATGAACTAAAGTTTTCAACACCAAACAGACAAAAATCTTGCGGAAATCTCACACAAAAAAAGAAAGTATAAGCTTCATCTTATATAACAATAATAATGTTGGATGTCTTTTCGGGCGATATGAGAATATACCACAGTCGGCATAAAAATACCGAACTCGCCTTTGGCTCGTTCCGTATTTTCATGACTCGTGCGGTATAATCTCATATCACCCTCAAATCCATTCATTATTATTATATAAAGGCATTCAGCAATAAGACTGGAATTTTGTAGGACATAAGATTTTGTGATACGGCCAACAAATAGACCTTCACATAGAAGACATTTTAGATTGTGTTGCCTGAGTGAGTTCTATACAGTACTTAGTCCTCGAGTACATGTACTACTGAAATAAAGACTCAAATACACTGAATTTATGAAATTTTAAATACAGGAATTGATAGTGCTTTGAGTTATCCAGAATTTTATGAATACAATATTTGCTATGATGCTTAATCAGCATTGAAATGAAACAACCAAACTCACCCATAGATTGGAATGAGATAAAACAGGCTGCAGAACACGGTGACCATTCTCGATAACCACAGACAGAATTCCAATTTGTTACTGGCAAGATAATTCTAAACATGGGAGAAAAAGAAAGCCCAATTATTAGTGACTTTAAAGGACAAATGGAACATTTTTAAAAATATTGTTTTTTTGTACAAAATAAGTGACGTAATTGTACTAATGCATAGTTCCGATCTGTCAATCAAGCCGAACCTGCCGACCAATCACAACAGAGCTAGCAGTCGGCGCCCACATAGGTCAAAGTGATGCAATCATCACAAACAATCATGCGATTTTCTGCCCATACAGTTTTTATGTTGTATGCGCCAGTGATCGGGTGAATTTTGGTTTCAATGTCGGGCGATTCGCTGTTCAAAGGTAGGAAAGTGCATTTTTACTAGCCCTTCGCTCAGTGTTGTGCTACGGTAACTGTCGACACTAAAACATAAATACCTTTGAGTTTTCTCCAATGAATCAGTGCTTTCCATGCTGAGTCCCGTTGCTTTGTACGTTGTGTCACAATTTTTTTGCGATGGCTTGTGAGCACATAGCAACAGTATCTAAGGGGCGGGGTTAACTGGGCAATCTCGGAACTATGCATTAGGGCAAGCTGGGCAGAGGTTTGGGTTGTACCGGTATCTTAAGTGATCTCTGAGAAGGGTGGTTTACCTCATTGAAGGGTTTATCCCTCTGTAGGGCTTGTTAAGCTCACGTGGTAGCCAATCCCAATCTATGAGGAACAACTGCACTACCGTGATTCGAGACCACCAGTTGGCTTTATAGCTCAATTGTAGGGCGCCTACACGTTAAGCAGAAGGTCCGTGGTTCAAATCCCATTGGAGCCAAGTTGTTTTTCATTGCATCCAGATTTTCCAAACTCATGGACACTTGTCCACATTTGTATAGATTTAGTTTGATACGGCATGGCATGCATGGGCAAACACACACCATCTGAAGTTGGAGAGCCACCTACAAACGACTGGTCCTAGTGGCTAAGATGATTTTATTGCTATTTACCACATAACATATTTCTGTAATTAATCGAATTATACATTCTTAGAGAAAAAACTCCAGCAGAGTTAAGCCTCGTATCTCCCATGTTATGGCTATGGCTGTAAATAATACATGCATGCACAGGAAGTGGATTAGCCGACTGCAACCGACTTATTTTCCAACCGAAGCCAAGAAATTAGCCTTTTGCGTGTAATGTTTGGATAATGGCTGGCACCCCAAAATCTTCAGTTTCAAATGCAAGTGCAGTTTAGAAAGTCAAATACTACGCAGTTGTTACGTGGCGCACGCCATTGCCTAGCAACCAAGAGTCTGGTTGCTTTATGTAATTCTCTTCTACGGTGAACACGGTATGGATTCTGTACTTCACACCTGCCGCATGCACCACATAGCATTAAATATTTAGTCTCCAGGTCGAGTGGATACTATGTGTGCATGTGACAGGAAGTACGTCAGTACACCTAATGCTATTACAGGGCCCCTGAAATGCTCAATAACTTTATGTACAGTTTTTGCTGCATATGAAGGATCACTTGTGTAGAAAGACAATACTACTGTTCATTTTGATGCCCCATGAATAAAAAGTGGCATTTTTCAACTTTGGGAACACAGAGCAGAAAAGCAAAGAAAAAACATAAGACTTCAAACTGGAATTGTGGAAAAATGCTGCAGTTTCCAGCCTTAGTTTTTTTCATGGTTTGCAACAGGCAACATGTATTGAAAACAAACCTAAACTGTCATGGGTTACAAAAGTTTCAGCAAGTCCGAGAAAATTGTGGAAACTTTTGTGCACAGTTGAATGAGATTTTCCTGTGTTTTCCTAATGTGACATCACCACTTTGCTCATGCATATGTAAATTTTTATTAGCATAAAAATCAAAAACCTTGATTTTAACCCCCCAGACAACTTCCAAGTAGGGTTTTTATGATTGTAAATTAATGGACTAGTTCCATAGCCTTTAAGGCGAAACATGTAGTCATTTTTTACCATTACTGCTGATATCCCGCCCTCTTGGCTAGTTGCTGATTGGTCATTACTACCAGCCCCTGGCTGCGTAGTACCCTGACTCCCCTGTGGTTCATCTTCATTGACTTCTTCAACCACTGGCATGGTGGCGCCTGCTCAGGTCTCTTTAATAATGATACAAATGAAAGTACATGTAATTTGAACGTGGTTACAGTTTCAATAGGCAGATTTCGCAAAAGTTGCCAAGTGCTTGAATCAAATTTTTGTTTCATGTTAAAAGGCTTGAAAACCTCTTTAAAATGAGCTCTATCATTGCCAGAGGGTTCTTTGAAATAAACTTAGGAAAGAATTTACAAGTCAAACATCACCTAAGGCAGGCCTCATGTACAAACCCATGTTTTTCCCCTCCGAGTAAAATTGTCATGCCCAAATTTTGTTTTTCTATTTAGATCTGCACCTTTTAAAGGAAGAAAGAGTGATGTCCGACTTGTACATGTATTCCTAACGGGACAGGTTGGCCGGGACAGGTTTGCGGCAGTGGTACCATGGGTCGCGGGTCGCGGTAGCTACGCCGCTGCGCTGTGCATGCAGCCCCCTTAACAGGTGAACACAATCGCCACTTGAGGGCGCTGTTAAAAAAATCCATGCAACTGTCATGGCCATTATTTTTATCGACACGGATTTGGGTCGACGCGCCGATCGGATAGATATGCGTGGTACTAAGTGAACGATAATCATGATAATTACACCAGTGGCTAGCGAATCACGTTCGTAGAATTTGAACCTACATTTGAAATGACATGGCTGTACTTTCATAGTGTTTTAGAGGGAAAAGTTTTGTTTTTGTTTGTCCGGGCGGCCGAGTTTTTTGTCCGGGCGGCAAATTTTTGTCCGGGCGCTAACGGTACCTGTGATGATTTTATCCGGGCGGCGCCCCCGGACAAAACCGGCAGTGCACTGGCTCCATAGACTTAGTGCGTTGAGTCTCAACTGGCGAGGGTGTATGGTATTTTTTTCTTTTGGCTGTTTGTCATCTCTCTAAAATGCGGGAACGATGTTTTTTTTTTACCATAGAACCGGCAATTGTTTTTCAATAATCAGAGCTTTTATACTGACCAAAAATGCATTCTGCATGTAGTTTCAAAACTGCTATACACAGTGGTACGTACCAGTATTATAATACTGCGACCAACAAAACATAGACCTTATCGCAAATACCGCTTGGGCCAGTTTGCACAAAAGCACAACTGTATTGTGGGAAGGAAAACCTTCCCACAATACATTGCTGCTTTTATGAAAACACACCCAACATGCCCAAGCGGTATTTGCGATATGTGCAGTAAGGTTATTTAAGAGTGACGGGGTATAGGCCGTATTCCTGAACGCGGAGGGCGCTGTCAAGTGGTTCGCGCCTGGTCCGCGCTCATCGTGCGTTATGTTCGAACACAAAACGCGCTACGCGCACACGCCTTCCAAACGTTTATTTTGAATGGAAATCTGTGCGCGCGACACAGGTCTGCGCGCTCCGCGTTCGCGACTTTTCCCCACGTACGTATATGCACGTACCCCCACTTTTCTACTGTCGTCTATGGACATTTTCCCCCAAATCACCTTGTTCGGGCGCCCTCACGCGTTCAGGAATACGGTCTATTCTACAATTGCTCCCAATTATTTTAAGGGGCGAGATTGGCAAAGGAACGAGATGGTTAGGGGCGAGTTAGCCGAGGTTACACACATGTACCTCAGCCCTAGCTTTATCATGTGGTTTATGTAGGGCTGAGGGAACTCGTCAACATGAACACGATATCTTAAAAAATTGAAATCAAAATGTGTCATGTTCTCCCCGTGACACACTAATTCACCCTGGGACTCACCCAAACCTTGTCGGGCATAACCACTACGCAGGTCCTTGAGGGAAATAACAAGCCACGATGAAGATTCAGTGTACAATTGCAGCAAAAAAAGGAGGCACTGGGTTTTCGGTTAGCTCGGGACGACGGTCATTGCTTTGTGCACAGACTGGTGCGCACACTTATCCGCACAAAGCATTAGAAAGCAATGAGCGTCGTCCCGAGCGAAACGAAAACCCAGTGCCTCCTTTTTTCGCTGCAATTGTACGCTGAATCTTCATCGCTGAATCTTCACCTGCGTAGTGGTTATGCCTGACAAGGTTTGGGTGAGTCCCAGGTACCAGGGAGAATTAGTGTGTCACGGACACGGGGAGAAAATGACACATTTTTTTAGATATCGTGTTCATGTTGACAAGTTCCCTCAGCCCTACATGCGAATAACCACATGATAAAGCTACGGCTAGGGGCGAGTAGGCCAGGCGTGTGGGGGCGAGTAGGCCAGCCGCCAGGCGTGTGGGGGCGAGTTAGCCCCGCGAGCAGTGCTTCGGTTTCCGGAACCTTAGCCCTGTGTTCTGCTATACACCAAATCTGTGGCAAACTCACGCAAATGAAATTTGGCCCACGGCTCTGATATTTGCTCAATAGGTGCACTCACCCCAGTTTATAAATATTCCGAAGAGTACGCATCGATCCGATGTCTAGTTTCGGTGAAATCGTGGGGACAGTTTGAGACCTTACTTACGATGAAATTCACATTCTTTGACCAAAAATCAAATATGCGCATGCGCGAGGGCGGAGAGGTCAACATAATAGCGCCATCTCGCGACGGCGTCGTCACGTACCAGCTGCACAGCGGCTGTTTCATGAGAGAGCACATCGACTCTATCGCGCGGTACGTTCTATAGATCTACACGTACAGCGCGCGCTGCAGGCGATGCCATGCCGCCAAGCCAGACGTTTGATCATTTTTGACGAGTAAAAGAGGTACTGTAGTCCGTAGGTAGGTAAATGTACGCCACCATAGAGTCGATGTGCTCTCTCATGAAACAGCCGCTGTGCAGCTGGTACGTGACGACGCCGTCGCGAGATGGCGCTATTATGTTGACCTCTCCGCCCTCGCGCATGCGCATATTTGATTTTTGGTCAAAGAATGTGAATTTCATCGTAAGTAAGGTCTCAAACTGTCCCCACGATTTCACCGAAACTAGACATCGGATCGATGCGTACTCTTCGGAATATTTATAAACTGGGGTGAGTGCACCTATTGAGCAAATATCAGAGCCGTGGGCCAAATTTCATTTGCGTGAGTTTGCCACAGATTTGGTGTATAGCAGAACACAGGGCTAAGGTTCCGGAAACCGAAGCACTGCTCGCGGGGCTAGGGGCGAGTAGGCCAGGCGTGTGGGGGCGAGTTGACCTAACTCCAGATCGCCGGCTAAATCATCTGCTTAAACCGTACGTAGACTCTTTCTGTGTTGACTGCAGGTTCTCTTTAGTTCACGAAGGTGTGAAACACTTTACAAAATGTCACCAATACTCACAATTTTGGTAAAAGAATTCCCCTTCTTTTAACACACGTCTCGAAAAAAAATGCAAAATCAGATGTGCAGGTATATTGGTCTTTTATCCAGACCCATGCTAGATGTTTAGCACGTGGGCAAATGAGACTTAAAAGGCTCCAGACTATAATGTAGCGCCCCCAATAGATCAAACAAATCCCGATTTGGAGGCGGTCTTTGATGGGGCGTGGTGTAAAAGAGGGATCTACTTCGTTCTTTTCTGTCTGTGCTGTTTTGGATGTAAAGGTTCTTTGTAAAGGTTCTTTTAAAGTCAGGCAAAAATTTGAACCTTTTATTTTACAAAGGGCCCGTGCCTGTCCCTTTTTAACAGAACTGGGGTTAATTTTATAAAGCTGTTAGGTATTTGTTTAGCCACGTTAATATTTATGAGATGCACCAAGCCTAAGCCCGCCTTTCGTAAAGGTACTTGCAAACCGGAAACAAAAGGTCAAAAAATGTTAATTGTTTGTGACAAACTCGGACAACATTTATTTCATTTTATTTAATGAATTGATAGATTTTAAGGTGCCTTTTCCATTTTTGGTGTTTGGGCGCTTACAAACGCGGTACGGTAAAGTGATAATTCAAAGAAGATCGTCACAACGTTAAAACCCCATTGCCATTCCATGACTGGTCTCCGGAAGTGTGACCCGAAAGGAGACTTACACGGTCTACATGTGTATACGCGCGTAAGGGAAACTGTAAAGCTACCTACATATTATTTAAATAAGCAATATTTTAGCCAATCAAATTGATCAGAATTGAACACGCGTCGACACGCAGCAGTCAAGTAACTTCAGACCAATCGCGATGCGTCAAACGCGGATAGAAACGTAGTATGGTCGGGGAACACTATAACGTGGTTTGCGCAATAACCTGCTGCCCAATCTTCACCAAACCTCATTCTTGAGAACCTTGCCTTGCGTGTGTCTATGGATTGTTGGCAGACTATTTCCATTTAATTATCGAAAATCCATAAACTTGTTCAGAAGTCGATAACAACGGTATGTCATGCAAACAAAATGCATGTTGCAACTGCTGTTCTTGACTTCTAAGATGGATTTTCGATAATTAAATAGAACTATTCTGCCAAAAATCCATAGACACACCCAACGGGTAAGGTTCTCAAGAACTATCAGATGAAGTTTGGTGAAGATTGGGCAGCAGGTTATTGTGCATCGACAACCATATTGGTAAATCACGTTTCTATCTATGGGGGCCGGGGATTCCAGATATGTATTCCCCCACACTTCTAGGGGTATTTTCCACCAACATGAGATAAAAACCGTACGGGCCTCGTCAGGACTTGAACCCTTGAACTCTCCGGGCCATTTGCAGCATGATATGAGTCAGAGGGAATCCACCCTACCATTGTGTCTCAAACATCCAAGGAATTTCCAAGGAATTCCTTAGTTTCAGTTTTTAGGGGCGGTTGGTGCGTTACCAAAAGGGAAGAGTGTGTTGAGGTATAGGGGCAGTCCCTTTGCCACATATCGTGCTGGGTATACTCCGGGCAGATTGCTCTACCAGCTAGGCTATGACTGAGGCACAGCGGTATATTCCCTCAAGTCTTTCTACGAATACAGGTTTTCTCTCGGTGTTGCAAGGGTGCGTTAACTAAAGCGAAACAACCAAACACGGGCTGAAAGAAAAATATGGTCCCGGGTTCGAATCCTAATGAGGCCCATATGATTTTTCTGTCATCACACGTTTGGTTGTTTCATTTCAATAGGCACCATACTTTTAATAAAACCACACATAAAAATATGCAGTATTTTTAAAACCTTCGGTGAACTCTAGTCCTGAATTTTAATTACTTTACTTGACTTGACCCACTATAAGGGAAAATATATGACTCTCCGTCCAAGTCTTTAACACAGAAAGAATTTGATGTATTCTACATAATTAATTTTCTGTACATTTGTACACAGTAAATGTAAAACATACACAACTCTATTAATCGATATAAACTTTAAACATTCTATAACATGTATATGTATACAGAATGCTTGTGTGACTTAGTGAACTTCTCCCCATCGTGAAAAAGTCCTGCAAACCACTTCAAAAGTTAAAAAGGTTTAAAACCTCTTACACACATTTTTGTGTTAAAGCATGACCATCTTAAAAACATAAATTAATATCCCAATGTAAGAAATTAATAATATTTATATTTATAAATTCGTATTTGGGTGATTCCATAAATTACGGTACCAACTTGTGATATGCAATTCATCGAAAAGTGATAGGTTTCTCGCGTAAGGGGGCGCACTAAAATGCCCTTTTCTCATTAGAACCATGCAGTGTAATATTTGTTTCATACCATTTATGTGTTTATTTTTGGAGATGTAGTCAATTCCGAGCTAAAAACTCAATTAATTAGTCTGTCAGTGCAGTGTTTGCATTACACCTGTATGGCACAAAAACAAATGTGTAGTACGTGTAAGGAGTTTTTAGGGACACCAAAGTTGTTTTGCCTAAATTTTCAAATTCTGAAACAAGTTTGCAAAATGTTTTGTGCTGTTTGTTTAAAAGGCACCACGAAAATCAATTTCTGCTAGAAATGTCCTTATGTTAAGCTCGGCAAATATTGTTGCAGTAACTGTAAAGTTTCACGACGTAAATATTAGGGGGTCACCAAAGTGGTCCGACGAAAATCAGAATGACCATATTTTTATTGTTTGCCTAAATTTCCATGTCCAAACATTTAAGTGATTTGAAACTAAGTACAAAAAGTATGCTTACATTATGCATGGAAATTAAAAAGTTGTGGCAGTTGGTGTGACCAGAACACTTAAAAGTTACGTACACATGTTTCACGCGTAAGAGGGGACATCAAATCTTACGTGTGAAACAATTTTTTTGCCAAACCTTTTGTATTACGAAAATATCAAATTGTTCATCAAATGTGGGTTTTATTGTCAAAAGCAATGCGTCATCAATCATTTCATATAACCAAGCTAACCCACCGAAAACAAGGAAAATCTTAGTTTTAAAATGTAGTGTTTAAAATGTCACACATTTTGGCCTAAAAAGTGATAATTTTTAGTCAGAATTAGGACAACGCATGATGATACCAATTTTGAAGGTTTTGTTTAGTACAAATTGATGTTGGTGACACAAGCAAAACTAAAACTAGAGGTATGTCTGTTGATAACAGAGCATATGGCTTTCCGCTTTTCTTTTTTTGTATGTTTGTATGCATGTAAAACTGCATGCTGTATAATACTACATGTACACTTTGTACAATATAAATACATACTGTACATATACATGTACAATATGCACAGTGACAAGATTCAAAAATTCATAATAAATCAACAAATCATGCATGTCATACTAATGTAACTTGGTATGTTACATGTTAATGACCAGGTCCAGGCACCTGATAGTTTTCAAGGTCATACGACCAATGGAGAAAGTAAACGACCTTGGTTAATGTATACTTGAGGAACTCTTATTTGAGTACGTCATCGTGACGTCACAATATTTAGCTGATAATATACATTTGACCAATTCAAAATACGTTTTGGTCTTTTTTCAACTCGTCACTAGAGGGGGCTGTTTCGTGTGACGACTTAACTTTTTGTATTTTTTGAATGCCCAAGGGGTCCTGAGACTAACACCGTTGACACGATCTCGGCATCGCTTACCAGTTTTAAATGACAAGGCAGCCTCGTTTTCGACCAATGGGAAACAAGATTCAAGGTCAATGTCTCTGCATGAAATTTAGTCCTTGGATAGTCATGATCAGTGCCGAAAGAATAAAGATTGTATCTCAAACTGTTGAATTTTTACAGATTTTTCAATTTGTAAGGCATTAAATTTCAGACACATGTAATCTGACACCTGGTGACGTCATCAAGATCTAACCTCTTTGGTATAGTACTTTACTATGGGTTCCTTATTGTGACTGAGTTTGATGATGATCCAAGCTTTGCAACCGACCCTTCTAGGAGCAAGACAGACTGTGTGCTTTGTCTATGGGATAGTGCAGATGTATGCATATTGTACATGCTGATGTACACTCGTATATATACTGCACTGTGTGTATGCTGTAGTATAGGTTGCCAGATTAAAAAATTCATAACAAATCAACAAATGACGTCACTCTAATGTAACTTGGTATGTTACATGTCAATGACAAAGTCTACGTCCCTGCTAGGTTTCAAGGTCATACGACCATTAGAGGAAGTGAACGACCTTGGCAAATGTATGCTGCACAAACGGGCTTATTTGATGACGTCATCGTTACGCCACCAAATTTTGCTGCTAATATGCATTAGACCAAGTCACAACAAACCTAAAACACAAAATTTGACCTCCATCGGC
This sequence comes from Henricia sp. BOLD:AAB3569, assembly GCA_037783545.1. NCBI lineage: Eukaryota > Metazoa > Echinodermata > Asteroidea > Spinulosida > Echinasteridae > Henricia > Henricia sp. BOLD:AAB3569. Next base: position 848,804 of record JBBELK010000176.1, read on the forward strand.
CTTTTCGTTCTCTATATATAACCGTTAGAAGAACGCATGTTCAACTGAGTGTAATTTGACACCTGGTGACGTCATCAAACTTTTGAAGGTATGGGCATGTTCACTGACCCTCAGTGAACATATGCACTAATTTTGGGCCAATTTGCAAAAACTTCGCCACAGACATCTCTTCAAAATAGGTTTTGGCCATTTTTCAACTTGCCGCTAGAGGGCGCTCTTTCGTGTCACGACTTAACTTTTGGTATTTTTGGAATGCCCAAGAGGTCTTGAGACTAACACTTTTGACCCGATCTCTGTATCTGCTACCAGTTTTAAATGACAGGGCAGCCTCGTTTTCGACCAATAGGAAGCAAGATTCAAGGTCAATGTCTGTGTATGAAATTTAGACCTTGGATAGTCATGACCATTGCCGAAAGAATAAAGTTTGTATCTCAAACGGTTGAATTTTTACAGAAGTTTCAATTTGAAGGCCATATATTTCAAACGCTTGTAATCTGACACCTGATGACGTCATCAAAATGTAAACACATTTGTGCAGTACTTCACTATGAGGTGATTGTTGTGACCAAGTTTGATGATGATCCGAGCTTTGCAAGTGACCGTTTTGCCAGGCCGAAAGACCATGCGCTTTGTCTATGGGGTTTTGGGAGAAGAATAAAAAAAGCTAACTAGAAGTATGTCTGTTGATAACAGAGCATATGGCTTTCCGCTTTTTGTATTGTTTATGTTTGTATGCATGTAAAACTGCATGCTGTATAATACTACATGTACACTCTGTACACTCTGCTACCAGTTTTAAATGACAAGGCAGCCTCGTTTTTGACCAAGAGGAAGCAAGATTCAAGGTCAATGTCTGTGCATAAAATTTAGACCTTGGATAGTCATTACCAGTATCGAAGGAAACAAGTTCGTATCTCAAACGGTTGAATTTTTACAGATTTTTGAATTTGTAAGGCATTCAATTTCAGGCGCATGTAATCGGACACCTGGTGACGTCATCAAGATGTAACATCTTTGGTAAAGTACTTTACTATGGGTTCCTTATTGTGACCAGGTTTGATGATGATCAAAGCTTTGCAAGCGACCCTTAGACCAACGATACAGACTGTGGTTTGTCTATGGGACTTGGGTATAGTGTATGCATGTTTATGTACACTCATATATACTGCACTGTGTGTATGCTGTAGTATAGGTTGCTAGATTAAAAAATTAATAACAAATCAACAAATGACGTCACACTAATGTAACTTGGTATGTTATATGTTAATGACCAAGTCTACGTCCCTGCAAGGTTTCAAGGTCATACGACCAATAGAGGAAGTGAACGACCTTGGCTAATGTATGCTGCACAAACGCGCTTATTTGATGACGTCATCGTTACGCTACCAAATTTTGCTGATAATATGCATTAGATTAAGTCACAACAATACTAAAACACAAAATTTGACCTCCATCGGCCTTTTCGTTCTCTAGATATAGCCGTTAGAAGAACGCATGTTCAACTGAGTGTAATTTGACACCTAGTGACGTCATCAAACTTTTGAAGGTATGGGCATGTTCACTGACCCTCAGTGAACATATGCACCAATTTTGGGCCAATTTGCAAAAACTTCGCCACAGACATCTCTTTAAAATAGGTTTTGGCCATTTTTCAACTTGCCGCTAGAGGGCGCTCTTTCGTACGACGACTTAACTTTTGGTATTTTTTGAATGCCCAAGGGGTCTTGAGACTAACACCTTTGACCCGATCTCGGAATCTGCTACCAGTTTTAAATGACAGGGCAGCCTCGTTTTCGACCAATAAGAAGCAAGATTCAAGGTCAATGTCTGTGTACGGAATTCAGACCTTGGATAGTCATGACCATTGCCGAAGGAATAAAGTTTGTATCTCAAACGGTTGAATTTTTACAGATGTTTGAATGTTGAAGGCCATATATTTCAAACGCTTGTAATCTGACACCTGATGACGTCATCAAAATGTAAACACATTTGTGCAGTACTTCATTATGAGGTGATTGTTGTGACCAAGTTTGCTGATGATCCGAGTTTTGCAAGTGACCATTTTGCCAGGTAGAAAGACCATGCGCTTTGTCTATGGGGTTTTGGGAGAAGAATAAAAAAAGCTAAAAAAAAAAAAAAAAAAAAAAAAAAAAAAAAAAAAATCAGAACAGTTTCAAAGGCTTTCCGCAGGAGTGCGGAAAGCCAAAAACTAGAGGTATGTCTGTTGATAACAGAGCATATGGCTTTCCGCTTTTCTTTTTTTGTATGTTTGTATGCATGTAAAACTGCATGCTGTATAATACTACATGTACACTTTGTACAATATAAATACATACTGTACATATACATGTACAATATGCACAGTGACAAGATTCAAAAATTCATAATAAATCAACAAATCATGCATGTCATACTAATGTAACTTGGTATGTTACATGTTAATGACCAGGTCCAGGCACCTGATAGTTTTCAAGGTCATACGACCAATGGAGAAAGTAAACGACCTTGGTTAATGTATACTTGAGGAACTCTTATTTGATTACGTCATCGTGACGTCACAATATTTAGCTGATAATATACATTTGACCAATTCAAAAATACGTTTTGGTCTTTTTTCAACTCGTCACTAGAGGGGGCTGTTTCGTGTGACGACTTAACTTTTTGTATTTTTTGAATGCCCAAGGGGTCCTGACACTAACACCGTTGACACGATATCGGCATCGCTTACCAGTTTTAAATGACAAGGCAGCCTCGTTTTCGACCAATAGGAAACAAGATTCAAGGTCAATGTCTCTGCATGAAATTTAGACCTTGGATAGTCATGACCAGTGCCGAAAGAATAAAGATTGTATCTCAAACGGTTCAATTTTTACAGATTTTTCAATTTGCAAGGCATTAAATTTCAGACACATGTAATCTAACACCTGGTGACGTCATCAAGATCTAACCTCTTTGGTATAGTACTTTACTATGGGTTCCTTATTGTGACTAAGTTTGATGATGATCCGAGCTTTGCAAGCGACTCTTCTAGCACCGAGACAGACTGTGTGCTTTGTCTATGGGATAGTGCAGATGTATGTATATGTACATGCTTATGTACACTCGTATGGATGTATATACTGCACTGTGTGTATGCTGTAGTATAGGTTGCCAGATTCAAAAATTCATAACAAATCAACAAGTGACGTCACACTAATGTAACTTGGTATGTTATATGTTAATGACCAAGTCTACGTCCCTGCTTGATTTCAAGGTCATACGACCATTAGAGGAAGTGAACGACCTTGGCTAATGTATGCTGTACAAACGGGCTTATTTGATGACGTCATCGTTACGCCACCAAATTTTGCTGCTAATATGCGTTAGACCAAGTAACAACAAACCTGAAACAAAATATTTGACCTTCATAGGCCGTTTCGTTCTCTAGATATAGCTGTTAAAAGGATGCACGTTCAAGCGAGTGTAATTTGACACCTGGTGACGTCATCAAACTTTTGAAAGTATGGGCGTATTCACTGACACTCAGTGAAAATATGCACCAATTTTGGACCAATTTGCAAAAACTTCGCCACAGACATCTCTTCAAAATGCGTTTTGGCCATTTTTCAACTTGCCGCTAGAGGGCGCTGTTTCGTGTGACGACTTAACTTTTGGTATTTTTGTAATGCCCAAGGGGTCCCGAGACTAACAACGTTGACCCAATTACGGTATCTGCTACCAGTTTTAAATGACAACGCAGCCTCGTTTTCGACCAATAGGAAGCAATATTCAAGGTCATTGTCTCTGCATGAAATTTAGACATTGGAAAGTCATGACCATTGCCGAAACAAAAATGTTTGTATCTCAAACGGTTGAATTTTTACAATTTTTTTAATTTTTAAGGCATTAAATTTCAGACACATGTAATCTGACCCCTGGTGACGTCATCAAGATGTAACCTCTTTGGTATAGTACTTTAGTATGGGTTCCTTATTGTGACCAAGTTTGATGATGATCCAAGCTTTGCAAGCGACCCTTCTAGCAGCGAGATAGACTATGTGCTTTGTCAATGGGAAATGGGGTAGTGCAGATGTATGGCGATTGTTCATGCTTATGTACACCCGTATATACTGCACTGTGTGTATGCTGTGGTATAGGTTGCCAGATTCAAAAATTCATAACAAATCAACAAAGGACGTCACACTAATGTAACTTGGTATGTTATATGTTAATGACCACGTCTACGTCCCTGCTAGGTTTCAAGGTCATACGCCCATTAGAGGAAGTGAACGACCTTGGCAAATGTATGCTGCACAAACGGGCTTATTTGATGACGTCATCGTTACGCCACCAAATTTTGCTGCTAATATGCATTAGACCAAGTCACAACAAACCTAAAACACAAAATTTGACCTCCATCGGCCTTTTCGTTCTCTATATATAACCGTTAGAAGAACGCATGTTCAACTGAGTTTAATTTGACACCTGGTGACGTCATCCATCTTTTGAAGGTATGGGCATGTTCACTGACCCTCAGTGAACATATGCACCAATTTTGGGCCAATTTGCAAAAACTTCGCCACAGACATCTCTTCAAAATAGGTTTTGGCCATTTTTCAACTTGCCGCTAGAGGGCGCTCTTTCGTGTCACGACTTAACTTTTGGTATTTTTGGAATGCCCAAGAGGTCTTGAGACTAACACTTTTGACCCGATCTCTGTATCTGCTACCAGTTTTAAATGACAGGGCAGCCTCGTTTTCGACCAATAGGAAGCAAGATTCAAGGTCAATGTCTGTGTATGAAATTTAGACCTTGGATAGTCATGACCATTGCCGAAAGAATAAAGTTTGTATCTCAAACGGTTGAATTTTTACAGAAGTTTCAATTTGAAGGCCATATATTTCAAACGCTTGTAATCTGACACCTGATGACGTCATCAAAATGTAAACACATTTGTGCAGTACTTCACTATGAGGTGATTGTTGTGACCAAGTTTGATGATGATCCGAGCTTTGCAAGTGACCGTTTTGCCAGGCCGAAAGACCATGCGCTTTGTCTATGGGGTTTTGGGAGAAGAATAAAAAAAGCTAAAAAAAAAAAAAAAAAAATCAGAACAGTTTCAAAGGCTTTCCGCAGAAGTGCGGAAAGCCAAAAAAAAAAAAAAAATCAGAACAGTTTCAAAGGCTTTCCGCAGAAGTGCGGAAAGCCAAAAATCAGAACAGTTTCAAAGGCTTTCCGCAGAAGTGCGGAAAGCCAAAAAATCAGAACAGTTTCAAAGGCTTTCCGCAGGAGTGCGGAAAGCCAAAAAAAAAAAAAAAAAAAATCAGAACAGTTTCAAAGGCTTTCCGCAGGAGTGCGGAAAGCCAAAAACTAGAAGTATGTCTGTTGATAACAGAGCATATGGCTTTCCGCTTTTTGTATTGTTTATGTTTGTATGCATGTAAAACTGCATGTTGTATAATACTACATGTACACTCTGTACACTCTGCTACCAGTTTTAAATGATAAGGCAGCCTCGTTTTCGACTAAGAGGAAGCAAGATTCAAGGTCATTGTCTGTGCATAAAATTTAGACCTTGGATAGTCATGACCAGTATCGAAGGAAACAAGTTCGTATCTCAAACGGTTAAATATCTACAGATTTTTGAATTTGTAAGGCATTAAATTTCAGGCGCATGTATTCTGACACCTGGTGACGTCATCAAGATGTAACATCTTTGGTAAAGTACTTTACTATGGGTTCCTTATTGTGACCAAGTTTGATGATGATCCAAGCTTTGCAAGCGACCCTTCTAGCAGCGAGATAGACTATGTGCTTTGTCTATGGGATATGGGGTAGTGCAGATGTATGCATATTGTACATGCTTATGTACATGAATATATACTGCACTGTGTGTATGCTGTAGTATAGGTTGCCAGATTCAAAAATTCATAACAAATCAACAAATGACGTCACACTATTGTAACTTGGTATGTTATATGTTAATGACCAAGTCTACGTCCCTGCAAGGTTTCAAGGTCATACGACCAATAGAGGAAGTGAACGACCTTGGCTAATATATGCTGCACAAACACGCTTATTTGATGACGTCATCGTTACGCTAACAAATTTTTCTGATAATATGCATTATATTAAGTCACAACAATACTAAAACACAAAATTTGACCTCCATCGGCCTTTTCGTTCTCTAGATATAGCCGTTAGAAGAACGCATGTTCAACTGAGTGTAATTTGACACCTGGTGACGTCATCAAACTTTTGAAGGTATGGGCATGTTCACTGACCCTCAGTCAACATATCCACCAATTTTGGGCCAATTTGCAAAAACTTCGCCACAGACATCTCTTGAAAACGCGTTTTGGCCATTTTTCAACTTGCCGCTAGAGGGCGCTCTTTCGTGTGACGACCTAACTTTTGGTATTTTTTTTATGCCCAAGGGGTCCTGAGACTAACACTTTTGACCGGATCTCGGTATCTGCTACCAATTTTAAATGACAACGCAGCCTCGTTTTCGACCAATAGGAAGCAAGATTCAAGGTCATTGTCTCTGCATGAAATTTAGACATTGGATAGTCATGACCATTGCCGAAACAAAAATGTTTGTATCTCAAACGGTTGAATTTTTACAGATTTTTGAATTTTTAAGGCATTAAATTTCAGACACATGTAATCTGACCCCTGGTGACGTCATCAAGATGTAACCTCTTTGGTATAGTACTTTAGTATGTGTTCCTTATTGTGACCAAGTTTGATGATGATCCAAGCTTTGCAAGCGACCCTTCTAGCAGCGAGACAGACTATGTGCTTTGTCTATGGGATATGGGGAAGTGCAGATGTATGCATATTGTACATGCTTATGTACACGCATATATACTGCACTGTGTGTATGCTTTAGTATAGGTTGCCAGATTCAAAAATTCATAACAAATCAACAAAGGACGTCACACTAATGTAACTTGGTATGTTATATGTTAATGACCACGTCTACGTCCCTGCTAGGTTTCAAGGTTATACGCCCATTACAGGAAGTGAACGACCTTGGCAAATGTATGCTGCACAAACGGGCTTATTTGATGACGTCATCGTTACGCCACCAAATTTTGCTGCTAATATGCATTAGACTAAGTCACAACAAACCTAAAACACAAAATTTAACCTCCATCGGCCTTTTCGTTCTCTATATATAACCGTTAGAAGAACGCATGTTCAACTGAGTGTAATTTGACACCTGGTGACGTCATCAAACTTTTGAAGGTATGGGCATGTTCACTGACCCTCAGTGAACATATGCACCAATTTTGGGCCAATTTGCAAAAACTTCGCCACAGACATCTCTTCAAAATAGGTTTTGGCCATTTTTCAACTTGCCGCTAGAGGGCGCTCTTTCGTGTCACGACTTAACTTTTGGTATTTTTGGAATGCCCAAGGGGTCCTGAGACTAACACTTTTGACCGGATCTCGGTATCTGCTACCAATTTTAAATGACAACGCAGCCTCGTTTTCGACCAATAGGAAGCAAGATTCAAGGTCATTGTCTCTGCATGAAATTTAGACATTGGATAGTCATGACCATTGCCGAAACAAAAATGTTTGTATCTCAAACGGTTGAATTTTTACAGATTTTTGAATTTTTAAGGCATTAAATTTCAGACACATGTAATCTGACCCCTGGTGACGTCATCAAGATGTAACCTCTTTGGTATAGTACTTTAGTATGTGTTCCTTATTGTGACCAAGTTTGATGATGATCCAAGCTTTGCAAGCGACCCTTCTAGCAGCGAGACAGACTATGTGCTTTGTCTATGGGATATGGGGAAGTGCAGATGTATGCATATTGTACATGCTTATGTACACGCATATATACTGCACTGTGTGTATGCTTTAGTATAGGTTGCCAGATTCAAAAATTCATAACAAATCAACAAAGGACGTCACACTAATGTAACTTGGTATGTTATATGTTAATGACCACGTCTACGTCCCTGCTAGGTTTCAAGGTTATACGCCCATTACAGGAAGTGAACGACCTTGGCAAATGTATGCTGCACAAACGGGCTTATTTGATGACGTCATCGTTACGCCACCAAATTTTGCTGCTAATATGCATTAGACTAAGTCACAACAAACCTAAAACACAAAATTTAACCTCCATCGGCCTTTTCGTTCTCTATATATAACCGTTAGAAGAACGCATGTTCAACTGAGTGTAATTTGACACCTGGTGACGTCATCAAACTTTTGAAGGTATGGGCATGTTCACTGACCCTCAGTGAACATATGCACCAATTTTGGGCCAATTTGCAAAAACTTCGCCACAGACATCTCTTCAAAATAGGTTTTGGCCATTTTTCAACTTGCCGCTAGAGGGCGCTCTTTCGTGTCACGACTTAACTTTTGGTATTTTTGGAATGCCCAAGAGGTCTTGAGACTAACACCTTTGACCCGATCTCTGTATCTGCTACCAGTTTTAAATGACAGGGCAGCCTCGTTTTCGACCAATAGGAAGCAAGATTCAAGGTCAATGTCTGTGTATGAAATTTAGACCTTGGATAGTCATGACCATTGCCGAAAGAATAAAGTTTGTATCTCAAACGGTTGAATTTTTACAGAAGTTTCAATTTGAAGGCCATATATTTCAAACGCTTGTAATCTGACACCTGATGACGTCATCAAAATGTAAACACATTTGTGCAGTACTTCATTATGAGGTGATTGTTGTGACCAAGTTTGATGATGATCCGAGCTTTGCAAGTGACCATTTTGCCAGGCCGAAAGACCATGCGCTTTGTCTATGGGGTTTTGGGAGAAGAATAAAAAAAGCTAAAAAAACTAGAGGTATGTCTGTTGATAACAGAGCATATGGCTTTCCGCTTTTCTTTTTTTGTATGTTTGTATGCATGTAAAACTGCATGCTGTATAATACTACGTACACTTTGTACAATGTAAATGCATACCCTACATGTACATGTACATGCACAGTGAAAAGATTCAAAAATTCATAATAAATCAACAAATCATGCATGTCATACTAATGTTACATGTTAATGACCAGGTCCAGGCACCTGCTAGGTTTGAAGGTCATACGACCAATGGAGGAAGTAAACGATCTAGGTTAATGTATACTTGAGGAACTCTTATTTGATTACGTTATCGTTACGCCACCAAATTTTTCTGCTAATATGCATTAGACCAAGTCACAACAAACCTAAAACACAAAATTTGACCTTCATCGGCCTTTTCGTTCTCTAGATATAGCTGTTAAAAGAATGCATGTTCAACCGAGTGTAATTTGACACCTGTTGACGTCATCAAACTTTTGAAGGTATGGGCATGTTCACTGACCCTCAGCGAACATATTCACCAATTTTGGGCCAATTTCAAAAAACTTCGCCACAGACATCTGTTCAAAACGCGTTTTAGCCATTTTTCAACTTGCCGCTAGAGGGCGCTCTTTCGTGTCACGACTTAACTTTTGGTATTTTTTGAATGCCCAAGGGGTCTTTAGACTAACAACGTTGACCCAATCTCGGTATCTGCTACCAGTTTTAAATGACGACGCAGCCTCGTTTTCGACCAATAGGAAGCAAGATTCAAGGTCATTGTCTCTGCATGAAATTTAGACATTGGATAGTCATGACCATTGCCGAAACAAAAATTTGTGTATCTCAAACGGTTGAATTTTTACAGATTTTTGAATTTTTAAGGCATTAAATTTCAGACACATGTAATCTGACACCTGGTGACGTCATCAAGATGTAACCTCTTTGGTATAGTACTTTACTATGGGTTCCTTATTGTGACCAAGTTTGATGATGATCCAACCTTTGCAAGCGACCCTTCTAGCAGCGAGATAGACTATGTGCTTTGTCTATGGGATATGGGGTAGTGCAGATGTATGCATATTGTACATGCTTATGTACACTCGTATATACTGCACTGTGTGTATGCTGTAGTATAGGTTGCCAGATTCAAAAATTCATAACAAATCAACAAAGGACGTCACACTAATGTAACTTGGTATGTTATATGTTAATGACCACGTCTACGTCCCTGCTAGGTTTCAAGGTCATACGCCCATTAGAGGAAGTGAACGACCTTGGCAAATGTATGCTGCACAAACGGGCTTATTTGATGACGTCATCGTTACGCCACCAAATTTTGCTGCTAATATGCATTAGACCAAGTCACAACAAACCTAAAACACAAAATTTGACCTCCATCGGCCTTTTCGTTCTCTATATATAACCGTTAGAAGAACGCATGTTCAACTGAGTGTAATTTGACACCCGGTGACGTCATCAAACTTTTGAAGGTATGGGCATGTTCACTGACCCTCAGTGAACATATGCACCAATTTTGGGCCAATTTGCAAAAACTTCGCCACAGACATCTCTTCAAAATAGGTTTTGGCCATTTTTCAACTTGCCGCTAGAGGGCGCTCTTTCGTGTCACGACTTAACTTTTGGTATTTTTGGAATGCCCAAGAGGTCTTGAGACTAACACTTTTGACCCGATCTCTGTATCTGCTACCAGTTTTAAATGACAGGGCAGCCTCCTTTTCGACCAATAGGAAGCAAGATTCAAGGTCAATGTCTGTGTATGAAATTTAGACCTTGGATAGTCATGACCATTGCCGAAAGAATAAAGTTTGTATCTCAAACGGTTGAATTTTTACAGAAGTTTCAATTTGAAGGCCATATATTTCAAACGCTTGTAATCTGACACCTGATGACGTCATCAAAATGTAAACACATTTGTGCAGTACTTCATTATGAGGTGATTGTTGTGACCAAGTTTGATGATGATCCGAGCTTTGCAAGTGACCATTTTGCCAGGCCGAAAGACCATGCGCTTTGTCTATGAGGTTTTGGGAGAAGAATAAAAAAAGCTAAAAAAAAAAAAAAAAAAAAAAAAAAAAAAAAAAAAATCAGAACAGTTTCAAAGGCTTTCCGCAGGAGTGCGGAAAGCCAAAAAAAAAAAACTAGAGGTATGTCTGTTGATAACAGAGCATATGGCTTTCCGCTTTTCTTTTTTTGTATGTTTGTATGCATGTAAAACTGCATGCTGTATAATACTACATGTACACTTTGTACAATATAAATACATACTGTACATATACATGTACAATATGCACAGTGACAAGATTCAAAAATTCATAATAAATCAACAAATCATGCATGTCATACTAATGTAACTTGGTATGTTACATGTTAATGACCAGGTCCAGGCACCTGATAGTTTTCAAGGTCATACGACCAATGGAGAAAGTAAACGACCTTGGTTAATGTATACTTGAGGAACTCTTATTTGATTACGTCATCGTGACGTCACAATATTTAGCTGATAATATACATTTGACCAATTCAAAATACGTTTTGGTCTTTTTTCAACTCGTCACTAGAGGGGGCTGTTTCGTGTGACGACTTAACTTTTTGTATTTTTTGAATGCCCAAGGGGTCCTGAGACTAACACCGTTGACACGATCTCGGCATCGCTTACCAGTTTTAAATGACAAGGCAGCCTCGTTTTCGACCAATAGGAAACAAGATTCAAGGTCAATGTCTCTGCATGAAATTTAGACCTTGGATAGTCATGACCAGTGACGAAAGAATAAAGATTGTATCTCAAACGGTTCAAATTTTACAGATTTTTCAATTTGCAAGGCATTAAATTTCAGACACATGTAATCTAACACCTGGTGACGTCATCAAGATCTAACCTCTTTGGTATAGTACTTTACTATGGGTTCCTTATTGTGACTAAGTTTGATGATGATCCAAGCTTTGCAAGCGACTCTTCTAGCACCGAGACAGACTGTGTGCTTTGTCTATGGGATAGTGCAGATGTATGCATATTGTACATGCTTATGTACACTCGTATACATGTATATACTGCACTGTGTGTATGCTGTAGTATAGGTTGCCAGATTCAAAAATTCATAACAAATCAACAAATGACGTCACACTAATGTAACTTGGTATGTTATATGTTAATGACCAAGTCTACGTCCCTGCTTGGTTTCAAGGTCATACGACCATTAGAGGAAGTGAACGACCTTGGCTAATGTATGCTGTACAAACGGGCTTATTTGATGACGTCATCGTTACGCCACCAAATTTTGCTGCTAATATGCGTTAGACCAAGTCACAACAAACCTGAAACAAAATATTTGACCTTCATTGGCCGTTTCGTTCTTTAGATATAGCTGTTAAAAAGATGCACGTTCAAGGGAGTGTAATTTGACACCTGGTGACGTCATCAAACTTTTGAAAGTATGGGCGTATTCACTGACCCTCAGTGAACATATGCACCAATTTTGGGCCAATTTGCAAAAACTTCGCCACAGACATCTCTTCAAAATGCGTTTTGGCCATTTTTCAACTTGCCGCTAGAGGGCGCTGTTTCGTGTGACGACTTAACTTTTGGTATTTTTGTAATGCCCAAGGGGTCTCGAGACTAACAACGTTGACCCAATTTCGGTATCTGCTACCAGTTTTAAATGACAACGCAGCCTCGTTTTCGACCAATAGGAAGCAAGATTCAAGGTCATTGTCTGTGCATTATATTTAGACATTGGATAGTCATGACCATTGCCGAAACAAAAATGTTTGTATCTCAAACGGTTGAATTTTTACAAATTTTTGAATTTTTAAGGCATTAAATTTCAGACACATGTAATCTGACCCCTGGTGACGTCATCAAGATGTAACCTCTTTGGTATAGTACTTTAGTATGGGTTCCTTATTGTGACCAAGTTTGAAGATGATCCAAGCTTTGCAAGCGACCCTTCTAGCAGCGAGATATACTATGTGCTTTGTCTATGGGAAATGGGGTAGTGCAGATGTATGGCGATTGTTCATGCTTATGTACACCCGTATATACTGCACTGTGTGTATGCTGTACGTGGTATAGGTTGCCAGATTCAAAAATTCATAACAAATCAACAAAGGACGTCACACTAATGTAACTTGGTATGTTATATGTTAATGACCACGTCTACGTCCCTGCTAGGTTTCAAGGTCATACGCCCATTAGAGGAAGTGAACGACCTTGGCAAATGTATGCTGCACAAACGGGCTTATTTGATGACGTCATCGTTACGCCACCAAATTTTGCTGCTAATATGCATTAGACCAAGTCACAACAAACCTAAAACACAAAATTTGACCTCCATCGGCCTTTTCGTTCTCTATTTATAACCGTTAGAAGAACGCATGTTCAACTGAGTGTAATTTGACACCTGGTGACGTCATCAAACTTTTGAAGGTATGGGCATGTTCACTGACCCTCAGTGAACATATGCACCAATTTTGGGCCAATTTGCAAAAACTTCGCCACAGACATCTCTTCAAAATAGGTTTTGGCCATTTTTCAACTTGCCGCTAGAGGGCGCTCTTTCGTGTCACGACTTAACTTTTGGTATTTTTTGAATGCCCAAGAGGTCTTGAGACTAACACTTTTGACCCGATCTCTGTATCTGCTACCAGTTTTAAATGACAGGGCAGCCTCGTTTTCGACCAATAGGAAGCAAGATTCAAGGTCAATGTCTGTGTATGAAATTTAGACCTTGGATAGTCATGACCATTGCCGAAAGAATAAAGTTTGTATCTCAAACGGTTGAATTTTTACAGAAGTTTCAATTTGAAGGCCATATATTTCAAACGCTTGTAATCTGACACCTGATGACGTCATCAAAATGTAAACACATTTGTGCAGTACTTCACTATGAGGTGATTGTTGTGACCAAGTTTGATGATGATCCGAGCTTTGCAAGTGACCGTTTTGCCAGGCCGAAAGACCATGCGCTTTGTCTATGGGGTTTTGGGAGAAGAATAAAAAAAGCTAAAAAAAAAAAAAAAAAAAAAAAAAAAAAAATCAGAACAGTTTCAAAGGCTTTCCGCAGGAGTGCGGAAAGCCAAAAAAAAAAAAAAAAAAAAAAAAATCAGAACAGTTTCAAAGGCTTTCCGCAGGAGTGCGGAAAGCCAAAAATAACATGTTGACTGAAGTAACTTGACAATTGAACATGAAAGTACAATCTACCCATTCATGCCATTGGGGCCCGAATTTATGGTACCACCTATTTACAAATGGCAATATTTACATCCTTTATCCTATGCAACAATTTTCAGAAAAGAAAATAGTCATAGTAATAATAATTCTTCTTAATGCTGCAAAGGGGCGACATACCGGTAAAACTTTCCCAAACGACCACCGAAATTTCGGCTAGAAGACATCGATTGGACACCAAATTTCTGTACCCAGAGCTTATAAAAATGGTTCTCGATTTTTAAAAAATGTTTTTTGACCTAAAAAAATGGTTTTTGACCTCCCAAATATTGGGGTTACGCCAAATTGTCGCCCTTACATGACTTTCTACACAAAAAGTGTCGCCCTATTGGATAAAATAGAGAAATATTTGTGTAAATTAAACCATTTCTCAAACTACACATTTTGTTTCTTCTAAAATTGTTTAATATTAGCACTTCAAAATTACAGGAACAAATATTTATAAGAAAACTGAAGCTTGTTTGTCAGTGTTAATTAAAGCACTGGAATAAATTGTCTGTTGACAAAAAAGAGCATTGTCCTGTATTCACTTTTCTTCACAGTTTCTGTTTGAGTAAAATTATTGGTTTCCGATCCAGAAAAAAATTAACGAAATATGATTTTTCCTGTTACTTGGGCTAATCATGGAGGAAGGCAGGGGCGGATCCAGGATTTTGAAAAGGGGGTGCGTGAAATGTTTAAGCATGAAATGCTGATGACAATGAAATAGCGAGCGCGTAGCGCGAAGCCCTGACGGCTTCTAGATGGATTCTAGATGCTCTGTGGTGCGATCTGAGGCAATATTTAACCACTTTAAGCAGGAAAAGTGTGCACAAAAAAAGGTTTTTTTTTTTTTTTTTTTTGGGAAAAGGGGGGTGCGTGCGCCCCCCACGGCTCCCCCTCGCCCCCCTGGATCCGCCCCTGGAAGGGCTAATCGAACTTTGTGACGTTTTCGAGGGGCAGTGATGTATGCATTAATACGTCTGCACTGTCCTCGTAGCTTTTGTTTTTGTACAATGCTGAATGGGTGTTCTCTTCTGAAGGTGCCACACTGGACGATTTGGTTGCCATCCAGTTCTGCTTTCGTCTTCTCAAGGTTTCCCTCACCTGAACATAAATGTGAAACATGCATATGACCGTGATTTAATATATCAGATACATAGGTGGACAACTGTCCATGAGTTTGGGAAATCTGGATGCAGTGAAAAGCAACTTGGCTCCACTGGGATTCGAACTGCGGACCTTCTGCTTAACGTGCAGATGCCCTACCAATAGACCAATCCAGTAAGCTCCGCCCATTTTGGAATTGACCAATCACAGCCCCAGGTTACCAACATTTTTTGTTACCCGAGTCCTCAAAATGTTGTGCACAGAGCTACGGCAAATGCAGCAAGAGTGACGCAAAAACACCATAAACATAATTTTTATCAGCGCAGAGGACCCTAGTCGGTTTAAAACGGATCGTTGTATAAGACTATCCTAACCTACTTTTAATCCCTTCATAAATGTGTTTTTGTGTAAACGGGAAAAACTCACAAAAATTAGCTTGTCATTTTGCTATGTTGTGCATTCACTGCGTTCTAGATGTGTGTCGAGATGTTTTTGTTCGATCGCTCGCATTACGCGTAATGCAGGCGTGTTGTACGTGCACGCGCACATTTTGCTTGTGCAGCTTCTGTGTGCGTGTGCGGGTTTCAATACGCGCTGACCAGGGTGCGGACGCTGACGCACGGCGCGGCCACGCGACTCTACTGCACACGTGCTTCACATGTGTGGCATGTTGCTAGGCAATTTCTACATGGGCGGAGCTTACTGGATCGGTCTATTGGGCTACGAAGCCAACTGGTGGTCTCGAAACAGGGTAGTGCAGTTGTTCCTCACCGATTGGGATTGGCTATCATGTGAGCTTAGCAAGCCCTACAAAGGGATCAACCCTTCAATGAGATAACCGCCCCTCCAAGAGATCATTTAAGATACTCCCCAAACCCCTGCCTGGCTTGCATAAATTGTTAAGTATGAATAACGTGAAGATGCCCTACCAATTGAGCAATGAAACCAACTGGTGGTCTCGAATCACGGTAGTGCAGTTGTTCCTAAAGTTGTTTTTCACTGCATCCAGATTTTCCAAACTCATTTGTATCGAATTTATTCTCCCTGGGTCATAATCCCTAAAAATAAATCACTTATTCATAAGTAGGGCAAACCGGGAAGGGGTTTTTGGGCGTATCTTAAATGATGTCTGGGAGGGGTGGTTATCTCACTGAAGGGTTTATGCCACTGTAGGGCTTATAGCCAATCCCAATCAGTGAGGAACAACTGCACTACCGTGATTCAAGACCACCAGTTGGCTTCATAGCTCAATTAGTAGGGCATCTGCACATAAGGCAGAATAAGGTCTGCGGTTCGAATCGGTTCGAATTTGCTTTTCGCTGCATCCAGATTTCCCAAACTCATGGACATTTGTCCACATTTGTATCAAATTTATTCACCCTGGCAGTCCCTGGGTCATAATCCCTAAAAATAATCACTTATAATGACCGAGCGGTCTAGTGCGTCGAACTCAAGTTCCTGTACCAGTACTAGAATGTGGGTTCAATTCCGGGCCGCGACAGGTTGTGGCACTTGTGCTCTTGAGCAAGGCACTTAATCACACTTGTTCCGTCCTTCGGAAGGGATGTAAAGCCATTGGTCCGGTGTGTTAGGTTTCGGTAACACACTTTAAAGATCCCAGAGCTCTCTTTCGTGAAGAGCAAGGGGAGGGAATCCCCGGTGTCTCTGGCCGCGTTTCTAATTCAACTTAGAAGTCGATAGTTATTCGAATATCTATGTTAATTGATCCCATTCCGGTGTTGGATATGGTGGTGAATAAATAAAAATAAATAAAATAAAAATCAGAACAAAAACAAAATGACTTTACCTCCGAGTTGAAGACACAAAAGAAGAGAAAAAGGAAAACTCCTTGACTGGAGGCAAATATCACAAAGAGATACTTGAAGATGATCAGAGATGAGGAAGTGGATAACACACCAAATATCCAGGTCATACCCAGTACTGGTTGCAGCACCAAGGCAGCTCGTGCTGCTTGCCTGATGGAAAAAAAATAATAATAATAAAGAAAAAATAGTGACGTCACAGGTATTAAACATAGTTGTAGTACTTGTACTCGAGTACTCGAAATACTCGTACCCGAACAGTCCATAGTCGTACTCGGACTCGACACTGTACTCGACTCTCCAAACACTCGTACTCGAATAGCAGTACCCGATAAAAAAAAGTGTAGACTGCACGCAAACTGCCCCCGATTCCTACTGAAGTAGCGATTAGAGAATCAATTTTTTCCCCAGTAACTTGTGGGAGAAATTGCCAACTGAAGGTGCTTTTTAAAAAAAATAAGATTATTTGCAGACATTTTTAACAGCTTTCACTACAGAGGTATAATCTATGGTTCTCTGTGTGGTTTTATGTTTTACAAAACAGCCATTATATACTCTTAATCCATTTTCGTGACGTCACACTATTGTTCAAACTGTAGATTATTTTTAAGAATGTACTCCAAATTACTTGACTGTGCATTAGACATGGCGATATAGTAGCTGTTGCTTGCAGCACACCAGGACTCTATGTCCTTAGCACCAGAATGCAGCGTGTTCGCACGAGTGATTCTATTCTTACACCAAACCAAACGCATTGTATCCGTATTGACACAATGACTTGCTGGCGCGTTTCATTGTTCCAGGGCGGTGAAATGGATTAAGTCGGAGAAGAGACTCGAAAATGTAGATTCTTGAAAATAATGGGCTCGGCTTCGCCTTGCCCATTATTTTCAAGAATCTACACTTCCTCGTCCATTCTCCTTAACATAATGTATTGGACTCAAACACTGCAGTAGCCAGATGATTCATATTTTGGAGACAAAACTGGACAAAATCAAAGATTAGTGGCCGGAAACACACTTACTTTGTCTGTCTGAGACTGCTGGTTGCATCTACTGCACAGAGTTGATATATGACCTTAAGGACGCGTATGAGAACAAAGGTGTTGAAAGCTGCAATGGCTAATATGGGTGCCACGAACATCCATATGGAGTTATCAGAAGGTGAAAGCCAGCATCTGAGAAAACAAAAAACAATACAATGTAGACAAATATAGTTATAACTGTACATATGGGTCTTTCCATGAAAACATGAGCCAAAATGTGACATTTTGATGCATATCTGTAAAAACGGCTTTTCCAAGCTACCAACATTTTAAAATCAAATTCCCATTGCAATTAGCCCAATTTCATAGAGCTGTTTAACAGCCCATTTTCCATTAACCGACGTCAGGCTATTTTATAGACATCGTTAACAGTAAGCAACTAAAAACCTGCCTTAACCTCAGAGCCAAATTTTGCTTAAGCTAGTGATGCAACAATTACGGTTTCCAAGCGAGCGCGTGCTTAAGCACGCCGCGGCCGTTAAATAGCCCTATCGTTAACACAACTTTTCTGCTACAGTAAGCACACGTTTTCAGCTGGAGCTTAAGCAGCTCTATGAAACCAGAGTAAATTTTTGTTGCTATGTGGTGCATACTGTAGGTTTGAAGTACAGAATCAATGCCGTGTACACCGTAGGATAGAATGGCATAAAGCAACCATACTGTTGGCTGCTAGGCAATGGCGTGCACCACGTAGCAACAACAGCATAGTATGTGACTTTCTAAACTGCACCTCCATTTGAATGTGAAGAATTCGGGGCGCCAGCCATTATTAAAATGTTACACGCAAAAGGCACAGGCTCGTCAGCAATGCGCACGCGCCAAATTCGTGCCACGAATACGCAACTATGGTATTTCATGGCACGAATTTGGCGGGCACATTTCTGTCGAGTCTGTGCATTTAATAGTATACAAATATTGACTGCAATGAGGGGCATGGTTAAGATTATAGGCCCAAGGTGATCTCGAAGCCATGACTATGCCCCGAGGCGGAAGCCGAGGGGCATAGTCATGGCTTCGAGATCACCGAGGGCCTATAATCTTAACCATGACCCGAATAAACAGCAGTAAATATTTGTTTTATATACCGAATGTGTAGATTTTTGTCATCTGGTTGGTTAAAAGTAACGATACATCATACAGTCATGACAGTGGTCCTTCGAGTTTCGATTTCGGAAGCTGGTCTACGGCGGAAAAGTTGTATATTTACAGCAAACATTTGTAGCATAATGACCTGGCACTTTAGTAGCACATTTCACCTGACACAGTTTTCACTGTAGGCCACTTCTCTTACTTTCTTAAGGACTTCATCATCTACGACAGACGTCGAGATTCAGCCATTACCATCCTGATGAATGTTTACGTGAAGCGCCCAGCTGCATAGTTGGTGCACAGCTATGCTAACACATGTAATGTGCGCGTCCGGAACCCGCTAAATGACTATGCCCGGGGCATGGCAAAGACTATTGCCCGGTGGGCATATACGCGCCGGGTCTAGCCGATTCAATGCCCCACTTTTAACCAATCAGATGACAGGAATCTACGCATGAGGTATATAATGTGGAATATTTCAAATGAGTTGCTGAAAGGAATTAGTTTCAAACATCATGTTTCTGTTATATCAAATTTTAAAAATGTAATTGAATTTAGTTCAACACGACAGAAGCATGACTGCATATGACACCTGGAACAGGCCAAGGATAGTAATATATGCTTAATATTTATATTACATGAAATTATCAAGAGCAAAACCTTACAAGCCAGATTTGAGAATGTTGTCTGAAAAGGCGCCTGCCGTGACAGCTGTTAACACTAATGGCATTCCTGTAGGAAGCAAAAAATAGTTGGATGCAAATATATATTACTCGAGGTACAGAAACTGTCGTGGCTGCCATTTCTAGTTTGCTATCATAAAGGTTTCTTTCTGCACAACAGCAAATTAAAACCACGCAGATTCCGATCGAGTTCTATGGTTTCAGGGATCTTTCTCGAGAGGTAGTTCAGCGCAAGATCCAAAATGGCGACGTAAATAAAAATTGCACAAATTTGTAAATTGTGACATTTCAATTTTCAGTGAAACAAACAAATGCATAGTTCCGAGATTGCCCAGTTAACCCCGCCCCTTAGATATTGTTGCTATGCGCTCACAAGCCATCGCAAAAAAATGGCGACACACAACGTACAAAGCAACGGGACTCGGCATGGAAAGCACAGATTCATTGGAGAAAACTCAAAGGTATTTATGTTTTGGGGTTGACAGTTACCGTAGCACACACTAAGCGAAGGGCTAGTAATGCAGGGATGACATATATTCATAAAAATGCGCTTTCCTACCTTTGAACAGCGAATCGCCCGACATTAAAACCAAAATTCACCCGGTCACTGGCGCATACAACATACAAACTGTATGGGCAGAAAAATCGCATGATGATTGCATCACTTTGACCTTTGTGGGCGCAGTCTGCTAGCTCTGTTCTGATTGGTCGGCGGGTTCGGCTTGATTGACAGGTCGGAACTATGCATTGAGTGTCATGGGCACAATTTTGTTCAAAGATTTTGTCAAATTGCTATTGACTCGACTTGAGATCCTTATTAAGAACAGTTTAATTTGTTTCCACGCAGTGTTACATCTCGGAATTTGGATTCGGTCGAACGACACAAACACGCCCAAAGTCAAATGCTTACCCCATCCTACAGGCATGTATAACTTCAGCTTGCTTCTCTCAATGTTAAACACCACTACAACTTGGAGGTACAGGTGAATGCCTTCAATTAACATCCAGAAGAAAGTGGCCATGTTAGTGTAGTAAACCAACAAGGCGACCATGATGCAGGCACTCTGGGTGTAGTAGATGAACGCATTACACAAATAAGAGTACAATAAAACAGTACATGCTAATGCAAAACTAATGAATATTGCAGAGAAAAAAAATCTCTCTAGATAGGCTGGAATGTCCACCATCCAATAGTATTACATGTATCAGGGTTGTAATGACTCGGACTCGGGACTCGGGACTCGAGTCGACTCGTGTCCTAATTTTCACTGACTTGACTTGACTTGAGACTCGAACCTCAAATGACTTGACTTGAGACTCGAGCCTCAAATGACTTGACTTGACTTGAGACTCGAACCTCAAATGATTTGACTTGACATGACTTGACTCAGACTTTTTGATTTGCCAAAAATAAATGGGATCTTTTATGCATTTTTGTGTGTGTGTCATTTTGGGGACCGAATTGTATTTCAGCACGACAGAAACTCATGTTGGCAGAGCAACATGAGTGTGAGTTTCAGCGTTTAGATTCATTTTGAAATTAGCTTGAACAAATTTACTGTCGTGACTACTTGACTTGACCCAACTTGACCAATATGCCTGACTTGACTTAACTTGACTTGGGACTCGAAGGCAGTTTGACGACTTGACTTGACTTGGGACTCGAAGGCCATTTGACTTGCCTTGACTTTTGGGACTCAAAGGCAGCTTGACTTGACTTGACTTGGGACTCGAGCAGAGGGAGACTCGTTACAACCCTGGGTATTAAGTTCACGCAATATTTCAGATTCAAAAATTTGCAATCCCACGCCAACCCCATGCCAATCCCATGCCAACCCTGATATAATTAGTTTTGTCTTGGGTTGAACTTAAACCTGCTCCAAATTTTTCAACCCTGGGAGAAAGGTTCACCACTGGTTAAAAATGTAAGACTGAAACGGTCGAATCAGTGCAACAAGATCGTAATTCAATTGAACTCAATGAGAGAAAATTTGAGTTAAAAACCTTGCACTGATTTGCCCCAGGTTGAGTGATTTTCTCCCTGGGTTTGCACTGGCAGCCTTTTCCGGGTTAAACTCACCCCAGGGCAAAATAACCCCGGTTTGCAAAAGTGTGAAACTTTGCTGGATTGAATATGGGGATGAAAAATAAAAATGATTTTCTATTCATAAATACCTTAGACAGTCAATGCATCCCTATTGGCTGAGAGCACGTCACGTGGCCAGTCTTAAAAGGACGATAAAGACCGGCCAGTCTTAAACACTTTTTAGTCTGGCCCGCGCCCTATTCAGCGCTTATGGAACACGCACACGCACACAGAAACTGCACGCGCCCGAAAGCAAAATGTGCACTGTGACAAGTACCCGGTCGTGTGCGCTTGTTCTCCCAAACAATCGTGGACGTTTTAGGGAGGTCTAACAAAGAGAACAATATCGTCCGCGATTGGCAAGCGAACGTCCGCGATTCGCTCCTGTACAAAACCAACGAGAGTAAGGAAAAATAGACTATGCGCGTATAACACGCTTACATAATTACGCGTGCATCGAACAAAAACAGCAGTTTGAACAAACGCAGTCATGCATGTAACTTAAAGTACATTGCAAAACATGACACAACGACAAGATTATCGGAGAATTTTGCTGAGTTTTACCGATTTAAACAAAAAGGTATTTATAAATTGGAATATAAGTGTGTTTGGCCAGTCTTAAACAATCAGTTTAAAACCGGCTAGAGGCCTGGATAATGATAATCATTATCACTCGTCCAGGCCCCTCCCTGGTTTTAAATGTATGTTTAAAACTGGCCAATTGCCCCCTCCAAATGGATGTAGGCTCTCTGTAGACTCCTTGAGCGGGTTTCTCGGATAAGTGAGTGATATAGTCCATATATTGTTATGTCTAGGATATTAGAGTTTTACTGGTCACTTACACTTTTTTGGGGTGGTTTATCCAAGACGAGCAAAATGATTCGAGCCAACCCCATGGCCACTGCAAGGTTGATGTGGATTAGAACACGCTCTGTCTTCATACTTGAAATCAACAATAAACCAGTAACATAGTAAATATTGGTAATACAGTTGAGACTAGGCCTGGGGGTGATTCCACGCAAGAATCGATTAGAATCGATTCCAGATTTTTGAGGAATCGATTCCCAGTAGAAATCGATTCCCTTTCATTTAGATTCGATTCCCAGTGATAGCTTGCCTATTCCAGAAATTACCTAGCAATTCCGAAGCCAAAATGACATGCGCGCAGTGCGATCAAGAAAACGCGCAGCGCGGACAGTGATTCTCTCAAAACAACAACAGAAGACTGCACGCGCTATCGCACAGACACGCACACATCATGCCGGACACGTACACGTACTATGCAGTGGGGAACAAGACAAAGATGGACGCACCGTGATAAAGGTCTATTAGGAAATGTATTAACCCTAACTCCTCAATCCTCCAAAATCAATACGATTTTACATACACACTAGGGAGGTAAGGCTATGCATGGTGAAAATCAACATGGTGGAAAAAACCCTAATATTGAGAATTTGCCACTTATGACTTGGCATCCGCCATTGTCAAGGAAATTGTCTATGTCTGAGGTCCCTTTGCGCGTCTTGATGAATTGCGTAAAATTATCGAGATGGTTTGCGTAACATTTAGAGTGATCCCGCCTTTCCTCAGAAGCTTTCGGCTCAGCACACACATTCCACCACCGTCTCCAGCGACGTATTGAAGGAAGCCAAGTCGAAAGTAGTGAATTCTGAAATTGACTTTTTTCGTATGGCATTTAAATCTCAACCTTTTTGGACAAAACTGCTGAAAGTCACTCAATAAAATTTGTCAGTTCTCATTTACATGATTTGAAATTTTGGTTTAAATCCGTTGAAAAATTACAAAATTATTTAAGATTAAAAGTAGGACATGGTTCTTTTTGACACGTAGTGTAACAATAATGTATGGGCGAGTTCGGGCGGTCTGTCCTTAACACGGGTTAATTCGTTCTCGCCCGAACAACGGGAACACGACCCGAGAATACTGCACTCGGAACATGATCACACACCACCTATCGATCGAGAACCAGCAGTGTAGCCAAGGGGGACTGGGAGGGGGGCGCACACGCCCCCCATGAAAAATCGTCGGCCCCGAGTCGACTCTCCACTGGAAATTTGACAAATGGAGAAATAAAATGGTAAAAACACAATTGCATGAAATGCACGCACTATGATCATAGTGCGTGCGTTTCACACAATACTGCCTCCCACATGCAGTAACATCCAGCTCACCCCCACAGTCGACCCCCCCCCACCCCTATGCAGAGAACCCTGACTACGCTGCTGTTGATACCAAGTTATCCATGTCAAGAACAGACTGCCCATACTCGACCTATAAGTTGTACCTGTTTAGCATAAAACAAACACAAGAAATACAAAACAAAACAAAAAAGAAACAAGACTTACTTTAAGAAAAAAAATGTCGCCACCAAAAGAATAACTCCAGCTACAGATAAACTGCAGCCGACATAGGAAATAATGTTCAGCGCCACCAAATCACCCTTGGGTATCTGTCAATGCAAAGTCAAAATTCTCAATGTGAATTGCGGCCCATTCTACAGAAATGAGTTGAATGTTTCACATTCTGGTCTGACTTCTTTCAACCACAACTACAGGGTGTCCCAGAAAAAAACCGAAACCGAGATTTATCGATGTTTAATCATACTTTAATCTCAATCTTGAATAATAAATGACACATATTTGGAAAGCTTAGTTCCTCATCTTTCATTTGATACCACTCATATGATACATACTTCACGCATGAATGAATAAAGACAATATGAAGCAGGGCTACCAAAAAGTCGTTTGCACAACGATACCTGAATTTCAAAGAAATAATCACATTTCTAAAAAGTTCATTTCCTGCCCTTTCGTATGATACCTCAGTCAGGAAAAATGAGCCAGGGATGACAGAGATATCCTGCATTTAAATATGGATTGAATTTTCATGTTTTTTTGTAATCATTCGTTTTTTTCACACCTGACCGATTTTTCGCATGAATGGATTCGGAGATGGTCACGTGTGCATTAAAAACGTGCGTGTTAAAACCCCTGAAATTCAGGTATTGTTGTGCAAACGACTTTTTTGTAGCCCTGCTTCACATTGTCTTTATTCATTCATGAGTGAAGTATGTATCATATGAGTGGTATCAAATGAAAGATGAGGAACTAAGCTTTCCAAATATGTGTCATTTATTATTCAAGATTGAGATTAAAGTATGATTAAACATCGATAAATCTCGGTTTCGTTTTTTCTGGGACACCCTGTATATCGAGCAACAAAAGAAACGCAAAAAGTTTCTCAATTTTTTTAATTGAAAAAACAAATTTCAGTCAATCTGAGAGTGGGAATTTTAAGCACACATCAGCTTTGTGCAGTCAGGCATAATGCAGCTGTTATGTGAATATTTTGATGTCAACTTAAATACAAGAGAGATTTTCAAATTTTGATTAGACTGAAAATTTTCGTTTCTTTTGTTGTCGGTATAGAAATTAGTGGCAGATCCGGGAATTTTTAGAAACCACCTGGAATTTCTATTTTCATATTTCATTGAACCTAGCACGGGCGGATCCAGGATGGGGGTGCGGGGTGGGGAAATCACGCCTTCCCTTTTCCTTATTAAAAAAAAAAAAACCTATCCATTTTATTTAAAAATTATCGATAACTTTCGCAACTGTTGGTATCTGCCTCAAATGACATCACACTTTTTCCTGCTTAAAGTGGTTAAATATTGCCTGAGATCGCACCACAGACCATCTAGAATCCAAGTTGTGAAGATTTTTCAAAGTAATTTTTTCCCTGTAGCCACCTAGGAGGTTCTTCAGCACGGCCACAAAGGGCGACAAAACAGGAACAATTCTCAGTTTTAAAAGTGGGAAAAAACACCACACATGAGCGTGTCAGAAAACTCCACAATATCAAGCAGGGACTGAGAACACAATGCATATATACTGACCCGGACAGGATTTGAACCAGGGGTGAAAAAGAAAAGTACCGCCAACTTGATTCACAACAAATTGTTGGTGGACTCACCTCGATAGTAGTAACTTGCATGAGAATGGCAAAGTTTGTAAGATGTCTACAGCTACAACGAGTGTGGGTATCATTGATAGCGACCACAGAGCATCCACTGGACGACCAACTGCCTGATGGGAATTTCCTGCACAACGAACAAACAAAAGAAAATGTTGCTTAGACCAATTACTACGCCGTGGCCAAATTATTCGGATAAATCTTGAAATTATACTGTGAAAAGTGAGTATTAAAGCTGTCTACTTAGCGTCCACCATCGACTCATATATGTATCCAGAGTTGTCAACATTTTTGAAAATTTGCCAACAATTTGAAAAAGAGTAATTTGCTACGGGGCACCCGCTTTGACACGAAATTTTATAAATTACACCCAAGGCCTATTTAAACCTATCCTCTTACAACAGTGCCCCTTTAACGCACTCCCCTACTCGTGCGTACCGAGGCCCTGTTGAAACCGGTCCCATTTCGCTAGGGAACAAGCGACAGAAATCTTGTCGCCTCTCTAGACCAATCATATGATGCTTGGCTGTGAATTGCAGGCATTCAAATGTAGATTGTAAACACTGTGCATGCAGTGTGATACATGTACTCGTTAATGCTGGCCGTGTCTGCGTCGGCGATTGGCTGCTATTTAAAGCATAGAGGGGAATCCGTTTCATTCACGTTGGTCAGCATGCATCACTGTTATTAATTTGAAAAATTGCGGAGTAAATAAGATCGGCGTCGAAAATTTTGGTAGTAATGGAACAGTCATAAGGAACATAACCCAATACAATTTCTGGAAACTATAGAAATCGTTTGTTTTCGGCATAACATGACCAAATGGATTAAATTACATCAAAATGCCTCGGGCGTGTGTTTGCTGAACGCAACAGCCACCTTACTTCACAGATTTGCGTGGATTTCCTCAGGGCATTATAACGTCGCTTAGGAGAGTGGAAATTCCCTGAGATCTCAGGATGTTCAGTATATCAAGCTCATGATGGAACACAAACAAGGACATCCCATTTTCCTCGTGGACATCCAGATTTTCCGACGTACAAACTCTTCCTAAATCGTAAATGTTAGCATCTCTGTGTATCAGATTTCAAGACATATAGTCGGGTATCTATGGGGGACCCCCCGTGCACCCCCCCCAGAACTAAACCAAACCAACTTTTTTAGGTGCATTTTATGGTCCTAAAACACATTTTTGATGTTAACAGTAAAAAAAACCCGATGCATTCGGGTTATTCAAAATGGCGGCCAAAATGGCCGCCAAAATGGTGCAAAATCATATATTGGCCAAATAATATGATTAAAGCACTTACAAAATGGCTAGTTATATGTTTTTGACCCTCGCAAATTCATTCCTGGGGTCCCTTTTTTTGTATCATGCTTCAAATTCAAAATGGCGGCCAATATGGAGGCCAATATGGCTGCCAAAAGTGGCCAACTGTGAGCAAAATGATATATAATGGACAAAAATAATGATAAACACATACATAAGCAAAAGTTATATGTTTTTGACCCTTGCAAATTTATTTATGGGGTCCCCTTTTTTCTATCATGCTTCAAATTCAAAATGGCGGCCAATATGGAGGCCAAAAGTGCCCAATATGAGAAAAATTATATACATGTATAATGGACAAAAAAATACATGTACATTAAATGCAATCCCCAGAATTAACTTACAACCTTTTAGGGTGTCTTTTATGATCCTGAA
This sequence comes from Henricia sp. BOLD:AAB3569, assembly GCA_037783545.1. Lineage (NCBI taxonomy): Eukaryota > Metazoa > Echinodermata > Asteroidea > Spinulosida > Echinasteridae > Henricia > Henricia sp. BOLD:AAB3569. The sequence continues at coordinate 876,363 of JBBELK010000176.1, forward strand.
GCATATCGGGGATACTAACAAGAAAAAAATGCTCTGGAGATGACCAAGATGGTGGCCAGTATGGCCGCTAATACATGTAATATGTCCAAAATGGAAAAGATCATATATTAGCCAAATATAATATGATAAAATCATTTATAAAATTGCTAGTTATATGCTTTTGACTGTTTTAAAAACATTTCTGGCATCTCCTATTCTTCTATCATATATCATGCTCTAAATTCAAAATTGGCGACCAATATGGCTACCAAAAGTGGCCAAATGTAAGAAAAATGATATACAATGACAAAAAAATAATGCATAAATTAAATGCAACCCCCTTCCGCTAAACTAACCTCACCAACTTTGTATGATGCCTTTTAGAGTCCTGAAACAGTTTTGGATGTTAACATTATTAAAATAAAATCTTCTAGAGACAAAGATGGTGGCCAATATGGCCGCCAAAAATGGTCTAAAATTAAAAGGATATCATAAGCCGAATAATTAGCATTTATAAATTGCTATTCATATGTTCTCGACCCTCATTTATTACAACCAATATATGGCTGCCAAAATATGTTAAATGAATGAATTCAATGACCCCCCCCCCCACCCCCCCACACACACAACCCAATAACAACCTTTGGGGGCGTTGATCCACAAAAACTATTTGGATTTTAACAGAGAAAAACCTGCGGCACTCGAGATATCCAAGATGCCGGCCAATATGGCTGACAAATCATATCACCCATATGATGCAATACAAATTAATAAAATGGTTAGTTACTGGTATGTTCTCTCCCCTTAACAATCATCTTTATGCTACCCTTTTTTACTTCAAATTCCATAACATGCGATCAGCATGGCGGCCAAATGAGAAAAATGTCTGCTGTGCTGGCTGGGCTAGTGCGTTTTCCCTTGCTCGCTTTTAAAAGGTATCCAATGAAACTGAAACTTCCCTTACTGTAGCATTGGCATATTGGATAGGTGTCTCCCCAGTACATGTCACCCAAGGGATGCATCTTTATGGAAATTTCGCACAGGACAACTGCCCATCCTAATCCCTCTATTGCTTGCTGGTTTCTATCATGTTCAGGAGTGTACGATTAAACTGCTCTATAAGCACATCCAAATTCGAATTGTATTGAGTTGTTCACATTTTGTGTACCCCAATAATTATGCCCTGCACTTCAATACCGTTGCTGTTTCTAGAATCGCTCTTTCCCACTTTAGACTCCCTCTTCACGAACAACAAACACCCCATTGTCTCATGATCCCATATCTGTGTCTCTCAGATCATATTTGTTGTGATCATGGAAAAACCATTTTGGTGGTCATACCAGCCTCATTTAACTTCAAACATGATAAGAATACCAAGATGACAACTGATAAGGGTGAACAACATCATTTAATTTATGTTTTATAATTTGTTTTTGGCCAATTAGATATCATTTTTCTTACATTCAGCTACACTTGACAGCCATATTGATCGCCGTCTTGAATTTAAAGCATGGTAGCACACCAGATAAACATTTGTGAGTAAAAAATATATATAACTAATCATTTAAATCATTATTTTTCTATAAATATATGACCTTTTCTATTTTGGAAAATTTTTAGTGACCATATTGGCCACCATCTTGGATATCGCCAGACAATTGTTTAATTAACATGTTTTGTGACCTCAAAGGTGCAACAGTTTTTATTTTATTTTTATCTTTATTATGTGTAATTTTTCTCATATTTGGCCACTTTTGGCAGCTACAGTGATCGCCATCTTCAAGCTGTGGGTTATTTTTGGCCCATTATATATCATTCTCCTCATATATGGCCACTTTTGGCAGCCATTTTGAATTTGGAGCATGGTAGAAAATCTTTAAAATAACATTTGCGAGGTTAAGAAACATAACTAGCAATTTTATAAATGATTGTCGTTATTTGGCTAATATACATGTATGATGATCTTTTTCATTTTGGACCATTTTTAGTGGCCATATTGGCCGCCATTTTAGATATCTCCAGAGCATTTCATTGTATTGTTAACATGCAAAATATGCTTTATGATCACAAAGGGCTCCCCGCAATAAGTTGGTGTGGGTTAGTTCTGGGTGGTTGCCTTTAATTATTTTTTGTCTATTATATATCATAATTTTTTTTCTTCATATTTTGCCATATTGGCCGCCATATTGGCCGCCATATTTAACTTGCAGCATGATAGTAAAATAGGGGACCCCAGAAATAAATTTGTGAGGGTCAAAAACACGTACCTTTTGTTATGTGTTTATTATTATTTTTGTCCATTATATATCATTTTTCTCATATTTGGCCAATTTTGGCAGCCATATTGGCCTCCATATTGGCCGTCATTTTGAATTTGAAGCATGATAGAAAAAAGGGGACCCCATAAATAAATTTGCGAGGGTCAAAAACATATATCTTTTGTTATGTATGTGTTTATCATTATTTTTGTCCATTATATATCATTTTGCTCACAGTTGGCCACTTTTGGCAGCCATATTGGCCTCCATGCTGGCCGCCATTTTGAATTTGAAGCATGATACAAAAAAAGGGACCCCAGGAATGAATTTGCGAGGGTCAAAAACATATAACTAGCCATTTTGTAAGTGCTTTAATCATATTATTTGGCCAATATATGATTTTGCACCATTTTGGCGGCCATTTTGGCCGCCATTTTGAATAACCCGAATGCATCGGTTTTTTTTTACTGTTAACATCAAAAATGTGTTTTAGGACCATAAAATGCACCTAAAAAAGTTGGTTTGGTTTAGTTCTGGGGGGGGTGCACGGGGGGTCCCCCATAGATACCGGACTAATAGCAATGTACATGTAATTCAGACCCAACAAAAACTTGACTTACTTTGAAGTCGAGTCCCAAAAAGCACACACAGCTGTTTTTGTATTCACCACCCGACCAGTCATCTCTGAGTTCTTCTAAAGGTTTAAAAATATAAAACAATAAAAACTTAAAGATAGATTTAATACACGATTGGAAAACTGCTACAAATGACATTATCGCCATGTGTGATTGAGGAGGTATACGATAAGAACCAGCTTTAGTCAGTTTAGTACCTCATTCCGAGAAAACAATGAAAAACAGCGTTCATGCTTTCAAGAAATTGTGTGATGTCACTGTCTAAGAATATCATAAATTACTTAAAGAGCTTGTTCAGATTTTTTTAAAAATCCATGGGAAGAAAAAAGGAATTTTGCAATCTCCAAAATTTTTTTTGGTATAATCACTGCACTGTTTTAGGTATTAACACACGATAAATTAGTTTACAAAATATTAGTGTTGTTTTTTTATGATATTCTTGGAAATATGTGGATTTGCAGTGCGAAATTTCAGAACGGTAATGAGAAAACATAGGCAGATCCATAACATTTTTTTTTGGGGGGGGGGGGGGGGGGGGTGGGGGAGAGGGGGGGGGGGGGGGGGTGGTGTGGGTTGCGGCGGCTGAGAGCAAACGAATTTTCAAATCTCCCATCAACGAAAAAAAATTGACCACCATTTGGTTATCGAACAATTACTGTCAATATTTCAAATTATTGGCGGTCCGCCAATAATTCAACTTGCTGTAAGGCGTAGACTTGCCCAAGTCTGGCTTCCCGTGTTTGGTCAGTAATGTGCAGCGTACAGTGCGCCCTCTGGACTAGTGGCCTGTCTAATCTGTTTTCTTCTTTCCAAGACACAGGAAAAGAGATTAGACAGGCCACTAGAGCAGAGGGTACACTGTACGCTGCGCATTACAGACCAAACACGAGAAGTCATACTTGGGCAAGTCTAGGTAAGGTGCAAAAATGACCGTATAAAAAAGCAGTTTTTCACAAGGTTTGCCGATTTCTAAAATACAAAGTATGATGTTTTTTCGTTAAATAAAAGTAAATGCTTTAAAATCGAATATGCTGAGAACCACTGACAATATAACTTTAATGCCCTAAGCCTCACCTCTTCAGCTTGTGTCCGAAACACCATGGCAACTGGGTATTCATTAAACAGGCTGAGATCATCCGGCTGAGGAACAATGCTAAGACTCAAGACTTTACTCAAGACATGTATCTCAGCTGAAGGTTCATCAGCTGTCAACGCCATATCCACCTCTTTCTGGGATGAATTTCCGATAAATTTGTCCAAATTCTTGTACAAGATTGACACGACGGCATATTTCTGTCCGGGTGGAAATAGGGCTGCTGGCAGTGTCGCGACTGCAGTAAGATAACTGTTGTTTGACTCGTTTTCAGGAACTGTCAATGCAGATTTTCTATTGGTTGGAATGTTGAGAATTTCTGTAGCTGAAAGGAGAACAAAAAAGCCGTGTTCAGACCGTCACAACCCCTCGAGAGACTCTGAGTTTCGGCTGGAGTGTTGGCTATAACGCCCCCCCCCCCCCTCCCCCTCCCCCCTGTCCCCTGTCCCCTGTCCCCTGCCCCCTGCCCCCTCCCCCCTCCCTCTCCCCCTGCCCCCTTCCCCCCCCCCCCCCTCCCAAGTTGTGTCCACACGATCACAACTCTCCGAGTTGTAGGGGTGAATTGACTTTTTGTGCACGCATATTGCGACGCACGTCACTTTGAGAAAAGGCCTAATGTGGGGTGAATTGTGATGCACTGAAAATCACTGAATTATATTTCCGTTCCAAGCTAATTCTGAAGTTTTCAGTGCGTTGTTTCACCATAAATTCTTTCCACGCACCATGCAGAATTAGCTTGGGCAGAAAGTGTTTTTATAATTCAGTGATTTCCAGTGCAACGTTTAAAAGTGCAACTTTTTCTCAAAGCAATGAACGTTTTAATTAGACTCTAAGGCTGCGTTCGGGCATGTACTCGTGTTAACACGAGTATTATACTCCTGCGCGCGTGAACGGCAAGATTAACGACACTCGGGTCAGTAAGAGTATGCTCTAGCTACTCCCCAACAAATGGGGAGTGTGCTCTTACTCCTGACAAGTGTCATATGTGATTTGTACGAAGACGGTGGAATATGGGTGGGATTTTTGGTGAATTTGCCCAACGTGTCAACTCAATAACTGAAACAATAACTCACTAAGGTTGGTTTTAGATGGTATCAAAGGTTCTCACGACTTACGGCCTGTATATATTTCCTCAGTTTCTTGTGAGCAGCGAAACGGCATTTTTTGTGCAGTGATGGCAAGAGCTACAGACGGCCATCTTCACTGATTGCCAGTCGCGCACGCGGACTGCGGACTTGCCGTTCGCACTGTGATGTGACCCGAGTGCAATGCGCACGCATTACTCCCGAGTAACGAGAACTGCATGCCCGAATGCAGCTTGTAAGGCTGTGTGAAAATGGTGCGAAGAGCGCATTGTGTACGTCATGGATGCGCACTGTTCATTTAACAACAACACAAAATGCACCGTCCAAGCACTGGAAAAAGCTGCGTCCCAGCTTTGGCGGACGTGTACAGGGAAGAAGTCCTTGGAAAGGTCTATATACTTACCGATGTTGTCACTATCTGAGTAAAACGATTCACCACCTTCTTCAAGGATCTTCCCAGCAAGCGTCGTTGCCAACTGCTCTGCCGTGTTTGCAATCTTGCTGGCTTGGTTGACAGGTACATTTATTTCACCATTTTGCGATTGGGGGGAAGGACTGGTTGAGTAAAGCAGGTCCGTGTACTTGTCATCGAACAGTAAATTGGCAATCAACAGACTTTCCTGCAGTTAAGGCACGAAAATACTCCGTCAAATTCCAGATAAAGCATTCTGAGGAGCGGCATGTTTGTTTTGTCACAGAACCGAATCCAGATCCCGAAATGTGTCATCGGCGGACACAAACGAAACTGCTCAAATCACGAAAACAGCAAATCACGAGAACAGAGATTGCTCAAGACTGAACTGTATGAACCTAACTACATGTAGTTCCATCGCATCAGCGCCACGATATAGCGTCTGGGATTTGTGCGCTATATAAGTATCTATTTCTCTATTTTATCCAACGGGGCGATACTTTTTGTGTACAGAGCCCTATTAGGGCGACGCGCTTGGTTAGGGCGACGCGCTTGGTTAGGGCGACGCGCTTGGTTAGGGCGACGCGCTTGGTTAGGGCGACAATTTGGCGTAGCCCCAATATTTTGGAAGTCAAAATCTATTTTTTTAGGTAAAAATCCATCTTTTTCAAATCGAGAACCATTTTTATTATGTCTAGAAGCATTTTTATTAGGTCTGGAACCATTTTCGGAAGCTTCGGGTAACAGAAATTTGGTGTCCAATCGATGTCTTTTAGCCGAAATTACGGTGGTCGTCTGGCAAAGTCTTACCAGCGGGTCGCCCCATTGCTGCATTAAGTGATATTATTATTATTATTATTATTATTATTCATTTATTCACCCAATTTGTCAAATTTCTAAACCAAATTTTCCCTAGGATTGTAAATAAGCAAAATTTGTTTGTATTGTGTGAGAAAGTAAATGACAAGTTTTACTCAAAAGAAAATCTTCGCGATGTTTACGTCGCCATTTTGGATCTAGCACTGAACCACCTCTCTAAAAGGATCCCAGAGATCCCAGATCTCAATCAGGATTTGTGCGAAAGGAAACGAGTGCACTCAGATCTGCACAGATCTGGATCCGTGTCTGTCCGAAACAAACTTGCCTAAAGAGTAAGATTAAACTTGCCCAAAGAAGATTAAACTACTTTAAAGACAGATTATTGGAAAACTTTTAAACTCAGGAACAACGACATTACATATTTAACGGATAATGTTGATAAACTGCCTTGTAGAAATTTTAGCCACATAGATGCAGTATACTTCAGAAAACCTGAAAAATCCATGCACGGTTTTTTGTGTATGAAATTCCTTGCATGGTTTTTTGTGTATGAATGAATGGTAAAAAGTTGTCTGCAGACAACTTTTTAAAAACCACCTTCAGTTGTCAATTTCTCCCACAATGGTACTAATTTGCACGGAAAAAAAATCATGTTGTGTTTGTTACCATTGCTATCAACACTTTTAGTCAGGTTTTTCTTGTCAACTCGTGAAGTAAAATTTTGGCTATCTGCAAATGTATGGGGCTTGAATCTGGTATTGGGTTTTAAAAAATGACAAATATGATGAACTATAAAAAATCTTCAGATTTAAATGCAAAATCTCTGAATTTGTCAAAACATTAAAAATGGTAGAATGTTCAATGATAAAAAAGAATACACTGTTTTTGATTTTCTTTTTTTTAGCATTTGGCCCAAATGTCTACAAATCACGTGTTCTGATCAAACATACCTCTACAAAGGACTTTGACTCCTTCAAATTAGCGTTTTCTAATTTGTCCACGTTGCCGACTTCAATGAAGAGATCTATGACGGATTCTAGCTCTGATAATTCATCTACTTCTGAACTTGTATCCAAAATGTAGTACGTCGCTTTGAAGATGTCCAGTCCCTCACTTACACTAATGTTTTGGAGGTCTGTCTGTTATTACAAATTTAATCAGAAAATTACACAAAAGAAAAAAAACTTCCATTCCAAAAAACGATAATTTGTCGATGGTCGTTGTAAAAAAAAAATTATCAAAATGTCACGTAATTAACTAGAAATGTTTAAAATTAACAAAAGAGACAAATGTTGGGCTATACGCTTTACCAGGTCAGCGCTGACTCGAGGAAGCAACTCCAACGCAACATTTTGGTGTCTTTAGCGCCCTCAATATGTATATATGCCTTTTTTTTCTTCGGATATTATTTATCGCCGCGAAGCGAAGACACGGAAATCTGAGAGATTCTCTCGTCCATATCAACACCAAGAAACCCTTTTTATGAAATCTGTTGGCAGATTTGTGTACAAATTGGAAAATACGGTACGTACAACATAATGACATAGTGTTCGTAGGACATTATTTTCCATCAAGAAGAGAAACCAACTGCGAATGACAAAAGCAACTCGCATTTTGTGCTGGTTTCTACGGCTGGAAATAAAACTAACTCCAAGACCACGTGATTTATCCGAACCAGAATCTGGTTCCGATAAATCATGTGACCTTGATTTTTTTTAAAAATGCTCAAAAACGGCCAAATTCTGTGGTTTCTTTTCAGGTTCTCTTCAGTCTATTTCGGAAAGACTTTCAGAATCATGTATGGGTCTATTTCGAGCCCAAAATAGCGCAACAAAGCCGGTATGTCTCTTTAAGATTTACTTGGATTACTTATGAGATTTGTCTCTCATATCCCACGTTTAGTTGTTTCATTTTAATGGTGAGCAGGCACCATACCAAATATTGCGACCGTTACTTTGCTCACTTGTGCACATGCACATGCAACACCGAGAGAAAATTTGAGGTTTGTATTTGAGTAAATTAAGTATGCCACTGCGCTTCATTATCATAGTTCAGCTGGTAAAGCATATGCCTATAGAGTGAGAGCTAGGTTCAAATTCCGATGAGACCCATAAGATTTTTCTCTCATATCCCATGTTTACTTGGAATACTGTAATTGCAGCACATGGCTCATGTGTCTATAAATTTTACGGATAATCAATACAGAAACTGTTACAAACTGCTTACCAACCAGTCCAGCAGGACCTAGAATATAAACTCATTGTTCAATTATAGTCGCCTCATGTTCCGACCCTAACATACATCTAAATTTTTGTCAACAATTTTGTCAGGCTTCTGACATTTTATAGCATAGTATTTTTGTAAAAAGGTTGGTGATTCAAAAAAACTGGCTATCAAAAGTCATCAAATCAGATCGGATTAAATTGAATTGAATTAAATCAAATTGAATTGAACCATGCAAGCTTGTCAGATTTTGACTTGGTTCAGGTTTACTGTCCAAAAGAAATGTAACATCAATATTAAAGTCAGCTCAAGCAAGAATAATTACCTTGTTTACAAGACTATTTAGGGATCGCTGAAGTTTCATGGTGGGCGGTGCCGTGGTGGTGGTGGGCGGTGCCGTGGTGGTGGTGGGCAGTGCCGTGGTGGTGGTGGGCAGTGCCGTGGTGGTGGGCAGTGCCGTGGTGGTGGGTGGACCCGTGGTGGTGGTGGGCGGTGCCGTGGTGGTGGTGGGCAGTGCCGTGGTGGTGGGCGGTGCCGTGGTGGTGGTGGGCAGTGCCGTGGTGGTGGGTGGACCCGTGGTGGTGGTGGGCGGTGCCGTGGTGGTGGTGGGCAGTGCCGTGGTGGTGGGCAGTGCCGTGGTGGTGGTGGGCAGTGCCGTGGTGGAGGTGGGCAGTGCCGTGGTGGTGGGCGGTGCTGTGGTGGTGGTGGGCGGTGCCGTGGTGGTGGGCGGTGCCGTGGTGGTGGTGGGCAGTGCCGTGGTGGTCGGCAGTGCCGTGGTGGTGGTGGGCAGTGCCGTGGTGGTGGGCAGTGCCGTGGTGGTGGGTGGACCCGTGGTGGTGGTGGGCGGTGCCGTGGTGGTGGTGGGCAGTGCCGTGGTGGTGGGCAGTGCCGTGGTGGTGGGTGGACCCGTGGTAGTGGTGGGCGGTGCCGTGGTGGTGGTGGGCAGTGCCGTGGTGGTGGTGGGCAGTGCCGTGGTGGTGGTGGGCAGTGCCGTGGTGGTGGGCAGTGCCGTGGTGGTGGGCGGTGCCGTGGTGGTGGTGGGCAGTGCCGTGGTGGTGGGCGGTGCTGTGGTGGTGGTGGTGGGCGGTGCCGTGGTGGTGGGCGGTGCCGTGGTGGTGGGTGGACCCGTGGTAGTAGTGGGCGGTGCCATGGTGGTGGTGGTGGGCGGTGCCGTGGTGGTGGTGGGCAGTGCCGTGGTGGTGGGCGGTGCCGTGGTGGTGGTGGTGGGTAGTGCCGTGGTGGTGGTGGTGGGTAGTGCCGTGGTGGTGGTGGGCAGTGCCATGGTGGTGGTGGGCAGTGCCGTGGTGGTGGTGGGCAGTGCCGTGGTGGTGGGCGGTGCCGTGGTGGTGGGTGGACCCGTGGTGGTGGTGGGCGGTGCCGTGGTGGTGGTGGTGGGCGGTGCCGTGGTGGTGGTGGGCAGTGCCGTGGTGGTGGGCGGTGCCGTGGTGGTGGGTGGACCCGTGGTGGTGGTGGGCGGTGCTGTGGTGGTGGTGGTGGGCGGTGCCGTGGTGGTGTTGGGCAGTGCCGTGGTGGTGGTGGGCAGTGCTGTGGTAGTGTTGGGCAGTGCCGTGGTGGTGGGCGGTGCCGTGGTGGTGGTGGTGGGTAGTGCCGTGGTGGTGGGCGGTGCCGTGGTAGTGGGTGGACCCGTGGTGGTGGTGGGCGGTGCCGTGGTGGTGGTGGTGGGCGGTGCCGTGGTGGTGGTGGGCAGTGCCGTGGTGGTGGGCGGTGCCGTGGTGGTGGGTGGACCCGTGGTGGTGGTGGGCGGTGCCGTAGTGGTGGTGGTAGGCGGTGCCGTGGTGGTAGTGGTAGGCGGTGCCGTGGTGGTGTTGGGCAGTGCCGTGGTGGTGGGCAGTGCCGTGGTGGTGGTGGTAGGCGGTGCCGTGGTGGTGGGCAGTGCCGTGGTGGTGGTGGTAGGCGGTGCCGTGGTGGTGTTGGGCAGTGCCGTGGTGGTGGTGGGCAGTGCCGTGGTAGTGTTGGGCAGTGCCGTGGTGGTGGGCGGTGCCGTGGTGGTGGTGGTGGGTAGTGCTGTGGTGGTGGTGGGCAGTGCCGTGGTGGTGGTGGGCGGTGCCGTGGTGGTGGTGGGCAGTGCCGTGGTGGTGGTGGGCAGTGCCGTGGTAGTGTTGGGCAGTGCCGTGGTGGTGGGCGGTGCCGTGGTGGTGGTGGTGGGTAGTGCCGTGGTGGTGGTGGGCAGTGCCGTGGTGGTGGGCAGTGCCGTGGTGGTGGTGGTAGGCGGTGCCGTGGTGGTGTTGGGCAGTGTCGTGGTGGTGGGCAGTGCCGTGGTGGTGGGTGGACCCGTGGTGGTGGTGGGCGGTGCCGTGGTGGTGGTGGGCGGTGCCGTGGTGGTGGGCAGTGCCGTGGTGGTGGGCAGTGTCGTGGTTGTGGTGGGCAGTGCCGTGGTGGTGGGTGGACCCGTAGTGGTGGTGGGCGGTGCCGTAGTGGTGGTGGTAGGCGGTGCCGTGGTGGTGTTGGGCAGTGCCGTGGTGGTGGGCAGTGCCGTGGTGGTGGTGGTAGGCGGTGCCGTGGTGGTGTTGGGCAGTGCCGTGGTGGTGGGCAGTGCCGTGGTGGTGGGTGGACCCAAGGTGGTGGTGGTGGGCGGTGCCGTGGTGGTGGGCGGTGCCGTGGTGGTGGGCAGTGCCGTGGTGGTGGGCAGTGTCGTGGTTGTGGTGGGCAGTGCCGTGGTGGTGGGTGGACCCGTGGTGGTGGTGGGTGGACCCGTGGTGGTGGTGGGCGGTGCCGTGGTGGTGGGCAGTTCCGTGGTGGTGGGCAGTTCCGTCGTGGTGGGCAGTTCCGTCGTGGTGGGAAGTTCCGTCGTGGTGGGCAGTTCTGTCATGTTCACTGGTTGTGTGGTTGGTTCCTTAGTTGTGGATGCATTATCTGCATAATCAAGTACAAACAACGAATACAATTTTAGGAAGGATTCGAAGTACATCTTGGAGACATTTGATGGCTATGCCAGTGTCCTAAGGACATGCTTTTAGGCAAGTTGGAATATATTACAGTCATGTTGTTGAATTTGAATTTGCCAGAATCTTGCAAGCAGGGCAAGTTCATAATCAGATAAACCCATGGTCAAGGGATTAACAGCAATATATTTATCCATACTTTAAAGTATGATTATACCAAAGTATACTTTCTGTTCAGTTGCGGTTTAATATGATGAATAACTGAAATTCGTACACAAACTTTGTTAAGCCTGGATTTACTCCGAGCCTTTTCACGTGTTCAAGTTTTGCACTTCTGTGGCCGTTTGGGAGATACATAGATGCAGTGGTCAGCTCATCCCACACAGGTTCAATCAGCTTAAAGGCACATGCTCGTCAGCAATGCGCGCGCGCCAAATTCGTACCACGAAATACGCAGCTCCATGCCTTTGCTATGGAGCTTTGTATTTCGTGGCACGAATTTGAAGCGCGCGCATTGCTGACGAGCCTGTGCCTTTAAATGTAGAATTCTCCCAGAATTCTACAGAAAATGTCACATTTCATAGAACATATTGCAAATAGTGTTTCACCAACAGAGCACTATAGTCTCCACTAGTCTACATCGTGGTCTACATGTGTTAAGTGGAATGCAAGCGATCGCATGGACCGGGGAGCAGCTATAGTCTATAGGCCAAGTATTGTTCGTGGGGTACAATGGCGGCCGGCGCGTGGCTTCAATTCTCGTATAGCTAACTGCTATTGCATACTTCATCCAGTGTATATATATAATTATTTGACCCAGCTATATCCCATAGTGCTTTGCAGAAGGATGCCCTCTGTTGGTGAAACACTATTAGCGATATGCATTGTCTATTAGTGTTGGAATCACTTTGTTCAAACAGGCCCTCTTGATTTTAAAGGAATTAACAGCAATTCCAAAGTGACTGGTCGATCAGTGCCTTGTTATCCACAAGTTCTCTGTATTACACCATCTGTTCTGATCAGGAATTAATAGTTTAAGAAAAAGGAATTAATTTTTTTAAAATTCATTTTAAAGGTATTTATTTTGTGTTAATTATGGTATATGTGATATCATACAGTTTCTCTTGTTTAAGAATGACTTTGATGGTATTCAAAAATTATTATCTCCATTTTAATTTAAGTAGTTTGACTTCTCCCTCGGGAGGTTGTGTGGAAATAAATAAATAATTTTGATGTTTTCTCACAGTTGTCGTGCTCGCTGGATTGTGCATCACCATAATGAAAACGAACACTCAGCAGTATCTACATGTACAAAAGAAAAGAATAATTTATAATCCTCCAAAATGACCCAAGTTTGGGCTGCAACACAAATTCTGAATCAACTAGAAGTGGCTACAATAGACATGATAGACCACGGCCCAATTTCATGGAACCCGTCAGCACAAAAATTTGTTTAGCACAGAATTTCTTTGCAAAATTTATTTTACAAAACTGGGTTGCTAGCCAAAATCGTATGTGATGTGTATTTACTGATATTTTGCTCCTGTTCCTAAAAGTACAATTTGACATCCAATTTTGGCTGTTAACCCATTTTACAGAGCAAAGAAATTCTGTGCTTAACAAATTTTTGTGCTAACAGGGCTGCTTTCGAGCGCTCGTCCCTGGTGCTCCCAGGTGGTGGAAACGTTACGTCACACGCATGCTTACACACGCTTTCGGGTGAGCACCATGGAGCACCATGGAGCACCTGGTGCCGCGCTCGAAAGCAGCCCAGGTTCATGAAATTGGGCCCAGCTGTTGCGTGATAGATTTGCATAAATCCTAGAGTCCAGCCCTCGCATGCGAGTGAGTCAAGCACCAGACTATACCTGGCAAATCGGGCCGTTTCCAGGGGTGCAAGCGGGTGAATAGTAACCGTCACGAAAGTCTGTGCGGTACCTGGAATACCTCGCACATTACTCTTTGCATTTTTAAGCTGGACCATCTGAAATTTACATTTTGAAATGAACATGTTGAAACATGTAGTCATCGTGAATTTTCGTCAAAATAACGAAATGTTTTTGACTTGAAATCGATGTCAACTTTGAAAGCTGGACGTTTCATAACTGCAATGATACATTGAAGAAATTAGAGAAACGATATTGGGTTATGTGACTGATTTGAAGTTGCCGATCAACATGTTCAATCAACATGGTCCAGCTTAGAAATACATAGAGTAATGTGCGAGGTATTCCAGGTACCGCGCGGTTACCCTGTGCCAGCGTGCACCCCTAGAAACGGGGCCGATTTTCCAGATATAGTATGGTGCTTGAGTGACTCGTACGCGAGCGTCATATAGCGCGAAGGCTGGACTCTAGCAAATGTAAATGTAAGGTGTGACTCCGGGACTTATGCAAATCTATCACGCAACTGGCAATTCCCAAAATTAGGGGTCCAAAAGTGTGACATGCTTTTAAAGATTTTCATGTGTGTTTAGTGATTGAAAGTGGTTTTCCAGTAGAAAATATTTATTTTTATTTCCATAAACGCCACTTAAATTTAATGTTTGTGTGTGGATAAGGCACCAAGGTTAATGCAAACTCATTCTACAGCTAATTTTCATTGGCGTAGGTAATCCGGGACACCAATTTCCTATTCAATATAATGGAACAAATTATGAGCCTTTATGGTGTTTTGTTTCAAATATTTGTCAGTAATCACAGAAAACAATATTCAAGAAATTGGTGCTGTCCCCTATAATCACAGGGCACAGTCTGTTACTGAGAATCTGTGATCATGAGTGGTGATTTTTGATGCACAGGGTGTCGTATATAACAGGGACACCGAACGTTTTGGACCCCTAATTTTGGGAATTACCACCTATTAACACACATGTTTATGGGCAATTCCATGACAATACGTAACTTACAATACATTTTAAAGTGCTTATACATTATGTTTGGCGCTATATGAAGATGGATAAATATTATTTTTTTCAGTACTTTTCATATTCTCAGGCTGTCAGATGTTCTTCAATCAAATGACAATAATCTCTTTGGGCGTTTTATATAAAACAAATAATGAATGTTTTTCATTTGTTCAATGGAACAAATATTGTCATTCGTTGAAAGATGGAAATACAGGCCTTGAAATAACCCACGGCACCACAGCAAATTGCCATCGGTGACCTATGCTTTTGCTGTGTTGCCCTTCAAAAGTTTTAACACAAATTCTCCATTTCCTCAGATCATTCAGGTGCTTTTTACTATAAAGAGAAAATTGCTGTGCTCTTTTATAGAAAATGAATTCCGAGGCCTGGAATTATTTCATTCAACTCAGCTTGTTGAATGGAATATTCCATCTTTCAACTCATGAAAATATTTGTACCATTGAACTCATAAACATTCAGAATTTGTATAATATTTGGTATTTGGTTGTTTCATTTCAATGGTGATTAGGCACCATACCAAATATTATGTATTTGAGTTGGTAGGGAAACGTAGGCCTACCATTTTACAGGGCAAATTTTGTGTGGTGTTTGTTACCATTGCTATCAACACTTTTATTCTTGTTAACTTGTGAAGGGCAATTCCGTAAATACAGATTTACGCCTCAGAGACTTTGAGGGCTTGTAATGCTTCACATATTCAAGTTGTTTGATTTTAAACACATGTTTTTCAAGCATCCTTGATGGAAGTGTAATTCCTGAAAAATGTATCGTAATGCCATTCTTAATATGCGTGGTACATTCAAAACCGAGGGTTTTGGGGACCCTATACACACTTACTGAGAATGGCATTGTAATCACTTTTTCAGGAATTACACTTCCATCAATGATGCTTGAAAAAATTGTGTTTAAAATCAAACGACTTGAATATGTGAAGCATTACAAGCTCTCAAAGTCTCTGAGGTGTAAATCTGAATTTACGGAATTGCCCTGAAGTAAAATGTTCGGTAACTGCAATTGATGTACTGGGACTTTAAGCAATTTCAAACACGAAGGAAGTAATGCACCTATCAATTGTTTCCCCCACCCCTCCACCCCCCGGGCTACCCCACCTAAGAGGTGGGGATTGTCACTTTTTGCGTGACAAAATCCCCACCCCTGGGGCAACATTTAGGTGACAAAAATCCCCACCCTCGGGTGCAAAACATGTGCAAAACATGCGCAAAATGCACAGAAAATAGGCCAAATGCCTGCACCCTGGGGCATGAAAAATGTGACCAAACCCCCACCTAGGGGGTGGGGCAGCGCGGGGGGGGAGGGGTGGGGGAAACAATTGATAGGTGCATAACAGGTGAATGAAACGAGAAACAACTCATAGGCAAAATATGTCACAGGAAACATCAATGAATATGGATACTTTACAAAACAGCTTACAAAACACAACTATATAACATGTATTTAACAAAACACAACTTACCAATACGACGATATCAAGTCTACAAGACGCCATTTCAATCTTCCGTGAATTCCAACTCTTGGAGATAACGACTCTCACGACAACCAAGCAATTGTGAATAAATGCACGACCGTTCAAACTTGCCCCAATGCGCATAAAACTTTACAGCATAATACAAACTTCACTTGGAAAACTAGTCTCAAAAAAAGAAATGCAAGAAAGATGTAGCATATTTTATCGATCAGTAATGTGTATGGCTACCGCTTGTGACAAGGCCGACTGCACCAGCCCCTGTAGGAGCCACTGATGAGGCAGGGTGCGCCACTCAACCTGAAATGCCTCCCTGAGAACCTGCACTTCTTGGGCTGTATAGGAGATGTCCAGATGCAGTGGTCAGGTCATCCCACGCAGGTTCAATCAGGTTGATAACCCAACCAAAGGTTTTTTTAAGATCCCTTTACTGCAGGATTTTCCAGAAAAAGAAAATGCCACATTTCGATACTGTGGAAATCACTTCATTCAAACGGGTCCTCTTGAACCTGGAGGAAATCATTGAAGCAGAACAGTCTTGAAAGCGATTCCAAAGTGATTGGTCGATCAGTTCCTTGTTATCCACAAGTTCACTGACGTCTGTTCCGATTAAGAAAATTTCATTTTTGTTTTGGAAGATAGGCCTATATAATTTTCTATTCTGTCGTTCGGAGTTGGCATACAAGCTTTCTGATGAGTTTCAGAGTGGACCCGTTCCCATTTCAGACTAAAAATATATGCCGCTCGGCTTAATATGACAGCCGTTATAATCACCACTTTAAACACACCGCACTATATAGATGGCAGACCATAATTACCTGTGCTCTTAATCCTAATGATTACAGCTCGTTACCGTTTTTAGATGCAAACAATGCGCTTAATTATTTAGCTCTCCTGTCAAGTATGGACTTTAATAATGCATGTGAGTGCATTACACAAAACAGCCTTGTTAAGAGTTTTGCCGCCATCTATTCTGAAAGCAGCCTTTCCAACTGCTTTGAGGCATCCATTATTTAATAAGGTTAATTGACTTTCATTCTAAATGATGACCATCCATTTTGTCAACGACATAAAAAATGCATTTGAGTTAAATGATTAATAGCCTTAAGTACGGCAGCTAAAAAAAATTGGACTTTTTTCAAGGATAGGGGTGTTTGACAGAATTTTAAAAGGATCTTTCCACAGTAAATGTGTACATTGGTTTTATACAAGGAAGAATAAACCATTCCATTATTATTATTATTATTATTATTATTATTATTATTATTATTATTATTTCTTTCTGGTATCCATACCAAGGATTCCTCAATAGTGCTCATTGCACTGTCACTCGCAAGCGTGAGGAAACCCATGAAGAATTATAATTAGAATTAGAAATGGCCAAAGACACCGGGGATGATCCCCCTTGCTCTTCACAAAAGAATGCTCTGGGATCTTTAGAGTGCGTTTTCATTACCTAACACACTGGACCAACGGCTTTACATCCCTTCCGAAGGATGGAGCAAGTGTGGTTGAGTGCCTTGCCCAAGGGCACAGGTACCGTAGCCGTGGGGAGGTTCGAACCTGCAATCCCAAGTTTTCACCTATGATTGCGAGTCAATGACCTAAACCGCTCGGCCACGGTACCCCATTACCATGGAATCCATCCCTGCATGTCCGCCATACATGGGACCATTGAGCTCCATATATATATACTGGAGACGCTATCTGGCTGGAATCGCGTCTGCGCGTGCGTTTTCAAAGTAGGGTAAACAACAATATTGTTCGTTTGCGTTGTGTACACATTCAAACAAGGTTTTAAAAAGTGTAAGCATTTTCTCTTCATTTTTTCGTCAATTTGGGGCTGAAAATATATTGTTCTGTCGAAATTGGTTATGTCGAAATTGGTTGGTGACGGATAGGCCTACTGCATGTTTGCAGTGCACTGTTTCCAGGAAGATGGGCGAAATAGAAGATTATTTAACAGGTAAGTAGTACAATCTTTGTTTATCATCTTTCTTGTAATTATAGAAGTATGCCCATTGCAGGTTGATGTAATTATTGCACTGATTTATGGAACCGGATAATATAGTTTACAAAACATTGGTGGTTTTTCACGATATCCTTGAAATATGGATTGAGAACACGAAATTTCAGAATGCACAAATGAGAAAAGTATTACACATGCATATGAAAACCTCAATCATCCACTGGAAAAATGGGGGAGTCAAAAGTTTATTTGCTTTGCAAAATCGTATGTGCATCAAAAACAATTTGAGTTAATTGACCGCAACTGTCTTCTGCTAATCTTGCCGAGGACACAAGTTTATAAAGGACACTTTTGACTGCCGGCACGGCGACCCATTTTTATCAAGCAAACGTTTTGTATTTTTAAGCGAATTTTTATGTTAAACAGCTGTTATGAAATTGGCCTGATCCATTGTTCAGCCGTGACCCGGTTTTAAAATATACATGTATAGGACGCTAGCCTATAAGGGGATTCACGGGATTAACGTAAACTTTCTTAAATTCTTTGAAAGGAGACAGACAATTTCCCAAAACAACAAATTTCCCAATAGACTGCCGAAGTGAATACTTCACCTTTTGTTGGTTGCCTAGGCAATTGGATCTAAACTAAAAATCACTCAACCGTGTCCCATGCAGTGCTTTTCCAATGGTACTTTTCCCGACTGCCATGGTAGTTTAGATCCAATTGCCATGGCAACGCACGTCACACTTCGGCTGTCTATACTCCACGCATAATAATATGCACTGTATACATACTCCAGCAAAGCATGAGCAAAGTGACGCGTTAATACCCTTCTAACGCGCCGCCATTGTTCAGCCGCGCATTTCTACACAAACACTCCCAGATAGCGTATCCAGTATATGTATATCAATGGCTGGGACGCGGTCAGTGCATAAACTACATGCTTTATGTGATAATGCTCATTGTGTCATCACTTCAAACAATTTGCGCGTTTGTTGTAATGGTGAATTCACACTGAGCCTTTTCGCGCGTGTGTAATTGAGAAAAAGCGGTGTGGAAATAATTTTGAGTGAAACGATGCACTGAAAATCACTGAATTATGAAAAGACATTCCATTCAACATGTCCAAGCTAATTCTGTGGTTTTCAATGCGTTGTTTCACCCCAAATTCCTTCCACAGAATTAGCTCGGACGGAAAGTGTTTTCATAATTCAGTGATTTTCAGTGCATCGTTTCACTCAAAATTCCTTTCACACTGATTTTTCTCAAAGCGACGCGTGTGGCAATCATGCGCAAAGAGGCTCAGTGTGAATTTGTGTTTGCGAAGAGCGCGTTGTGCGCGTCATGTAGGCGCGCTGTTTGATTTAACAACAACGTAGAACGCACAGTCTATGCACTGGAAATAGAGCGGCCCCGCAATGGTGGACGTGTACGGGGAAGGCATCCTGGGAAAGGTCTATAAATATGACCCACTTAAAACCGGATACAATTTTTATTTTTTGTGTATTAGTGTTTTGCGTGCAACATTTACACAATGGCCGATGTCCCACAGCACCTTTTGGGGAGAGCACGTGCCACCCCAGGCACCCCCTTGGCGACGCCGCTCAGACAGTTTTTGCCATTTTTTGCCAGATTCCATTTTTAGATTTACAGGCCGGCATTCCTGCCCCACAAAACTGCTTAAAGCCAGAAAAAGGATTTTAACCCGACCTCTTATTTCTCAACAATCAACCAAAATCCTGGTTTGAATGCATCTTTGGTCGGTCAAACAAAGAAATCTAAGTGACGGTTCCACGAATAGTACTTGAAGTTTTGACATGAGTCAACCTCTAGTGTCGGGCAAACCAGTTTCCGCAGCGGTGTTTATACAAGGGCAAAATGGATAAGCAGTGCCACGTTTTAATGGAAATCATTAATCACGGAGTACCAATAAAAGGGAATCCTGACAATGGATGGTTGGCAAACAAACTGACATGTAAATTAAGTGAGTTATTGGAACATCAACTAACAATGTCAGCCTATTAGCTTAACTGAAACCAATCAATCTATTGTTGAGTAGGGTCTTTTCATGGTAAGGGTGTCACTTTGACAACCAACACCGCGTTTACACTCGAAATGGCAAAGGTGCATGCAGACCTTGCATTTTTATTGCGACCACAAAACTGAACATTTGCGTGTTTTAATACACTTCACCTCGATTCGGCTTCAACTCGCCTTTACCAGTGTTTACAAACCACAAAAGTCACCGCTAATTTTGACTGCAGCGCATGCGTGGATTCCTCAATTAAACCTACCACACAGCGAGCAACCCCCAAGGACGCTCAAATTGCCGAATCTGTATTCTGGTAGCGTTAACACTACAAGCAATCTTGACAATTGCGGGGTTCAACTCTACCCAAAAAATGACTTGAAAACAGCGAATCAGATCCGCCTTTTTTAATTGACCTTTTGCGTTTACATTTAGCGCCTACCCGGCTTCAACTCGCCTTTTTGAAAAATGAGGAGTTCGATTTGGCAAAGGCGAATCAAGTGTAAACAGGAACCAAGACCATATGAAGAGTTCCTTCGCAAAAACAGTTAAGTGCTTTTCAAAATATCTCATGTACATGCATGTACCTTCAGATTTTCTGTTGTGCCTTTAAATCAAATACCCAGTAAAATGCAGCTCTGAGGCATTCAATTAGTAGAATAGAGCATTTGCACGGCAACAAAACTTCACGAGGTACATACAAAATATTAAATGGCGCTTGCAAATTTGTTTTTGCAAATGACCTTCATTTCAAAAGCATTTATTTTGTTTCAAAATTTTGGGCCTGTGTTATCTCCTCAGGGCACCTTAAACTTAATTTTTTTGAGACATGATGAAGGCATTTTCACAAAAATATGGTCTTGGCTGTCAAATTGCCCTCTTTATTGTGAATTCATAAATACCTTAGACAGTTAATGCATCCCTAATAGGCTATTAGCTGAGCTAGCTAGAGCACGTCACATGGCCAGTTTGAAACGGACGATAAAGACCAGTGATAAAAGACTGGCTGGCTGGCCCGCGTTTGTGCCCGCTCCCTAGTCAGCGCATGTGGAACACGCACACACATACAGAAACTGCACACTCCCGAAAGCAAAATGTGCACTGTGACAAGTACCCGGTCGTGTGCGTGCATGTAAACACACCTGTATTACACGTAACGCGCGCGATCGAACAAAAACAACTTGATGCACAGCTACATGTAGCAACTGTAAGAACGCGGTGTAGGAAAGTGAATGCCAAACATGGCAAAACGACGAGCTCATTTTGGTGAGTTCTACAGATTTACACAAATAGGTATTAATGAATAGGATTAAAAGTAGGTTTGTTCAGTCTTAAACAATCCGTTTAAAACTGGGCGTTGATAATGGCACTCGCTTAGCCGCTCTAGCTGGTTTTAAACGTATGTTTAAGACTGGCCAAACCTACTTTGAATCCCTAAAAAAGACAGTTATCTATTAAGGCTACGACAAATCACTTGGCTATAGCTTGAAAATACACTAAAGCCAATAGTAGCCGGCTATATGTTTGTTCCCAAAGACTTGTTCAATTGTACTATTTTGAATGCAGCCAGCTGAGCATGCCCTAACCTCTTAAATTTCATGAGGATTGTATACAAGCGCATACACTAATAACCAGTAGGCTTGGGCGACTCCAGCATTTGTGGAATCGACTCCGATTCCAAAAAAGGATCGCGATTCCATTCGGAATCGATTTCATTTTCATGGAAAAAACATTAACTACATTTTAGCGTGTTTAATTGTGTTTACATTGACAATACTATTGTGCAGATGACGACCTAATTTTTGGCACCAAGTGGAATTCATAAATACCTTAGACAGTTTACGAATCCCTATTAGCTGAAAGTACGTCACATGGGCAGTCTTAAATGGACGATAAAGGCCCGGCCAGTCTTGAGCCTGGCTCGCGGCCGCGCCCTAGTCAGTTTAAGCGCATATGGAACACGCGCACGCACACAAAAACCGCACATGCACAAAATCAAATTTGATGCAGTGTATTTACTCGGCCGTGTGCATGCGCGTATGGCACGCGCGCCTGCAATGCATGCCACGCGCGAACAAAAACAACTCAACGCACATATACATGTAGCAACACTTTGAACAACGCGCACAACGCATGTAGGAAAAATACTATGCAAAATGGCGAAACTGCGACATTTATTGACGAAGAATTTATTGAGTTTTACTGATTTACACATACATGTTATGGTATTTATGAATGGGATCACTCGTCCAGGCCCCTAGCCGGTTTTAAACATATGTTTAAGACTGGCCAAACCCACTATTATTTCCTAAACTATCAGAGGCTGGATACTCTTGCAGAAGTCCAGTGTTTTGGCTTCAAAATTGCTAGGTAATTTCTGGAATCGGCAAGTTATCACTAGGAATTTCATCTAATGTTAAAAGGGAATTGATTCCTCAAAAATCTGGAATCGCGATTCCCATTCCTAAAGTGCAATCGATTCTACTCAATTCCATCGTGTTTTTTTCTTCGGATATTATTTATCGCCGCGAACGCGAAGCAAAGACACGAAAATCTGAGAGATTCTCTCGTCCATATCAACACCCAGAAACCCTTCTTATGAAATCTGTTGGCAGATTAATTTTGTGTACAAATTGGAAAATACGGTATATGTACATAGGGTTCGTAGGACATTATTTTCCAACAAGAAGAGAAACCAACTGCGAATGACAAAAGCAACTCGCACTTCGCGCTGGTTTCTACTTCTACGGCTGGAAATACAACTAACTCACAAGAAAACATGTACGGAACCATAATTAATCTGGTTCCAAAAAGTCACGTGACCTTGAATTTTTGAAAAATGCAAAAAAACGGCAAAATTTGACGGCGTCTTTTCGGGATATATCTAATTTACTCTGGAAAGCGCTTCAGAATAATAGATTCGTCCGAAACAAACACGCCCCAAGTTTAACTTTTTCTTTGTTTTTGCCTAGGCTTTCAAAGGGAACCAATCAGCGATCGCAAAAAATAATTTACATGTGACCTAAATACAGCAGCGCATCGGATTAATGCATGCAGTTGAGCGTACACGCACTTTGAATGTTTTGACAAATATAAGGCAGCTTACAAGAAATATCGAACATCAGCAATATTTTAGTAGTTATTTTCCATGTGACATAAAACAGAATTAGAAATTACTCTTTCCATAATTTTGCACACGGTTGAAGTTAAAGCAACAGGTCGGTAATTATTTAAAGAACAACGATCACCTGATTTAAAAACGGGTGTGATATTTGCTGATTTCCAGGCTAGAGGAAGGCGGCCGCACCTGCAAAGAACTGGTGCGATTGGGTCCACACTACTACGCAAGAATCTTACACCAATCCCATCGGGCCAGGAGCCTTCCCCAGTGGCAAGGAAGAAACAATGCGATGAATAGCACCTGCTGTAAAATGTACGTGGGAGAGACCATCAATGGGGAAATCACTAAATGGCGGATAATCTGGAACACAGCCTGGTTTTGAGAAAACCGAAGAAAAATACATGTTAAATGCAGTGGCTATTTTCATGAGGATCAGTGAGTGTAGTATTACAAGGGAGTAGATGATTGTTTCTTACTTCTCACAAAGGCCCAGAATCTCATTCTGTTATCATTACATAGGAATAAATTATTATCTACATAGGTTTTGTATGCTTTACGTGTCATCGGCTTCAGCTGAGTGCGAACAGTTTTATAGCTATTCCAGTCTTCGAGAGGATGAGAGGTTTGCTTTCTTGAAGAGCCTGCGTTTTAGTCGACTAAGACTTGCTCCATCCTTCGGAAGGGATGTAAAGCCGTTGGTCCAGTGTGTTAGGTAATATGGAAACGCACTCTAAAGATCCCAGAGCATTCTTTCGTGAAGAGCAAGGGGGATCATCCCCGGTGTCTCTGGCCATTTCTAATTATAATTCTTCATGGGTTTCCTTGCGAGCGACAGTGCAATAAGCACTATTGAGGAATCCTTGGTATGAATACCAGAAAGAAATAATAATAATAATAATAATAATAAATTTTGAACATTCTGCATGTATACAGAATGCTTGTGTGACTTCTCCCCATTGTGAAAAAGTCCTGCAAACCACTTCAAAAGTGAAAAAGGTTTAAAACCTACTGCACTTTACACTTTCATGTTAAAACATGAATGATTATCCCAGTGTAAGAAATTAACAATATTTTTATTTATAAATTCGTATAATGCCATTATTTACATCCTTTATCCTGTGCAACAATTTTCAGGGAAAACAAATAGTCCTGGTAATATATTTGTGTAAATTAAACAATTTCTCAAACTACACATTTTGTTTCTTCTAAACATTTTTTAATATTAGCACTTCAAAATTACAGTAAAAAATATTTATAAGAAAACTGAAGCTTGTTTGTCAGTGTTAAAGCACTGGAATAAATTGTCTGTTGACAAAAAAGAGCATTGTCCTCGTCTTGTATTAACTTTTCTTCACAGTTTCTTCAGGCTATATGGTGTGTAACCGAGTCGGTGTACAATACAATTTCAGGACAACAGAGGCATTCAAACCAACAGGTATACATGTACATTTGATTTAGGTAATACATTTATTTACATTTCAAGATTAATTTTATTATCAATGTTTAGCTCAATGTGCTCAGGTACTTTCACAAATGCAGAAAGTTAAAAAAGATTACAAAACGGCACTAACAAACGATACCGTAGCTTATAAGTGTTAAATGACAGTCAACAACTAGCAGAAACTTCGCAGCACTACAACTCAAGCACAACTAGACCAGCAAGCAGCACTCCCTTATATCTAGTGTACAGTCATGGTGAATAATGAATAACAATACATACTGTACCAGGAGGACATACCAGAAATGGGCTATTTCACAATAAGTGTACACTTTCAGTCTCACTGGCAAATGGGGGTCAAATTTCAAACTTGTCCAACTCACAAAAACTCTGTTGATCTAAAAACCTCAGGATGTATACTAATAATTCCTAAAATATCAGAGCGTGGCATTATGATTAACATGTTTATTTTTTCCAATGAAATAATGATTTGTAATTGGTTGTCTGGAGAGGACATTTTGTTAAACACAGAATACCACAATGTAATGGCCAGACTAAATGTTGAAATGGTAATGCCATGCAATGTCCTGTTAGAAGGAATGGTACTGTTATTTTTACAAACATAACATAAAATATTTCAATCATGGTTGACCTGTTAATTACAATTAACTGCTGTCCTGGAGAGGACAAATTTTTAACGGATTTTCCACAACCCTGAATATGATCTTGATAATATTTACTCAAATCTCTCTCACGATCAAATTGTCATATTTACTCCATCAAATGTGTCCTGTAGATGATACAAACATACTTGTGATTACATATTTCCAAGCTATTCCATTGTCATGAATACCTTGTCCTGGAGAGGACATTACCATATTTTATTTAACGGGAAATCCACTTTATTTTGAAATGTTCATAAAATTAAAATTTTCGACCGAATTACACCAACCCAAGTTTCACAATATTGTTGAACACTATAATAACTATGATTGATCACCAAATTCACCACAATAATGCATCATCAACAAATGATTCCACTTAAACTAATGTAAAACTTGAAATGAGACTCCAAAATGGTGTTAAAAGTGCATGTAAATAGAGAAATTCAAAACGAATAACTCGTAGAATTATGTAAAAATAGTTCTGTAGCCTGTCCTTCATATTACCCATCATATAAAATCACTCATAACATGTATTTGAACTTGTGAAATAGCCCAAATACAAAAGAATCCCACAGCATGGTCACCACCCTCCAGTAATCAGGGTAGTGGCACAAATAACATTGAATGATCAGTATGTGCATTTTAAAATATAAAACCAAATGGCTACACTGGGGCTGAACTGTGACCGACCATGCATAAATGTAGGTCCGTACCAGAACAAAATGAACGCAAGATGATTTTTCATGTTACTTGGGCTAATCGAACTTTGTGACGTTTTCTAGGGGCAGTGATGTATGCATTAATACGTCTGCACTGTCCTCGTGGCTTTTGCTTTTGTACAACGCTGAATGGTTGGTCTCTTCCGAAGGTGCCACACTGGACGATTTGGTTGCCATCCAGTTCTGCTTTCGTCTTCTAAAGGTTTCCCTCACCTGAACATAAATGTGAAACATGCATGACCGTGATTTAATATATCAGATACATAGGTGGACAAATGTCCATGAGTTTGGGAAATCTGGATGCAGTGAAAAACAACTTGGCTCCACCGGGATTCGAACTGCGGACCTTCTGCTTAATGTGCAGATGCCCTACCAATTGAGCTATGAAGCCAACTGGTGGTCTCGAATCATGGTAGTGCAGTTGTTCCTCACCGATTGGGATTGGCTATCACGTGAGCTTAGCAAGCCCTACAAAGGGATAAACCCTTCAATGAGATAACCGCCCCTCCAAGAGATCATTTAAGATACTCCCCAAACCCCTGCCTGGCTTGCATCAATTATTAAGTATGAATAACGTGAAGACGCCCTACCAATTGAGCAATGAAGCCAACTGGTGGTCTCGAATCACGGTAGTGCAGTTGTTCCTAAGGTTGTTTTTCACTGCAATGCATCCAGATTTTCCAAACTCATGGACATTTGTCCACATTTGTATTGAATTTATTCACCCTGGCGGTCCCTGGGTCATAATCCCTAAAAATAATCACTTATTCGTAAGTGGGGCAAACCGGGCAGGGGTTTGGGGCGTATCTTAAATGATCTCTGGGAGGGGTGGTTATCTCACTGAAGGGTTTATCCCTCTGTAGGGCTTATAGCCAATCCCAATCAGTGAGGAACTGCACTACCGTGATTCAAGACCACCAGTTGGCTTCATAGCTCAATTAGTAGGGCATCTGCACATAAGGCAGAAGGTCTGCGGTTCGAATCGGTTCGAAGTTGCTTTTCACTGCATCCAGATTTCCCAAACTCATGGACATTTGTCCACATTTGTATCGAATTTATTCACCCTGGCAGTCCCTGGGTCATAATCCCTAAAAATAATCACTTAGGGCCGAGCAGTCTAGTGCGTCGAACTCAAGTTCCTGTACCAGTACTAGAATGTGGGTTCATTTCCGGGCCGCGACAGGTTGTGGCACTTGTGCTCTTGAGCAAGGCACCTAATCACACTTGCTCCGTCCTTCGGAAGGGATGTAAAGCCGTTGGTCCAGTGTGTTAGGTTTCGGTAACGCACTTTAAAGATCCCAGAGCATTCTTTCGTGAAAAGCAAGGGGAGGGATTCCCCGGTGTCTCTGGCTGTTTCTAATGCATAGTTCCGATTTTGCCCAGTTAACCCCGCCCCCTTGGATATTGTTGCTATGGCTCACACGCTATCGTCAAAATGGCGACACAACGCACAAAGCAATGGGACTTTCAACGGAAAGCACAGACTCATTGGAGAAAACTCAAAGGTATTCATGTTTCAGGGTTGACAGTTATCTTAGAACACACCGAGTAAAGGGCCAGTAATACAGGGATGTCATATCATGAAATACGTGCTTTTTTACATTTGAACAACGAAACGACCGGCCTTGAAACCAAAAATTTGGAGAAAAGCAGAAAAGGTCACATATTGGTCTGTCCTTGTTACATGCGTAAATGGACAATTTGTACATGGGCTGTATGTTGTAGCAGTAATACCTTTGTTAACGCTTTGGGGGAAATGTAATCTCCTCAGAAGAGTATAAAGACATTCCTTTAATTTTGAGATAAATTACACATGGGCTGAACAGAATAACTGACTTTTTTTCAAATGTACCCCAGTAGAGCTTTTGCACCGGCGGCCATGATAGGGGCAGGTTTTCATATTTAAATGATGTGACAATAGATCCACAAAGTGACTACTCGTGCTTGACGTACTGTGACAACGTGACTGCCCCCTGTCATGGCAGCCGTGCAAAGGCTCTATACCGTCGAAAGACCCACATGTATGTATTTATACAAACAAAATGACTTTACCTCCGAGTTGAAGACACAAAAGAAGAGAAAAATGAAAACTCCTTGACTGGAGGCAAATATCACAAAGAGATACTTGAAGATTATCAGAGATGAGGAATTGGATAACACACCAAATATCCAGGTAATACCCAGTACTGGTTGCAGCACCAAGGCAGCTCGTGCTGCTTGCCTGATGAAAAAAAAAAAATAATAATAATAAAGAAAAAATAGTGACGTCACAGCAGGTATTAAACATAGTTGTTGTACGTGTACTCGGTACTCGTACTCGAGTACCATTTTGAGAGTACTCGTACTCGAACAGTCCATACTCGTACTCGGTAAGCGAAGTACTCGGACTCGACACTGTACTCGACTCTCCAGGGCTCGAATTTCATGAAAAAAATCTGCTAGACCACAGAGTTAGTAGCTTAAATCATTTACTGGACCGACACTATTTTTACAAGACCAAAGCCACAATGAACATGGATTTACTGTTCGTTAGTTTTAAATGCACTGGACCACTGGTCTAATACGGTGGAGAAGGCACTAGACCGAGGCTTTAATTACTGGCCTCGGTCCAGTGGGTATTTCGAGCCCTGCTCTCCAAACACTCGTACTCGAATAGCAGTACCCGATAATAAAAAGTGTAGACTGCACGCAAACTGCCCCCGATTCCTACTGAAGTAGCGATTAGAGAATCAATTTTTTCCCAAGTAACTTGTGGGAGAAATTGCCAACTGAAGGTGCTTTTCAAAAAAACTAAGATTAGGCCAAACAAAATAAATGGTTCGTTTACGGTAACGGCCTAAAATAAATTCTGGTAGGTAGGTAGGAAAATAATTGGCTTTCCGCACTCCTGCGGAAAGCCTTTGAAACTGTTCTGATTTTTTTTTTTTTTTTGGCTTTCCGCACTCCTGCGGAAAGCCTTTGAAACTGTTCTGATTTTTTGGCTTTCCGCACTCCTGCGGAAAGCCTTTGAAACTGTTCTGATTTTTGGCTTTCCGCACTCCTGCGGAAAGTCCTTGTTTCTGTTCTGATTTTTTTTTTTTTTTTGGCTTTCCGCACTCCTGCGGAAAGCCTTTGAAACTGTTCTGATTTTTTTTTTTTTTTTTTTGGCTTTCCGCACTTCTGCGGAAAGCCTTTGAAACTGTTCTGATATTTTTTTTTTTGGCTTTCCGCACTCCTGCGGAAAGTCCTTGTTTCTGTTCTGATTTTTTTTTTTTTAGCTTTTTTTATTCTTCCGTCAAAACCCCATAGACAAAGCGCATGGTCTTTCGGCCTGGCAAAATGGTCACTTGCAAAGCTCGGATCATCATCAAACTTGGTCACAACAATCACCTCATTATGAAGTACTGCACAAATGTGTTTACATTTTGATGACGTCATCAGGTGTCAGATTACAAGCGTTTGAAATATATGGCCTTCAATATTGAAACATCTGTAAAAATTCAACCGTTTCAGATACAAACTTTATTCCTTCGGCAATGGTCATGACTATCCAAGGTCTGAATTCCGTACACAGACATTGACCTTGAATCTTGCTTCCTATTGGTCGAAAACGAGGCTGCCCTGTCATTTAAAACTGGTAGCAGATTCCGAGATCGGGTCAAAGGTGTTAGTCTCAAGACCCCTTGGGCATTCAAAAAATACCAAAAGTTAAGTCGTCGTACGAAAGAGCGCCCTCTAGCGGCAAGTTGAAAAATGGCCAAAACGCATTTTGAAGAGATGTCTGTGGCGAAGTTTTTGCAAATTAGCCCAAAATTGGTGCATATGTTCACTGAGGGTCAGTGAACATGCCCATACCTTCAAAAGTTTGATGACGTCACTAGGTGTCAAATTACACTCAGTTGAACATGCGTTCTTCTAACGGCTATATCTAGAGAACGAAAAGGCCGATGGAGGTCAAATTTTGTGTTTTAGTATTGTTGTGACTTAATCTAATGCATATTATCAGCAAAATTTGGTAGCGTAACGATGACGTCATCAAATAAGCGCGTTTGTGCAGCATACATTAGCCAAGGTCGTTCACTTCCTCTATTGGTCGTATGACCTTGAAACCTTGCAGGAACGTAGACTTGGTCATTAAGATATAACATACCAAGTTACATTAGTGTGACGTCATTTGTTGATTTGTTATTAATTTTTTAATCTAGCAACCTATACTACAGCATACACACAGTGCAGTATATATGAGTGTACATAAACATGCATACACTATACCCAAGTCCCATAGACAAACCACAGTCTGTATCGTTGGTCTAAGGGTCGCTTGCAAAGCTTTGATCATCATCAAACCTGGTCACAATAAGGAACCCATAGTAAAGTACTTTACCAAAGATGTTACATCTTGATGACGTCACCAGGTGTCCGATTACATGCGCCTGAAATTGAATGCCTTACAAATTCAAAAATCTGTAAAAATTCAACCGTTTGAGATACGAACTTGTTTCCTTCGATACTGGTAATGACTATCCAAGGTCTAAAATTTATGCACAGACATTGACCTTGAATCTTGCTTCCTCTTGGTCAAAAACGAGGCTGCCTTGTCATTTAAAACTGGTAGCAGAGTGTACAGAGTGTACATGTAGTATTATACAGCATGCAGTTTTACATGCATACAAACATAAACAATACAAAAAGCGGAAAGCCATATGCTCTGTTATCAACAGACATACTTCTAGTTTTTTTTAGCTTTTTTTATTCTTCTCCCAAAACCCCATAGACAAAGCGCATGGTCTTTCGGCCTGGCAAAACGGTCACTTGCAAAGCTCGGATCATCATCAAACTTGGTCACAACAATCACCTCATAGTGAAGTACTGCACAAATGTGTTTACATTTTGATGACGTCATCAGGTGTCAGATTACAAGCGTTTGAAATATATGGCCTTCAAATTGAAACTTCTGTAAAAATTCAACCGTTTGAGATACAAACTTTATTCTTTCGGCAATGGTCATGACTATCCAAGGTCTAAATTTCATACACAGACATTGACCTTGAATCTTGCTTCCTATTGGTCGAAAACGAGGCTGCCCTGTCATTTAAAACTGGTAGCAGATACAGAGATCGGGTCAAAAGTGTTAGTCTCAAGACCTCTTGGGCATTCCAAAAATACCAAAAGTTAAGTCGTGACACGAAAGAGCGCCCTCTAGCGGCAAGTTGAAAAATGGCCAAAACCTATTTTGAAGAGATGTCTGTGGCGAAGTTTTTGCAAATTGGCCCAAAATTGGTGCATATGTTCACTGAGGGTCAGTGAACATGCCCATACCTTCAAAAGATTGATGACGTCACCAGGTGTCAAATTAAACTCAGTTGAACATGCGTTCTTCTAACGGTTATATATAGAGAACGAAAAGGCCGATGGAGGTCAAATTTTGTGTTTTAGGTTTGTTGTGACTTGGTCTAATGCATATTAGCAGCAAAATTTGGTGGCGTAACGATGACGTCATCAAATAAGCCCGTTTGTGCAGCATACATTTGCCAAGGTCGTTCACTTCCTCTAATGGGCGTATGACCTTGAAACCTAGCAGGGACGTAGACGTGGTCATTAACATATAACATACCAAGTTACATTAGTGTGACGTCCTTTGTTGATTTGTTATGAATTTTTGAATCTGGCAACCTATACCACAGCATACACACAGTGCAGTATATACGGGTGTACATAAGCATGAACAATCGCCATACATCTGCACTACCCCATTTCCCATTGACAAAGCACATAGTCTATCTCGCTGCTAGAAGGGTCGCTTGCAAAGCTTGGATCATCATCAAACTTGGTCACAATAAGGAACCCATACTAAAGTACTATACCAAAGAGGTTACATCTTGATGACGTCACCAGGGGTCAGATTACATGTGTCTGAAATTTAATGCCTTAAAAATTAAAAAAATTGTAAAAATTCAACCGTTTGAGATACAAACATTTTTGTTTCGGCAATGGTCATGACTTTCCAATGTCTAAATTTCATGCAGAGACAATGACCTTGAATATTGCTTCCTATTGGTCGAAAACGAGGCTGCGTTGTCATTTAAAACTGGTAGCAGATACCGTAATTGGGTCAACGTTGTTAGTCTCGGGACCCCTTGGGCATTACAAAAATACCAAAAGTTAAGTCGTCACACGAAACAGCGCCCTCTAGCGGCAAGTTGAAAAATGGCCAAAACGCATTTTGAAGAGATGTCTGTGGCGAAGTTTTTGCAAATTGGTCCAAAATTGGTGCATATTTTCACTGAGGGTCAGTGAATACGCCCATACTTTCAAAAGTTTGATGACGTCACCAGGTGTCAAATTACACTCGCTTGAACGTGCATCCTTTTAACAGCTATATCTAGAGAACGAAACGGCCTATGAAGGTCAAATATTTTGTTTCAGGTTTGTTGTTACTTGGTCTAACGCATATTAGCAGCAAAATTTGGTGGCGTAACGATGACGTCATCAAATAAGCCCGTTTGTACAGCATACATTAGCCAAGGTCGTTCACTTCCTCTAATGGTCGTATGACCTTGAAATCAAGCAGGGACGTAGACTTGGTCATTAACATATAACATACCAAGTTACATTAGTGTGACGTCACTTGTTGATTTGTTATGAATTTTTGAATCTGGCAACCTATACTACAGCATACACACAGTGCAGTATATACATCCATACGAGTGTACATAAGCATGTACATATACATACATCTGCACTATCCCATAGACAAAGCACACAGTCTGTCTCGGTGCTAGAAGAGTCGCTTGCAAAGCTCGGATCATCATCAAACTTAGTCACAATAAGGAACCCATAGTAAAGTACTATACCAAAGAGGTTAGATCTTGATGACGTCACCAGGTGTTAGATTACATGTGTCTGAAATTTAATGCCTTGCAAATTGAAAAATCTGTAAAAATTGAACCGTTTGAGATACAATCTTTATTCTTTCGGCACTGGTCATGACTATCCAAGGTCTAAATTTCATGCAGAGACATTGACCTTGAATCTTGTTTCCTATTGGTCGAAAACGAGGCTGCCTTGTCATTTAAAACTGGTAAGCGATGCCGATATCGTGTCAACGGTGTTAGTGTCAGGACCCCTTGGGCATTCAAAAAATACAAAAAGTTAAGTCGTCACACGAAACAGCCCCCTCTAGTGACGAGTTGAAAAAAGACCAAAACGTATTTTTGAATTGGTCAAATGTATATTATCAGCTAAATATTGTGACGTCACGATGACGTAATCAAATAAGAGTTCCTCAAGTATACATTAACCAAGGTCGTTTACTTTCTCCATTGGTCGTATGACCTTGAAAACTATCAGGTGCCTGGACCTGGTCATTAACATGTAACATACCAAGTTACATTAGTATGACATGCATGATTTGTTGATTTATTATGAATTTTTGAATCTTGTCACTGTGCATATTGTACATGTATATGTACAGTATGTATTTATATTGTACAAAGTGTACATGTAGTATTATACAGCATGCAGTTTTACATGCATACAAACATACAAAAAAAGAAAAGCGGAAAGCCATATGCTCTGTTATCAACAGACATACCTCTAGTTTTTTTAGCTTTTTTTATTCTTCTCCCAAAACCCCATAGACAAAGCGCATGGTCTTTCGGCCTGGCAAAACGGTCACTTGCAAAGCTCGGATCATCATCAAACTTGGTCACAACAATCACCTCATAGTGAAGTACTGCACAAATGTGTTTACATTTTGATGACGTCATCAGGTGTCAGATTACAAGCGTTTGAAATATATGGCCTTCAAATTGAAACTTCTGTAAAAATTCAACCGTTTGAGATACAAACTTTATTCTTTCGGCAATGGTCATGACTATCCAAGGTCTAAATTTCATACACAGACATTGACCTTGAATCTTGCTTCCTATTGGTCGAAAACGAGGCTGCCCTGTCATTTAAAACTGGTAGCAGATACAGAGATCGGGTCAAAAGTGTTAGTCTCAAGACCTCTTGGGCATTCCAAAAATACCAAAAGTTAAGTCGTGACACGAAAGAGCGCCCTCTAGCGGCAAGTTGAAAAATGGCCAAAACCTATTTTGAAGAGATGTCTGTGGCGAAGTTTTTGCAAATTGGCCCAAAATTGGTGCATATGTTCACTGAGGGTCAGTGAACATGCCCATACCTTCAAAAGTTTGATGACGTCACCAGGTGTCAAATTACACTCAGTTGAACATGCGTTCTTCTAACGGTTATATATAGAGAACGAAAAGGCCGATGGAGGTCAAATTTTGTGTTTTAGGTTTGTTGTGACTTGGTCTAATGCATATTAGCAGCAAAATTTGGTGGCGTAACGATGACGTCATCAAATAAGCCCGTTTGTGCAGCATACATTTGCCAAGGTCGTTCACTTCCTCTAATGGGCGTATGACCTTGAAACCTAGCAGGGACGTAGACGTGGTCATTAACATATAACATACCAAGTTACATTAGTGTGACGTCCTTTGTTGATTTGTTATGAATTTTTGAATCTGGCAACCTATACCACAGCATACACACAGTGCAGTATATACGGGTGTACATAAGCATGAACAATCGCCATACATCTGCACTACCCCATTTCCCATAGACAAAGCACATAGTCTATCTCGCTGCTAGAAGGGTCGCTTGCAAAGCTTGGATCATCATCAAACTTGGTCACAATAAGGAACCCATACTAAAGTACTATACCAAAGAGGTTACATCTTGATGACGTCACCAGGGGTCAGATTACATGTGTCTGAAATTTAATGCCTTAAAAATTCAAAAATTTGTAAAAATTCAACCGTTTGAGATACAAACATTTTTGTTTTGGCAATGGTCATGACTATCCAATGTCTAAATATAATGCAGAGACAATGACCTTGAATCTTGCTTCCTATTGGTCGAAAACGAGGCTGCGTTGTCATTTAAAACTGGTAGCAGATACCGAAATTGGGTCAACGTTGTTAGTCTCGGGACCCCTTGGGCATTACAAAAATACCAAAAGTTAAGTCGTCACACGAAACAGCGCCCTCTAGCGGCAAGTTGAAAAATGGCCAAAACGCATTTTGAAGAGATGTCTGTGGCGAAGTTTTTGCAAATTGGCCCAAAATTGGTGCATATGT
The DNA here is from genome assembly GCA_037783545.1 of Henricia sp. BOLD:AAB3569. Taxonomy (NCBI): domain Eukaryota; kingdom Metazoa; phylum Echinodermata; class Asteroidea; order Spinulosida; family Echinasteridae; genus Henricia; species Henricia sp. BOLD:AAB3569. The sequence continues at coordinate 911,248 of JBBELK010000176.1, forward strand.
TCACTGAGGGTCAGTGAATACGCCCATACTTTCAAAGGTTTGATGACGTCACCAGGTGTCAAATTACACTCGCTTGAACATGCATCTTTTTGACAGCTATATTTAGAGAACGAAACGGCCGATGAAGGTCAAATATTTTGTTTCAGGTTTGTTGTGACTTGGTCTAACGCATATTAGCAGCAAAATTTGGTGGCGTAACGATGACGTCATCAAATAAGCCCGTTTGTACAGCATACATTTGCCAAGGTCGTTCACTTCCTCTAATGGTCGTATGACCTTGAAACCAAGCAGGGACGTAGACTTGGTCATTAACATATAACATACCAAGTTACATTAGTGTGACGTCATTTGTTGATTTGTTATGAATTTTTGAATCTGGCAACCTATACTACAGCATACACACAGTGCAGTATATACATGTATACGAGTGTACATAAGCATGTACAATATGCATACATCTGCACTATCCCATAGACAAAGCACACAGTCTGTCTCGGTGCTAGAAGAGTCGCTTGCAAAGCTTGAATCATCATCAAACTTAGTCACAATAAGGAACCCATAGTAAAGTACTATACCAAAGAGGTTAGATCTTGATGACGTGTTAGATTACATGTGTCTGAAATTTAATGCCTTGCAAATTGAAAAATCTGTAAAAATTGAACCGTTTGAGATACAATCTTTATTCTTTCGGCACTGGTCATGACTATCCAAGGTCTAAATTTCATGCAGAGACATTGACCTTGAATCTTGTTTCCAATTGGTCGAAAACGAGGCTGCCTTGTCATTTAAAACTGGTAAGCGATGCCGAGATCGTGTCAACGGTGTTAGTCTCAGGACCCCTTGGGCATTCAAAAAATACAAAAAGTTAAGTCGTCACACGAAACAGCCCCCTCTAGTGACGAGTTGAAAAAATACCAAAACGTATTTCGAATTGGTCAAATGTATATTATCAGCTAAATATTGTGACGTCACGATGACGTAATCAAATAAGAGTTCCTCAAGTATACATTAACCAAGGTCGTTTACTTTCTCCATTGGTCGTATGACCTTGAAAACTATCAGGTGCCTGGACCTGGGGCCAATTTCATGGCACTGCTAAGCACAAAAATTTGCTTAGCACAGGATTTGTTTGCTTTATAAAATGAATTACAAGCCAAAATTATACGCCAACTTGTGTTCTTCGCAAGAGTAGGAGAATACCTTTCAATACACATCACTTACGATTTTGGCTGGCAATCCATTTTTGCAAAATAAAGCAAACAAATCCTGTGCTAAGCAAATTGTTGTGCTTAGCATCGCCATGAAATTGGCCCCTGGTCATTAACATGTAACATACCAAGTTACATTAGTATGACATGCATGATTTGTTGATTTATTATGAATTTTTGAATCTTGTCACTGTGCATACTGTACATGTATATGTACGGTAGGTATTTATATTGTACAAAGTGTACATGTAGTATTATACAGCATGCAGTTTTACATGCATACAAACATACAAAAAAAGAAAAGCGGAAAGCCATATGCTCTGTTATCAACAGACATACCTCTAGTTAGCTTTTTTTATTCTTCCGTCAAAACCCCATAGACAAAGCGCATGGTCTTTCGGCCTGGCAAAATGGTCTCTTGCAAAGCTCGGATCATCATCAAACTTGGTCACAACAACCACCTCATAATGAAGTACTGCACAAATGTGTTTACATTTTGATGACGTCATCAGGTGTCAGATTACAAGCGTTTGAAATATATGGCCTTCAATATTGAAACTTCTGTAAAAATTCAACCGTTTGAGATACAAACTTTATTCCTTCGCCAATGTTCATGACTATCCAAGGTCTAAATTTCGTACACAGACATTGACCTTGAATCTTGCTTCCTATTGGTCGAAAACGAGGCTGCCCTGTCATTTAAAACTGGTAGCAGATACAGAGATCGGGTCAAAAGTGTTAGTCTCAAGACCTCTTGGGCATTCCAAAAATACCAAAAGTTAAGTCGTGACACGAAAGAGCGCCCTCTAGCGGCAAGTTGAAAAATGGCCAAAACGCGTTTTGAACAGATGTCTGTGGCGAAGTTTTTGCAAATTGGCCCAAAATTGGTGCATATGTTCACTGAAGGTCAGTGAACATGCCCATACCTTCAAAAGTTTGATGACGTCACCAGGTGTCAAATTACACCCAGTTGAACATGCGTTCTTCTAATGGTTATATATAGAGAACGAAAAGGCCGATGGAGGTCAAATTTTGTGTTTTAGGTTTGTTGTGACTTGGTCTAATGCATATTAGCAGCAAAATTTCGTGGCGTAACGATGACGTCATCAAATAAGCCCGTTTGTGCAGCATACATTAGCCAAGGTCGTTCACTTCCTCTAATGGTCGTATGACCTTGAAACCTAGCAGGGACGTAGACTTGGTCATTAACATACAACATACCAAGTTACATTAGTGTGACGTCATTTGTTGATTTGTTATGAATTTTTGAATCTGGCAACCTATACTACAACATACACACAGTGCAGTATATATGAGTGTACGTAAGCATGTACAAATGCATACATCTGCACTATCCCATAGACAAAGCACATAGTCTATCTCGCTGCTAGAAGGGTCGCTTGCAAAGCTTGGATCATCTTCAAATTTGGTCACAATAAGGAACCCATAGTAAAGTACTATACCAAAGAGGTTACATCTTGATGACGTCACCAGGTATCAAATTACAGGCGTTTGAAATGTAATGCCTTACATATTCACAAATTTGTAAAAATTCAACCGTTTCAGATACAAAGTTTATTCCTTCGGCAATGGTCATGACTATCCAAGGTGTAAATTTTATACACAGACATTGACCTTGAATCTTGCTTCCTATTGGTCGAAAACGAGGCTGCGTTGTCATTTAATACTGGTAACAGATACCGATATTGGGTCAATGTTGTTAGTCTCGGGAACCCTTGGGCATTAAAAAAAATACCCAAAGTTAAGTCGTCACACGAAAGAGCGCCCTCTAGCGGCGAGTTGAAAAATTGCCGAAACGTATTTTGAAGAGATGTTTGCGGCGAAGTTTTTGCTAATTGGCCCAAAATTGGTGCATATGTTCACTGATTGGCCCAAAATTGGTGCATATGTTCACTGAGGGTCAGTGAACATGTCAATACCTTCAAAAGTTTGATTACGTCACCAGGTGTCAAATTACACTCGGTTAAACATGCGTTCTTCTAACGGTTATATCTAGAGAACGAAATAGCCGATGGAGGTCAAATTTTGTAGGGTTTTACATGCATACAAACATACAAAAAAAGAAAAGCGGAAAGCCATATGCTCTGTTATCAACAGACATACCTCTAGTTTTTTTAGCTTTTTTTATTCTTCTCCCAAAACCCCATAGACAAAGCGCATGGTCTTTCGGCCTGGCAAAATGGTCACTTGTAAAGCTCGGATCATCATCAAACTTGGTCACAACAATCACCTCATAGTGAAGTACTGCACAAATGTGTTTACATTTTGATGATGTCATCAGGTGTCAGATTACAAGCGTTTGAAATATATGGCCTTCAAATTGAAACTTCCGTAAAAATTCAACCGTTTGAGATACAAACTTTATTCTTTTGGCAATGGTCATGACTATCCAAGGTCTAAATTTCATACACAGACATTGACCTTGAATCTTGCTTCCTATTGGTCGAAAACGAGGCTGCCCTGTCATTTAAAACTGGTAGCAGATACAGAGATCGGGTCAAAAGTGTTAGTCTCACGACCTCTTGGGCATTCCAAACATACCAAAAGTTAAGTCGTGACACGAAAGAGCGCCCTCTAGCGGCAAGTTGAAAAATGGCCAAAACCTATTTTGAAGAGATGTCTGTGGCGAAGTTTTTGCAAATTGGCCCAAAATTGGTGCATATGTTCACTGAGGGTCAGTGAACATGCCCATACCTTCAAAAGTTTGATGACGTCACCAGGTGTCAAATTACACTCAGTTTAACATGCGTTCTTCTAACGGTTATATATAGAGAACGAAAAGGCCGATGGAGATCAAATTTTGTGTTTTAGGTTTGTTGTGACTTGGTCTAATGCATATTAGCAGCAAAATTTGGTGGCGTAACGATGACGTCATCAAATAAGCCCGTTTGTGCAGCATACATTTGCCAAGGTCGTTCACTTCCTCTAATGGGCGTATGACCTTGAAACCTAGCAGGGACGTAGACGTGGTCATTAACATATAACATACCAAGTTACATTAGTGTGACGTCCTTTGTTGATTTGTTATGAATTTTTGAATCTGGCAACCTATACCACAGCATACACACAGTGCAGTATATATACGGGTGTACATAAGCATGAACAATCGCCATACATCTGCACTACCCCATTTCCCATAGACAAAGCACATAGTCTATCTCGCTGCTAGAAGGGTCGCTTGCAAAGCTTGGATCATCAACAAACTTGGTCACAATAAGGAACCCAAACTAAAGTACTATACCAAAGAGGTTACATCTTGATGACGTCACCAGGGGTCAGATTACATGTGTCTGAAATTTAATGCCTTAAAAATTAAAACAATTTTAAAAATTCAACCGTTTGAGATACAAACATTTTTGTTTCGGCAATGGTCATGACTATCCAATGTCTAAATTTCATGCAGAGACAATGACCTTGAATCTTGCTTCCTATTGGTCGAAAACGAGGCTGCGTTGTCATTTAAAACTGGTAGCAGATACCGAAATTGGGTCAACGTTGTTAGTCTTGGGACCCCTTGGGCATTACAAAAATATCAAAAGTTAAGTCGTCACACGAAACAGCGCCCTCTAGCGGCAAGTTGAAAAATGGCCAAAACGCATTTTGAAGAGATGTCTGTCGCGAAGTTTTTGCAAATTGGCCCAAAATTGGTGCATATGTTCACTGAGGGTCAGTGAATACGCCCATACTTTCAAAAGTTTGATGACGTCACCAGGTGTCAAATTACACTCGCTTGAACGTGCATCCTTTTAACAGCTATATCTAGAGAACGAAACGGCCGATGAAGGTCAAATATTTTGTTTCAGGTTTGTTGTGACTTGGTCTAACGCATATTAGCAACAACATTTGGTGGCGTAACGATGACGTCATCAAATAAGCCCATTTGTACAGCATACATTAGCCAAGGTCGTTCACTTCCTCTAATGGTCGTATGACCTTGAAACCAAGCAGGGACGTAGACTTGGTCATTAACATATAACATACCAAGTTACATTAGTGTGACGTCATTTGTTGATTTGTTATGAATTGTTGAATCTGGCAACCTATACTACAGCATACACACAGTGCAGTATATACATCCATACGAGTGTACATAAGCATGTACATATACATACATCTGCACTATCCCATAGACAAAGCACACAGTCTGTCTCGGTGCTAGAAGAGTCGCTTGCAAAGCTCGGATTATCATCAAACTTAGTCACAATAAGGAACCCATAGTAAAGTACTATACCAAAGAGGTTATATCTTGATGACGTCACCAGGTGTTAGATTACATGTGTCTGAAATTTAATGCCTTGCAAATTGAAAAATCTGTAAAAATTGAACCGTTTGAGATACAATCTTTCTTCTTTCGGCACTGGTCATGACTATCCAAGGTCTAAATTTCATGCAGAGACATTGACCTTGAATCTTGTTTCCTATTGGTCGAAAACGAGGCTGCCTTGTCATTTAAAACTGGTAAGCGATGCCGAGATCGTGTCAACGGTGTTAGTCTCAGGACCCCTTGGCCATTCAAAAAATACAAAAAGTTAAGTCGTCACACGAAACAGCCCCCTCTAGTGACGAGTTGAAAAAAGACCAAAACGTATTTTGAATTAGTCAAATGTATATTATCAGCTAAATATTGTGACGTCACGATGACGTAATTAAATAAGAGTTCCTCAAGTATACATTAACCAAGGTCGTTTACTTTCTCCATTGGTCGTATGACCTTGAAACTATCAGGTGCCTGGACCTGGTCATTAACATGTAACATACCAAGTTACATTAGTATGACATGCATGATTTGTTGATTTATTATGAATTTTTGAATCTTGTCACTGTGCATATTGTACATGTATATGTACAGTATGTATTTATATTGTACAAAGTGTACATGTAGTATTATACAGCATGCAGTTTTACATGCATACAAACATACAAAAAAAGAAAAGCGGAAAGCCATATGCTCTGTTATCAACAGACATACCTCTAGTTTTTGTTTAGCTTTTTTTATTCTTCTCCCAAAACCCCATAGACAAAGCGCATGGTCTTTCGGCCTGGCAAAATGGTCACTTGCAAAGCTCGGATCATCATCAAACTTGGTCACAACAATCACCTCATAGTGAAGTACTGCACAAATGTGTTTACATTTTGATGACGTCATCAGGTGTCAGATTACAAGCGTTTGAAATATATGGCCTTCAAATTGAAACTTCTGTAAAAATTCAACCGTTTGAGATACAAACTTTATTCTTTCGGCAATGGTCATGACTATCCAAGGTCTAAATTTCATACACAGACATTGACCTTGAATCTTGCTTCCTATTGGTCGAAAACGAGGCTGCCCTGTCATTTAAAACTGGTAGCAGATACAGAGATCGGGTCAAACGTGTTAGTCTCAAGACCTCTTGGGCATTCCCAAAATACCAAAAGTTAAGTCGTGACACGAAAGAGCGCCCTCTAGCGGCAAGTTGAAAAATGGCCAAAACCTATTTTGAAGAGATGTCTGTGGCGAAGTTTTTGCAAATTGGCCCAAAATTGGTGCATATGTTCACTGAGGGTCAGTGAACACGCCCATACCTTCAAAAGTTTGATGACGTCACCAGGTGTCAAATTACACTCAGTTGAACATGCGTTCTTCTAACGGTTATATATAGAGAACGAAAAGGCCGATGGAGGTCAAATTTTGTGTTTTAGGTTTGTTGTGACTTGGTCTAATGCATATTAGCAGCAAAATTTGGTGGCGTAACGATGACGTCATCAAATAAGCCCGTTTGTGCAGCATACATTTGCCAAGGTCGTTCACTTCCTCTAATGGGCGTATGACCTTGAAACCTAGCAGGGACGTAGACGTGGTCATTAACATATAACATACCAAGTTACATTAGTGTGACGTCATTTGTTGATTTGTTATGAATTTTTGAATCTGGCAACCTATACCACAGCATACACACAGTGCAGTATATACGGGTGTACATAAGCATGAACAATCGCCATACATCTGCACTACCCCATTTCCCATAGACAAAGCACATAGTCTATCTCGCTGCTAGAAGGGTCGCTTGCAAAGCTTGGATCATCATCAAACTTGGTCACAATAAGGAACCCATACTAAAGTACTATACCAAAGAGGTTACATCTTGATGACGTCACCAGGGGTCAGATTACATGTGTCTGAAATTTAATGCCTTAAAAATTAAAAAATTTGTAAAAATTCAACCGTTTGAGATACAAACATTTTTGTTTCGGCAATGGTCATGACTATCCAATGTCTACATTTCATGCAGAGACAATGACCTTGAATCTTGCTTCCTATTGGTCGAAAACGAGGCTGCGTTGTCATTTAAAACTGGTAGCAGATACCGAAATTGGGTCAACGTTGTTAGTCTCGGGACCCCTTGGGCATTACAAAAATACCAAAAGTTAAGTCGTCACACGAAACAGCGCCCTCTAGCGGCAAGTTGAAAAATGGCCAAAACGCATTTTGAAGAGATGTCTGTGGCGAAGTTTTTGCAAATTGGCCCAAAATTGGTGCATATGTTCACTGAGGGTCAGTGAACACGCCCATACCTTCAAAAGTTTGATGACGTCACCAGGTGTCAAATTACACTCAGTTGAACATGCGTTCTTCTAACGGTTATATATAGAGAACGAAAAGGCCGATGGAGGTCAAATTTTGTGTTTTAGGTTTGTTGTGACTTGGTCTAATGCATATTAGCAGCAAAATTTGGTGGCGTAACGATGACGTCATCAAATAAGCCCGTTTGTGCAGCATACATTTGCCAAGGTCGTTCACTTCCTCTAATGGGCGTATGACCTTGAAACCTAGCAGGGACGTAGACGTGGTCATTAACATATAACATACCAAGTTACATTAGTGTGACGTCATTTGTTGATTTGTTATGAATTTTTGAATCTGGCAACCTATACCACAGCATACACACAGTGCAGTATATACGGGTGTACATAAGCATGAACAATCGCCATACATCTGCACTACCCCATTTCCCATAGACAAAGCACATAGTCTATCTCGCTGCTAGAAGGGTCGCTTGCAAAGCTTGGATCATCATCAAACTTGGTCACAATAAGGAACCCATACTAAAGTACTATACCAAAGAGGTTACATCTTGATGACGTCACCAGGGGTCAGATTACATGTGTCTGAAATTTAATGCCTTAAAAATTAAAAAATTTGTAAAAATTCAACCGTTTGAGATACAAACATTTTTGTTTCGGCAATGGTCATGACTATCCAATGTCTACATTTCATGCAGAGACAATGACCTTGAATCTTGCTTCCTATTGGTCGAAAACGAGGCTGCGTTGTCATTTAAAACTGGTAGCAGATACCGAAATTGGGTCAACGTTGTTAGTCTCGGGACCCCTTGGGCATTACAAAAATACCAAAAGTTAAGTCGTCACACGAAACAGCGCCCTCTAGCGGCAAGTTGAAAAATGGCCAAAACGCATTTTGAAGAGATGTCTGTGGCGAAGTTTTTGCAAATTGGCCCAAAATTGGTGCATATGTTCACTGAGGGTCAGTGAATATGCCCATACTTTCAAAAGTTTGATGACGTCACCAGGTGTCAAATTACACTCGCTTGAACGTGCATCATTTTAACAGCTATATCTAGAGAACGAAACGGCCGATGAAGGTAAAATATTTTGTTTCAGGTTTGTTGTGACTTGGTCTAACGCATATTAGCAGCAAGATTTGGTGGCGTAACGATGACGTCATGAAATAAGCCCGTTTGTACAGCATACATTAGCCAAGGTCGTTCACTTCCTCTAATGGTCGTATGACCTTGAAACCGAGCAGGGACGTACACTTGGTCATTAACATATAACATACCAAGTTACATTAGTGTGACGTCATTTGTTGATTTCTTATGAATTTTTGAATCTTGCAACCTATACCACAGCATACACACTGCAGTATAAACATGTATACGAGTTTACATAAGCATGTACAATATGCATACATCTGCACTATCCCATAGACAAAGCACACAGTCTGTCTCGGTGCTAGAAGAGTCGCTTGCAAAGCTTGGATCATCATCAAACTTAGTCACAATAAGGAACCCATAGTAAAGTACTATACCAAAGAGGTTAGATCTTGATGACGTCACCAGGTGTCAGATTACATGTGTCTGAAATTTAATGCCTTACAAATTGAAAAATCTGTAAAAATTCAACCGTTTGAGATACAATCTTTATTCTTTCGGCACTGGTCATGACTATCCAAGGTCTAAATTTCATGCAGAGACATTGACCTTGAATCTTGTTTCCTATTGGTCGAAAACGAGGCTGCCTTGTCATTTAAAACTGGTAAGCGATGCCGAGATCGTGTCAACGGTGTTAGTCTCAGGACCCCTTGGGCATTCAAAAAATACAAAAAGTTAAGTCGTCACACGAAACAGCGCCCTCTAGTGACGAGTTGAAAAAAGACCAAAACGTATTTTGACTTGGTCAAATGTATATTATCAGCTAAATATTGTGACGTCACGATGACGTAATCAAATAAGAGTTCCTCAAGTATACATTAACCAAGGTCGTTTACTTTCTGCATTGGTCGTATGACCTTGAAAACTATCAGGTGCCTGGACCTGGTCATTAACATGTAACATACCAAGTTACATTAGTATGACATGCATGATTTGTTGATTTATTATGAATTTTTGAATCTTGTCACTGTGCATACTGTACATATGTATGTACGGTATGTATTTATATTGTACAAAGTGTACATGTAGTATTATACAGCATGCAGTTTTACATGCATACAAACATACAAAAAAAGAAAAGCGGAAAGCCATATGCTCTGTTATCAACAGACATACCTCTAGTTTTTTTGGCTTTCCGCACTTCTGCGGAAAGCCTTTGAAACTGTTCTGATTTTTTTTTTTTTTTGGCTTTCCGCACTCCTGCGGAAAGCCTTTGAAACTGTTCTGATTTTTGGCTTTCCGCACTTCTGCGGAAAGCCTTTGAAACTGTTCTGATTTTTTTTTTAGCTTTTTTTATTCTTCTCCCAAAACCCCATAGACAAAGCGCATGGTCTTTCGGCCTGGCAAAATGGTCACTTGCAAAGCTCGGATCATCATCAAACTTGGTCACAACAATCACCTCATAATGAAGTACTGCACAAATGTGTTTACATTTTGATGACGTCATCAGGTGTCAGATTACAAGCGTTTGAAATATATGGCCTTCAAATTGAAACTTCTGTAAAAATTCAACCGTTTAAGATACAAACTTTATTCTTTCGGCAATGGTCATGACTATCCAAGGTCTAAATTTCATACACAGACATTGACCTTGAATCTTGCTTCCTATTGGTCGAAAACGAGGCTGCCCTGTCATTTAAAACTGGTAGCAGATACAGAGATCGGGTCAAAAGTGTTAGTCTCAAGACCTCTTGGGCATTCCAAAAATACCAAAAGTTAAGTCGTGACACGAAAGAGCGCCCTCTAGCGGCAAGTTGAAAAATGGCCAAAACCTATTTTGAAGAGATGTCTGTGGCGAAGTTTTTGCAAATTGGCCCAAAATTGGTGCATATGTTCACTGAGGGTCAGTGAACACGCCCATACCTTCAAAAGTTTGATGACGTCACCAGGTGTCAAATTACACTCAGTTGAACATGCGTTCTTCTAACGGTTATATCTAGAGAACGAAAAGGCCGATGAAGGTCAAATTTTGTGTTTTAGGTTTGTTTTGACTTGGTCTAATGCATATTAGCAGAAAAAATTGGTGGCGTAACGATGACGTCATCAAATAAGCCCGTTTGTGCAGCATACATTAGCCAAGGTCGTTCACTTCCTATAATGGGCGTATGACCTTGAAACCTAGCAGGGACGTAGACTTGGTCATTAACATATAACATACCAAGTTACATTAGTGTGACGTCATTTGTTGATTTGTTATGAATTTTTGAATCTGGCAACCTATACTACAGCATACACACAGTGCAGTATATACATGTATACGAGTGTACATAAGCATGTACAATATGCATACATATGCACTATCCCATAGACAAAGCACACAGTCTGTCTCGGTGCTAGAAGAGTCGCTTGCAAAGCTTGGATCATCATCAAACTTAGTCACAATAAGGAACCCATAGTAAAGTACTATACCAAAGAGGTTAGATCTTGATGACGTCACCAGGTGTCAGATTACATGTGTCTGAAATTTAATGCCTTACAAATTGAAAAATCTGTAAAAATTCAACCGTTTGAGATACAAACTTTATTCTTTCGGCAATGGTCATGACTATCCAAGGTCTAAATTTCATACACAAACATTGACCTTGAATCTTGCTTCCTATTGGTCGAAAACGAGGCTGCCCTGTCATTTAAAACTGGTAGCAGATACAGAGATCGGGTCAAAAGTGTTAGTCTCACGACCTCTTGGGCATTCCAAAAATACCAAAAGTTAAGTCGTGACACGAAAGAGCGCCCTCTAGCGGCAAGTTGAAAAATGGCCAAAACCTATTTTGAAGAGATGTCTGTGGCGAAGTTTTTGCAAATTGGCCCAAAATTGGTGCATATGTTCACTGAGGGTCAGTGAACATGCCCATACCTTCAAAAGTTTGATGACGTCACCAGGTGTCAAATTACACTCAGTTTAACATGCGTTCTTCTAACGGTTATATATAGAGAACGAAAAGGCCGATGGAGGTCAAATTTTGTGTTTTAGGTTTGTTGTGACTTGGTCTAATGCATATTAGCAGCAAAATTTGGTGGCGTAACGATGACGTCATCAAATAAGCCCGTTTGTGCAGCATACATTAGCCAAGGTCGTTCACTTCCTCTAATGGGCGTATGACCTTGAAACCTAGCAGGGACGTAGACTTGGTCATTAACATATAACATACCAAGTTACATTAGTGTGACGTCATTTGTTGATTTGTTATGGATTTTTGAATCTGGCAACCTATACCGCAGCATACACACAGTGCAGTATATACAAGTGTACATAAGCATGTACAATATGCATACATCTGCACTACCCCATTTCCCATAGACAAAGCACATAGTCTATCTCGCTGCTAGAAGGGTAGCTTGCAAAGCTTGGATCATCATCAAACTTGGTCACAATAAGGAACTCATAGTAAAGTACTATAGCAAAGAGATTACATCTTGATGACGTCACCAGGTGTCAGATTACATGTGTCTGAAATTTAATGCCTTAAAAATTCAAAAATCTGTAAAAATTCAACCGTTTGAGATACAAACATTTTTGTTTCGGCAATGGTCATGACTATCCATTGTCTAAATTTCATGCAGAGACAATGACCTTGAATCTTGCTTCCTATTGGTCGAAAACGAGGCTGCGTTGTCATTTAAAACTGGTAGCGGATACCGAGATTGGGTCAACGTTGTTAGTCTCGGGACCCCTTGGGTATTACAAAAATACCAAAAGTTAAGTCGTCACACGAAATAGCGCCCTCTAGCGGCGAGTTGAAAAATGGCCAAAACTTATTTTGAAGAGATGTTTGTGGCGAAGTTTTTGCTAATTGGCCCAAAATTGGTGCATATGGTCACTGAGGGACAGTGAACATGCCCATACCTTCAAAAGTTTGATGACGTCACCAGGTGTCAAATTACACTCAGTTGAACATGCGTTCTTCTAACGGTTATATCTAGAGAACGAAAAGGCCGATAGAGGTAAAATTTTGTGTTTTAGGCTTGTTGTGACTTGTTCGAATGCATATTTTCAGAAAAATATTGTGACGTCACGATGACGTCAACAAATAAGCGCGTTTGTGCAGCATAAATTAGCCAAGGTCGTTCACTTCCTGTATTGGTCGTATGACCTTGAAACTTAGCAGGTACGTAGACCTGGTCATTAACATGTAACATACCAAGTTACATTAGTGTGACATCATTTGTTGATTTGTTATGAATTTTTGAATCTGGCAACCTATACTGCAGCATACACACAGTGCAGTATATATACGTGTACATACATGATATACATGTAAGCATGTACAATATGCATACATCTGCACTACCCCATATCCCATAGACAAAGCACATAGTCTATCTCGCTGCTAGAAGGGTCGCTTGCAAAGCTTGGATCATCATCAAACTTGGTCACAATAAGGAACCCATAGTAAAGTACTATACCAAAGAGGTTACATCTTGATGACGTCACCAGGTGTCAGATTACATGTGTCTGAAATTGAATGCCTTAAAAATTCAAAAATCTGTAAAAGTGTAACCGTTTGAGATACAAACTTTTTTCTTTCGGCAATGGTCATGACTATCCAATGTCTAAATTTCATGCAGAGACATTGACCTTGAATCTTGCTTCCTATTGGTGGAAAACGAGGCTGCATTGTCATTTAAAACTGGTAAGCGATACCGAGCTCGGGTCAATGTTAGTTTCAAGACTCCTTGGGCACCCCAAAAATACAACAGGTTAAGTCATCACACGAAACAGCGCCCTCTAGTGACGAGTTGAAAAATGGCCAAAACGTATTTTGAACAGATGTCTGTGGAGACGTTTTAGCAAATTGGCCCAGAATGGGTGCATGTGTACTTTGAGGGTCAGTGAACATGCCCATACCTTCGAAAGATTACACTCAGTTAAAAATCATCCACTCTTTAAACGGCTATATGGCCTTGAAACCTAGCAGGTGCTTGGACCTGGTCATTAACATGTAACATACCAAGTTACATTAGTGTGACATGCATGATTTGTTGATTTATTATGAATTTTTGAATCTTGTTACTGCATGTACATGTACGGTATGCATTCACATTGTACAAAGTGTACATGTATTATACAGCATGCAGTCTTACATGCATACAAACATACAAAAAAAGAAAAGCGGAAAGCCATATGCTCTGTTATCAACAGACATACTTCTAGTTTTTTTAGCTTTTTTTTATTCTTCTCCCAAAACCCCATAGACAAAGCGCATGGTCTTTCGGCCTGGCAAAACGGTCACTTGCAAAGCTCGGATCATCATCAAACTTGGTCACAACAATCACCTCATAGTGAAGTACTGCACAAATGTGTTTACATTTTGATGACGTCATCAGGTGTCAGATTACAAGCGTTTGAAATATATGGCCTTCAAATTGAAACTTCTGTAAAAATTCAACCGTTTGAGATACAAACTTTATTCTTTCGGCAATGGTCATGACTATCCAAGGTCTAAATTTCATACACAGACATTGACCTTGAATCTTGCTTCCTATTGGTCGAAAACGAGGCTGCCCTGTCATTTAAAACTGGTAGCAGATACAGAGATCGGGTCAAAAGTGTTAGTCTCAAGACCTCTTGGGCATTCCAAAAATCCCAAAAGTTAAGTCGTGACACGAAAGAGCGCCCTCTAGCGGCAAGTTGAAAAATGGCCAAAACCTATTTTGAAGAGATGTCTGTGGCGAAGTTTTTGCAAATTGGCCCAAAATTGGTGCATATGTTCACTGAGGGTCAGTGAACATGCCCATACCTTCAAAAGTTTGATGACGTCACCAGGTGTCAAATTACACTCAGTTGAACATGCGTTCTTCTAACGGTTATATATAGAGAACGAAAAGGCCGATGGAGGTCAAATTTTGTGTTTTAGGTTTGTTGTGACTTAGTCTAATGCATATTAGCAGCAAAATTTGGTGGCGTAACGATGACGTCATCAAATAAGCCCGTTTGTGCAGCATACATTTGCCAAGGTCGTTCACTTCCTCTAATGGGCGTATGACCTTGAAACCTAGCAGGGACGTAGACGTGGTCATTAACATATAACATACCAAGTTACATTAGTGTGACGTCCTTTGTTGATTTGTTATGAATTTTTGAATCTGGCAACCTATACCACAGCATACACACAGTGCAGTATATACGGGTGTACATAAGCATGAACAATATGCATACATCTGCACTACCCCATTTCCCATAGACAAAGCACATAGTCTATCTCGCTGCTAGAAGGGTCGCTTGCAAAGCTTGGATCATCATCAAACTTGGTCACAATAAGGAACCCATAGTAAAGTACTATACCAAAGAGGTTACATCTTGATGACGTCACCAGGGATCAGATTACATGTGTCTGAAATTTAATGCCTTAAAAATTCAAAAAATTGTAAAAATTCAACCGTTTGAGATACAAACATTTTTGTTTCGGCAATGGTCATGACTATCCAATGTCTAAATTTCATGCACAGACAATGACCTTGAATCTTGCTTCCTATTGGTCGAAAACGAGGCTGCGTTGTCATTTAAAACTGGTAGCAGATACCGAGATTGGGTCAACGTTGTTAGTCTCGGGACCCCTTGGGCATTACAAAAATAGCAAAAGTTAAGTCGTCACACAAAAGAGCGCCCTCTAGCGGCGAGTTTAAAAATAACCAAAACGTATTTTGAAGAGATGTTTGCGGCGAAGTTTTTGCTAATTGGCCCAAAATTGGTGCAAGTGTTCACTGAGGGTCAGTGAACATGTCCATACCTTCAAAAGTTTGATGACGTCACCAGGTGTCAAATTACACTCAGTTGAACATGCGTTCTTCTAACGGTTATATATAGAGAACGAAAAGGCCGATGGAGGTCAAATTTTGTGTTTTAGGTTTGTTGTGACTTGGTCTAATGCATATTAGCAGCAAAATTTGGTGGCGTAACGATGACGTCATCAAATAAGCCCGTTTGTGCAGCATACATTTGCCAAGGTCGTTCACTTCCTCTAATGGGCGTATGACCTTGAAATCTAGCAGGGACGTAGACGTGGTCATTAACATATAACATACCAAGTTACATTAGTGTGACGTCCTTTGTTGATTTGTTATGAATTTTTGAATCTGGCAACCTATACTACAGCATACACACAGTGCAGTATATACACGCATACGAGTGTACATAAGCATGTACAATATGCATACATCTGCACTATCCCATAGACAAAGCACACAGTCTGTCTCGGTGCTAGAAGAGTCGCTTGCAAAGCTTGGATCATCATCAAACTTAGTCACAATAAGGAACCCATAGTAAAGTACTATACCAAAGAGGTTAGATCTTGATGACGTCACCAGGTGTCAGATTACATGTGTCTGAAATTTAATGCCTTGCAAATTGAAAAATCTGTAAAAATTGAACCGTTTGAGATACAATCTTTATTCTTTCGGCGCTGGTCATGACTACCCAAGGTCTAAATTTCATGCACAGACATTGACCTTGAATCTTGTTTCCTATTGGTCGAAAACGAGGCTGCCTTGTCATTTAAAACTGGTAAGCGATGCCGAGATCTTGTCAACGGTGTTAGTCTCAGGACCCCTTGGGCATTCAAAAAATACAAAAAGTTAAGTCGTCACACGAAACAGCCCCCTCTAGTGACGAGTTGAAAAAAGACCAAAACGTATTTTGAATTGGTCAAATGTATATTATCAGCTAAATATTGTCACGTCACGATGACGTAATCAAATAAGAGTTCCTCAAGTATACATTAACCAAGGTCGTTTACTTTCTCCATTGGCCGTATGACCTTGAAAACTATCAGGTGCCTGGACCTGGTCATTAACATGTAACATACCAAGTTACATTAGTATGACATGCATGATTTGTTGATTTATTATGAATTTTTGAATCTTGTCACTGTGCATATTGTACATGTATATGTACAGTATGTATTTATATGGTACAAAGTGTACATGTAGTATTATACAGCATGCAGTTTTACATGCATACAAACATATAAAAAAAGAAAAGCGGAAAGCCATATGCTCTGTTATCAACAGACATACCTCTAGTTATTATTTTTTTTTTTTAGCTTTTTTTATTCTTCTCCCAAAACCCCATAGACAAAGCGCATGGTCTTTCGGCCTGGCAAAATGGTCACTTGCAAAGCTCGGATCATCATCAAACTTGGTCACGACAATCACCTCATAGTGAAGTACTGCACAAATGTGTTTACATTTTGATGACGTCATCAGGTGTCAGATTACAAGCGTTTGAAATATATGGCCTTCAAATTGAAACTTCTGTAAAAATTCAACCGTTTGAGATACAAACTTTATTCTTTCGGCAATGGTCATGACTATCCAAGGTCTAAATTTCGTACACAGACATTGACCTTGAATCTTGCTTCCTATTGGTCGAAAACGAGGCTGCCCTGTCATTTAAAACTGGTAGCAGATACAGAGATCGGGTTAAAAGTGTTAGTCTCAAGACCTCTTGGGCATTCCAAAAATACCAAAAGTTAAGTCGTGACACGAAAGAGCGCCCTCTAGCGGCAAGTTGAAAAATGGCCAAAACCTATTTTGAAGAGATGTCTGTGGCGAAGTTTTTGCAAATTGGCCCAAAATTGGTGCATATGTTCACTGAGGGTCAGTGAACACGCCCATACCTTCAAAAGTTTGATGACGTCACCAGGTGTCACATTACACTCAGTTGAACATGTGTTCTTCTAACGGTTATATCTAGATAACGAAAAGGCCGATGGAGGTCAAATTTTGTGTTTTAGGTTTGTTGTGACTTGGTCTAATGCATATTAGCAGCAAAATTTGGTGGCGTAACGATGACGTCATCAAATAAGCCCGTTTGTGCAGCATACATTAGCCAAGGTCGTTCACTTCCTCTAATGGGCGTATGACCTTGAAACTTAGCAGGGACGTAGACTTGGTCATTAACATATAACATACCAAGTTACATTAGTGTGACGTCATTTGTTGATTTGTTATGAATTTTTGAATCTGGCAACCTATACCACAGCATACACACAGTGCAGTATATACGAGTGTACAATATGCATACATCTGCACTACCCCATTTCCCATAGACAAAGCGCATAGTCTATCTCGCTGCTAGAAGGGTCGCTTGCAAAGCTTGGATCATCATCAAACTTGGTCACAATAAGGAACCCATACTAAAGTACTATACCAAAGAGGTTACATCTTGATGACGTCACCAGGGGTCAGATTACATGTGTCTGAAATTTAATGCCTTAAAAATCCAAAATCTGTAAAAATTCAACCGTTTGAGATACAAACATTTTTGTTTCGGCAATGGTCATGACTATCCAATGTCTAAATTTCATGCAGAGACAATAACCTTGAATCTTGCTTCCTATTGGTCGAAAACGAGGCTGCCTTGTCATTTAAAACTGGTAAGCGATGCCGAGATCGTGTCAACGGTGTTAGTCTCAGGACCCCTTGGGCATTCAAAAAATACAAAAAGTTAAGTCGTCACACGAAACAGCGCCCTCTAGTGACGAGTTGAAAAAAGACCAAAACGTATTTTGACTTGGTCAAATGTATATTATCAGCTAAATATTGTGACGTCACGATGACGTAATCAAATAAGAGTTCCTCAAGTATACATTAACAAAGGTCGTTTACTTTCTCCATTGGTCGTATGACCTTGAAAACTATCAGGTGCCTGGACCTGGTCATTAACATGTAACATACCAAGTTACATTAGTATGACATGCATGATTTGTTGATTTATTATGAATTTTTGAATATTGTCACTGTGCATACTGTACATAATGTACATGTACGGTATGTATTTATATTGTACAAAGTGTACATGTAGTATTATACAGCATGCAGTTTTACATGCATACAAACATACAAAAAAAGAAAAGCGGAAAGCCATATGCTCTGTTATCAACAGACATACCTCTAGTTTAGCTTTTTTTATTCTTCTCCCAAAACCCCATAGACAAAGCGCATGGTCTTTCGGCCTGGCAAAATGGTCACTTGCAAAGCTCGGATCATCATCAAACTTGGTCACAACAATCACCTCATAATGAAGTACTGCACAAATGTGTTTACATTTTGATGACGTCATCAGGTGTCAGATTACAAGCGTTTGAAATATATGGCCTTCAAATTGAAACTTCTGTAAAAATTCAACCGTTTGAGATACAAACTTTATTCTTTCGGCAATGGTCATGACTATCCAAGGTCTAAATTTCATACACAGACATTGACCTTGAATCTTGCTTCCTATTGGTCGAAAACGAGGCTGCCCTGTCATTTAAAACTGGTAGCAGATACAGAGATCGGGTCAAAAGTGTTAGTCTCAAGACCTCTTGGGCATTCCAAAAATACCAAAAGTTAAGTCGTGACACAAAGGAGCGCCCTCTAGCGGCAAGTTGAAAAATGGCCAAAACCTATTTTGAAGAGATGTCTGTGGCGAAGTTTTTGCAAATTGGCCAAAAATTGGTGCATATGTTCACTGAGGGTCAGTGAACATGCCTATACCTTCAAAAGTTTGATGACGTCACCAGGTGTCAAATTACACTCAGTTGAACATGCGTTCTTCTAACGGTTATATATAGAGAACGAAAAGGCCGATGGAGGTTAAATTTTGTGTTTTAGGTTTGTTGTGACTTAGTCTAATGCATATTAGCAGCAAAATTTGGTGGCGTAACGATGACGTCATCAAATAAGCCCGTTTGTGCAGCATACATTTGCCAAGGTCGTTCACTTCCTCTAATGGGCGTATGACCTTGAAACCTAGCAGGGACGTAGACTTGGTCATTAACATATAACATACCAAGTTACATTAGTGTGACGTCCTTTGTTGATTTGTTATGAATTTTTGAATCTGGCAACCTATACCACAGCAAACACACAGTGCAGTATATACGGGTGTACATAAGCATGAACAATATGCATACATCTGCACTACCCAATTTCCCATAGACAAAGCACATAGTCTATCTCGCTGCTAGTAGGGTCGCTTGCAAAGCTTGGATCATCATCGAACTTGGTCACAATAAGGAACCCATATTAAAGTACTATACCAAAGAGGTTACATCTTGATGACGTCACCAGGGGTCAGATTACATGTGTCTGAAATTTAATGCCTTAAAAATTCAAAAATCTGTAAAAATTCAACCGTTTGAGATACAAACATTTTTGTTTCGGCAATGGTCATGACTATCCAATGTCTAAATTTCATGCAGAGACAATGACCTTGAATCTTGCTTCCTATTGGTCGAAAACGAGGCTGCGTTGTCATTTAAAATTGGTAGCAGATACCGAAATTGGGTCAACGTTGTTAGTCTCGGGACCCCTTGGGCATTACAAAAATACCAAAAGTTAAGTCGTCATACGAAACAGCGCCCTCTAGCGGCAAGTTGAAAAATGGCCAAAACGCATTTTGAAGAGATGTCTGTGGCGAAGTTTTTGCAAATTGGCCCAAAATTGGTGCATATGTTCACTGAGGGTCAGTGAATATGCCCATACCTTCAAAAGTTTGATGACGTCACCAGGTGTCAAATTACACTCGCTTGAACGTGCATCCTTTTAACAGCTATATCTAGAGAACGAAACGGCCGATGAAGGTAAAATATTTTGTTTCAGGTTTGTTGTGACTTGGTCTAACGCATATTAGCAGCAAAATTTGGTGGCGTAACGATGACGTCATGAAATAAGCCCGTTTGTACAGCATACATTAGCCAAGGTCGTTCACTTCCTCTAATGGTCGTATGACCTTGAAACCGAGCAGGGACGTAGACTTGGTCATTAACATATAACATACCAAGTTACATTAGTGTGACGTCATTTGTTGATTTGTTATGAATTTTTGAATCTGGCAACCTATACTACAGCATACACACAGTGCAGTATATACACGCATACGAGTGTACATAAGCATGTACAATATGCATACATCTGCACTATCCCATAGACAAAGCACACAGTCTGTCTCGGTGCTAGAAGAGTCGCTTGCAAAGCTTGGATCATCATCAAACTTAGTCACAATAAGGAACCCATAGTAAAGTACTATACCAAAGAGGTTAGATCTTGATGACGTCACCAGGTGTCAGATTACATGTGTCTGAAATTTAATGCCTTACAAATTGAAAAATCTGTAACAATTCAACCGTTTGAGATACAATCTTTATTCTTTCGGCACTGGTCATGACTATCCAAGGTCTAAATTTCATGCAGAGACAATGACCTTGAATCTTGTTTCCTATTGGTCGAAAACGAGGCTGCCTTGTCATTTAAAACTGGTAAGCGATGCCGAGATCGTGTCAACGGTGTTAGTCTCAGGACCCCTTGGGCATTAAAAAAATACAAAAAGTTAAGTCGTCACACGAAACAGCGCCCTCTAGTGACGAGTTGAAAAAAGACCAAAACGTATTTTGAATTGGTCAAATGTATATTATCAGCTAAATATTGTGACGTCACGATGACGTAATCAAATAAGAGTTCCTCAAGTATACATTAACCAAGGTCGTTTACTTTCTCCATTGGTCGTATGACCTTGAAAACTATCAGGTGCCTGGACCTGGTCATTAACATGTAACATACCAAGTTACATTAGTATGACATGCATGATTTGTTGATTTATTATGAATTTTTGAATCTTGTCACTGTGCATACTGTACATGTATATGTACGGTATGTATTTATATTGTACAAAGTGTACATGTAGTATTATACAGCATGCAGTTTTACATGCATACAAACATACAAAAAAAGAAAAGCGGAAAGCCATATGCTCTGTTATCAACAGACATACCTCTAGTTTTTTTGGCTTTCCGCACTCCTGCGGAAAGTCCTTGTTTCTGTTCTGATTTTTTTTTTTTTAGCTTTTTTTATTCTTCCGTCAAAACCCCATAGACAAAGCGCATGGTCTTTCGGCCTGGCAAAATGGTCACTTGCAAAGCTCGGATCATCATCAAACTTGGTCACAACAATCACCTCATTATGAAGTACTGCACAAATGTGTTTACATTTTGATGACGTCATCAGGTGTCAGATTACAAGCGTTTGAAATATATGGCCTTCAATATTGAAACATCTGTAAAAATTCAACCGTTTCCGATACAAACTTTATTCCTTCGGCAATGGTCATGACTATCCAAGGTCTGAATTCCGTACACAGACATTGACCTTGAATCTTGCTTCCTATTGGTCGAAAACGAGGCTGCCCTGTCATTTAAAACTGGTAGCAGATTCCGAGATCGGGTCAAAGGTGTTAGTCTCAAGACCCATTGGGCATTCAAAAAATACCAAAAGTTAAGTCGTCGTACGAAAGAGCGCCCTCTAGCGGCAAGTTGAAAAATGGCCAAAACGCATTTTGAAGAGATGTCTGTGGCGAAGTTTTTGCAAATTGGCCCAAAATTGGTGCATATGTTCACTGAGGGTCAGTGAACATGCCCATACCTTCAAAAGTTTGATGACGTCACTAGGTGTCAAATTACACTCAGTTGAACATGCGTTCTTCTAACGGCTATATCTAGAGAACGAAAAGGCCGATGGAGGTCAAATTTTGTGTTTTAGTATTGTTGTGACTTAATCTAATGCATATCATCAGCAAAATTTGGTAGCGTAACGATGACGTCATCAAATAAGCGCGTTTGTGCAGCATACATTAGCCAAGGTCGTTCACTTCCTCTATTGGTCGTATGACCTTGAAACCTTGCAGGGACGTAGACTTGATCATTAACATATAACATACCAAGTTACATTAGTGTGACGTCATTTGTTGATTTGTTATTAATTTTTTAATCTAGCAACCTATACTACAGCATACACACAGTGCAGTATATGAGTGTACATAAACATGCATACACTATACCCAAGTCCCATAGACAAACCACAGTCTGTATCGTTGGTCTAAGGGTCGCTTGCAAAGCTTTGATCATCATCAAACCTGGTCACAATAAGGAACCCATAGTAAAGTACTTTACCAAAGATGTTACATCTTGATGACGTCACCAGGTGTCCGATTACATGCGCCTGAAATTGAATGCCTTACAAATTCAAAAATCTGTAAAAATTCAACCGTTTGAGATACGAACTTGTTTCCTTCGATACTGGTAATGACTATCCAAGGTCTAAATTTTATGCACAGACATTGACCTTGAATCTTGCTTCCTCTTGGTCAAAAACGAGGCTGCCTTGTCATTTAAAACTGGTAGCAGAGTGTACAGAGTGTACATGTAGTATTATACAGCATGCAGTTTTACATGCATACAAACATAAACAATACAAAAAGCGGAAAGCCATATGCTCTGTTATCAACAGACATACTTCTAGTTTAGCTTTTTTTATTCTTCCGTCAAAACCCCATAGACAAAGCACATGGTCCTTCGGCCTGGCAAAATGGTCACTTGCAAAGCTCGGATCATCATAAAACTTTGTCACAACAATCACCTCATAGTGAAGTACTGTACCAATGTGTTTTCATATTCATGACGTCATCAGGTGTCAGATTACAAGCGTTTGAAATATATGGCCTTCAATATTGAAACTTCTGTAAAAATTCAACCGTTTGAGATACAAACTTTATTCCTTCGCCAATGTTCATGACTATCCAAGGACTAACTTTCGTACACAGACATTGACCTTGAATCTTGCTTCCTATTGGTCGAAAACGAGGCTGCCCTGTCATTTAAAACTGGTAGCAGATACAGAGATCGGGTCAAAAGTGTTAGTCTCAAGACCTCTTGGGCATTCCAAAAATACCAAAAGTTAAGTCGTGACACAAAAGAGCGCCCTCTAGCGGCAAGTTGAAAAATGGCCAAAACCTATTTTGAAGAGATGTCTGTGGCGAAGTTTTTGCAAATTGGCCCAAAATCGGTGCATATGTTCACTGAGGGTCAGTGAACACGCCCATACCTTCAAAAGTTTGATGACGTAACCAGGTGTCAAATTACACTCAGTTGAACATGCGTTCTTCTAACGGTTATATCTAGAGAACGAAAAGGCCGATGGAGGTCAAATTTTGTGTTTTAGGTTTGTTGTGACTTGGTCTAATGCATATTAGCAGCAAAATTTGGTGGCGTAACGATGACGTCATCAAATAAGCCCGTTTGTGCAGCATACATTAGCCAAGGTCGTTCACTTCCTCTAATGGGCGTATGACCTTGAAACCTAGCAGGGACGTAGACTTGGTCATTAACATATAACATACCAAGTTACATTAGTGTGACGTCATTTGTTGATTTGTTATGAATTTTTGAATCTGGCAACCTATACCACAGCATACACACAGTGCAGTATATACGAGTGTACATAAGCATGTACAATATGCATACATCTGCACTACCCCATTTCCCATAGACAAAGCACATCGTCTATCTCGCTGCTAGAAGGGTCGCTTGCAAAGCTTGGATCATCATCAAACTTGGTCACAATAAGGAACCCATACTAAAGTACTATACCAAAGAGGTTACATCTTGATGACGTCACCAGGGGTCAGATTACATGTGTCTGAAATTTAATGCCTTAAAAATTCAAAAATCTGTAAAAATTCAACCGTTTCAGATATAAACATTTTTGTTTCGGCAATGGTCATGACTATCCAATGTCTAAATTTCATGCAGAGACAATGACCTTGAATCTTGCTTCCTATTGGTCGAAAACGAGGCTGCGTTGTCATTTAAAACTGGTAGCAGATACCGAGATTGGGTCAACGTTGTTAGTCTCGGGACACCTTGGGCATTACAAAAATAGCAAAAGTTAAGTCGTCACACAAAAGAGCGCCCTCTAGCGGCGAGGTTAAAAATAACCAAAACGTATTTTAAAGAGATGTTTGCGGCGAAGTTTTGGCTAATTGGCCCAAAATTGGTGCAATACCTTCAAAAGTTTGATGACGTCACAAGGTGTCAAATTACACTCGGTTGAACATGCGTTCTTCTAACGGTTATATCTGAAGAACAAAAAGGCCGACGAAGGTCCAATTTTGTGTTTTAGGTTTGTTGTGACTTGTTCTAATGCATATTGTAAGCAAAATCTTGTGGCGTCACGATGTCATCAAATAAGCGCGTTTGTGCAGCATACATTAGCAAAGGTCGTTTACTTCCTCCATTGGTCGTATGACCTTGAAACCTAGCAGGTGCATGGACCTGGTCATTAACATGTGACATACCAAGTTACATTAGTTTGACATGCATGATTTGTTGATTTATTATGAATTTTTGAATCTTGTCACTGTGCATGTACATGTACATGTACGGTATGCATTTACATTGTACAAAGTGTAGATGTAGTATTATACAGCATGCAGTTTTACATGCATACAAACATACAAAAAAAGAAAAGCGGAAAGCCATATGCTCTGTTATCAACAGACATACTTCTAGTTTTATTTTGTCATTTTCTTTTACATTTCAGTTCATGCATTTGCGTGTTTTTTTGCAATGTTTGAAACTCACTTTTAACACTATTAACCATGTTCATGTACAAGTGAAGAAAATGTTATGTTCATTAGAATTTATTGCAAATAGTGCTCATTTAAAATTATCAACTTGAAAATTGGCAATAAAAAGTTTGAGGTCAGCAATTTGGCCTCAAAAATTCCAGGTAGGTCGGGTTACCGTAAACATACCATTTATTTTGTTTGACCTTATTTGCAGACAATTTTAACAGCTTTCACTGCAGAGGTAATCTATGGTTCTCTGTGTGGTTTTATGTTTTACAAAACAGCCATTATATAGGCCTACTCATAATGTATTCAAATCAAACACTACAGTTGCCAGATGATTAATATTTTGGAGACAAAACAAAATCAAAGATTAGTGGCCGGAAACACACTTACTTTGTCTGTCTGAGACTGCTGGTTGCATCTACTGCACAGAGTTTATATATGACCCTAAGGACGCGTATGAGAACAAAGGTGTTAAAAGCTGCAATGGCTAATATGGGTGCCACGAACATCCATATGGAGTTATCAGAAGGTGAAAGCCAGCATCTGAGAAAACAAAATACAATACAATGTAGACAAATCTAGTTATAACTGTACATATATATGGGTCTTTCCATAAAAACATGAGCCAAAATGTGACATTTTGATGCATATCTGTAAAAATGGCTTTTCCAAGCTACCAACATTTTAAAATCAAATTCCCATTGCAATTAGCCCAATTTCCATTAACCGACGTCAGGCTATTTTATAGACATCGTTAAGAGTATAAGCAACTAAAAACCTGCCTTAACCTCAGAGCCAAATTTTGCTCAAGATAGTGACGCAACAATGGCGGTTTCCAAGCGCACGCGTGCTTAAGCACGCCGCGGCCTTTAAATAGCACTAATATAAGCACAACTTTTCTGCTACAGTAAGCACACGTTTTCAGCTAGAGCTTAAGCAGCTCTATGAAATTGGGCCCTGGGGCGGTATTCAATTCAGTACTTAAGCCAAATATTTAAGAATTTTAATTAGTTTTTGGCTAAAGTAAAATACTTAGCCAAAATCGGTATTCAATTCGCAAGTGTCTAAGTTTTTTACTTTAGAAAAATACTTAGAACATTTGGTATTCAAATGGTTCTTTTTGTGAAAGTATTTTACTTAAATTTGAGAAGGCAGGAATTAAAGCACACTTAAGCAATTTTTACATACATCATACGCATACTGCAACCGGTTTAGACCGGTTTTGTTTTGGTGCGCGTGTTGTGCGTTTTGCGTGAGAAAAATGCTTCTGAGAAGGCGCAGTTCATTGCGCGTCCCACGCTGTATTCGATTGGCTGTTTAGGGAGTTCTGCGCTCTGTGTTTATTTGTAACGTCACAATTTATCTAAGTATTTTACTTACTAAAAGTAAAATTCTTAGAAGGCTTTGAATACGAGATAGGTCATTTTCTTAGCCAAGCCAAATACTAAGTAAATTTTTACTTAATTTAAGTATTGAATTGAATACCGCCCCAGGTGTACTGACATTCTTTCTTTCATATGTACACTTAGTATCCAGATGACCAGAGTAAATGTTTGTTGCTATGTGGTGCATGCTGTAGGTTTCAAGTACAGAATCAATGCCGTGTTCACCGTAGGATAGAATGGCATAAAGCAACCAGACTGTTGGCTGCTAGGCAATGGCGAGCACCACGTAGCAACAACAGCATAGTATGTGACTTTCTAAACTGCACCTCCATTTGAATGTGAAGAATTCGGGGCGCCAGCCATTATTCAAATGTTACACGCAAAAGGCACAGGCTCGTCAGCAATGCGCACGCGCCAAATTCGTGCCACGAATACGCAACTATGGTATTTCATGGCATGAATTTGGCGCGTGCATTTCTGTCGAGTCTGTGCATTTAATAGTGTGGAATATTTCAAATGAGTTGCTGAAAGGAATTAGTTTCAAACATCATGTTTCTGTTATATCAAATTTTAAAAAGAAGCATGACTGCATATGACACCTGGAACAGGCCTAGAATATGTAATATATGCTTAAAAAGGCAGTATACATCATTGGTAATCTCGAACATCAGAAATGTTCACAGATTTACGCCTAACTTACACAATATAAACATGATGACCGTAGAAAACTTCCCCTGAAATGGTTTTGTCTGAAGTGCTATAGTCTCTGAGAAATGAGTAAAACAATTAGTTTTCGTCTCATGAGACGAAAATTCAATTCGCCCAAAACCATTTCGCCCAAGTGCCATTTCGCCCCAAACCACTTCACCCGAGTGCCATTTCGCCCCAAATTACTTCGTCCAAACACTACATCGCCCAAATGCTACCCTGCCCCAAAACCACTTCGTGCACAGGCCGTGGTTCAGGGCGAAATGTTTCAGGGCGAAGTGGTTTTAGGGCGGAATGACTGCAAACCCTTTTTTGACTGTTTTCTTAAAAGTTAGACGAAGTACGGAGCTGGTTTTTGCTCAGGTTGGTTTTAATCATGCATATCTTCAATCACACAGGGGGATAAAACTATTTGTAACAGTTTACCAATCATATATACTATCTTTAATATTTATATTACATGAAAATATCAAGAGCAAAACCTTACACGCCAGATTTGAGAATGTTGTGTGAAAAGGCGCCTGCCGTGACAGCTGTTAACACTAATGGCGTTCCTGTAGGAAGCAAAAAATATTTGGATGCAAATATATATTACTCGAGGTACAGAAACTGTCGTGGCTGCCATTTCTAGTTTGCTATCATAAAGGTTTTTTTTTGCACAGCAGCAAATTAAAACCACACAGATCCTGATCGAGATCTATGGTTCAAGGATCCTTCTCGAGAGGTAGTTCAGCGCAAGATCCAAAATGGTGACGTAAATAAAAATTGCACAAATTTGTAAATTGTGACATTTCAATTTTCAGTGATACAAACAAAGTGTCATGGGCACAATTTTGTTCAAAGATTTTGTCAAATTGCTATTCACTCGACTTGAGATCATTATTGAGAGCAGTTTAATTTGTTTCCACGCAGTGTTACATCTCGGAATTTGGATTCGGTCGAACGACACAAACACGCCCAAAGTCAAATGCTTACCCCATCCTACAGGCATGTATAACTTCAGCTTGCTTCTCTCAATGTTAAACACCACTACAACTTGGAGGTACAGATGAATGCCTTCAATTAACATCCAGAAGAAAGTGGCCATGTTGGTGTAGTAAACCAACAAGGCGACCATGATGCAGGCACCCTGGGTGTAGTAGATGAACGCATTACACAAATAAGAGTACAATAAAACAGTACATGCTAATGCAAAACTAATGAATATTTCAGAGAAAAAAAATCTCTCTAGATAGGCTGGAATGTCCACCATCCAATGGTATTACATGTATCAGGGTTGTAATGACTCGGACTCGGGACTCGGGACTCGAGTCGACTCGTGTCCTGATTTTCACTGACTTGACTTGACTTGAGACTCGAACCTCAAATGACTTGACTTGACATGACTTGACTCAGACTTTTTGATTTGCCAAAAATAAATGGGATCTTTTATGCATTTTTGTGTGTGTGTCATTTTGGGGACCGAATTGTATTTGAGCACGACAGAAACTCATGTTGGCAGAGCAACATGAGTGTGAGTTTCAGCGTTTAGATTCATTTTGAAATTAGCTTGAACAAATTTACTGTCGTGACTACTTGACTTGACTCAACTTGACCAACATGCCTGACTTGACTTAACTTGACTTGGGACTCGAAGGCAGTTTGACTTGACTTGACTTGGCTTGGAACTCGAAGGCCATTTGATTTGACTTGACTTGGGACTCGAAGGCAGCTTGACTTGACTTGACTTGACACTCGAGCAGAGGGAGACTCGTTACAACCCTGGGTATTAAGTTCAAGCAATATTTCAGATTCAAAAATGTGCAATCCCACGCCAACCCCATGACAATCCCACGCCAACACCATGACAATCCTATGCCAATCCCATGACAATCCTATGCCAATCCCATGCCAATTCCACACCAACCCTGATATAATTAGTTTTGTCTTGGGTTGAACTTAAACCTGCTCCAAATTTTTCAACCCTGGGAGAAAGGTTCACCACTGGTTAAAAGTGTAAGACTGAAACTGTCGAATCAGTGCAACAAGATCGTAATTCAATTGAACTCAATGAGAGAAAATTTGAGTTAAAAACCTTGCACTGATTTTCTCCAGGTTGAGTGATTTTCTCCGGGTTGAACTCACCCCAAGGCAAAATAACCCCGGTTTGCAAAAGTGTGAAACTTTGCTGGATTGAACATGTTGATAAAAAAAATAAATTAATTTCTATTCATAAATCCCTATTTATGCATCCCTATTGGCTAAGAGCACGTCACGTGCCCAGTCTTAAAAAGACGATAAAGACCGGCCAGTCTTAAACACTTTTTAGTCTGGTCCGCGCCCTATTCAGCACTTATGAAACACGGACACGCACTCATACAGAAACTGCACACTCCCAAAAACAAAATGTGCACTGTGACAAGTACCCGGTCGTGTGAGTGCACGTATAACACGCTTGCATTACGCGTACTGCGTGCATCGAACCAAAACAACTTGATGCACAGCAGTAACTGAAAGTACATTGCAAAACATACCGTAGCAAAACAACAAGATTATCAGAGAATTTTGCTGAGTTTTACCGATTTAAACAAAAAGTATTTATGAATGGGAATAAAAGTGTGTTTGGCCAGTTTTAAACAATCCGTTTAAAACCGGCTAGGGGCCTGGATGAGTGATAATGGCCCTAGCCTGCAGCTTGGGCCATTATCACTCGTCCAGGCCCCTACCTGGTTTTAAATGTATGTTTAAGACTGGCCAAACCCAAACCCCTTTTATTCCCTAATTAATTATAGGCCTATTGCACCCTCCAAATGGATGTAGGCTCCCTGTAGACTCCTTGAGCGGGTTTCTCGGATAAGTGAGTGATATAGTCCATATATTGTTATGTCTAGGATATTAGAGTTTTACTGGTATATACTTACACTTTTTTGGGGTGGTTTGACCAAGACGAGCAAAAGGATTCGAGCCAACCCCATGGCCACTGCAAGGTTGATGTGGATTAGAACACGCTCTGTCTTCATACTGGAAATCAACAATAAACCAGTAACTCAGTAAATATTGGTGATACAGTTGAGACTATATAGGCCTGGGGGCAATTCCACGCAAGAATTGATTAAAATCGATTCCACTTTAGGAATCGCGATTCCAGATTTTTGAAGAATTGATTCCCAGTAGAAATCGATTCCCTTTCATTTAGATTCGATTCCCAGTAATAGCTTGCCAATTTTAGAAATTACCTAGCAAATCCGAAGGCAAACCTTTTGTAAGAATATTTGGCCTCTGATCATTTCCACATTGTTAACAAAGTGTGGTAGTGGTAAAGGCCGGCATCATTTCGGAGACGTTTCAAGTAGTTCCACTCGGTGCCAATCGGTCGTTGTCGGTACAATAAGTATAGTATCGTCGATGTACATGATGTACATAAACACGCTCATTTACCTATTAAACATGCTCAGTATATTTAATGTTTTCCCCGAAAAAATGTCATCGATTTCGAATGGAATCGCGATTCCTTTTTGGAATCGGAGTCGACTCCAAAAATGCTGGAGTCGCCCAAGCCTAGTTGAGACCTTTAAAGGCTAATCAAAAAATCAAAATTTTTTACATGATGCAGAAAAAATCCAATAACTCTTGTTCAGCAACTCAACGTCCAGCAACTCTTGTATTAGGAAATGTATTAACCCTAACTCCTTAATCCTCCAAAATCAATACGATTTTACATACACCCTAGGGAGGTAAGGCTATGCATGGTGAAAATCAGCATGGTGAAAATCAACATGGTGGGAAAACAACCTTATGACCAATGGCGTCCGCCATTGTCAAGGAAATTGTCTATGTCTTGATAAATGCATAGTTCCGAGATTGCCCAGTTAACCCCGCCCCTTAGATACTGTTGCTATGTGCTCACAAGCCATCGCAAAAAAAATGGTGACACAACG
Source organism: Henricia sp. BOLD:AAB3569 (assembly GCA_037783545.1). Classification (NCBI taxonomy): domain Eukaryota; kingdom Metazoa; phylum Echinodermata; class Asteroidea; order Spinulosida; family Echinasteridae; genus Henricia; species Henricia sp. BOLD:AAB3569. The sequence goes on from JBBELK010000176.1 coordinate 942,583, forward strand.
TACAAAGCAACAGGACTCGGCATGGAAAGCACAGATTCATTTAAAAAAACTGAAAGGTATTTATGTTTTAGGGTCGACAGGTACCGTAGCACACACTGAGCGAAGGGCTAGTAATGCAGGGATGACATATATTCATAAAAATGCGCTTCCTACCTTTGAACAGTGAATCGCCCGACATTGAAACAAAAATTCACCCGGTCACTGGCGCATACAACATAACAAACTGTATGAGCAGAAAATCGCTCTGTTGTGATTGGTCGGCGGGTTCGCTTGATTGACAGGTCGGAACTATGCATTGCGTGAAATGATCGAGATGGTTTGCGTAACATTTGGAGTGATCCTGCCTTTCCTCAGAAGCTTTCAGCTCAGCACACACATTCCACCACCGTCTCCAGCAACGTATTGACATTAAAGGAAGCCAAGTCAAAAAGTAGCGAATTCTGAAATTGACTTTTTCGTAAGGCGTTTAAATCTCAACATTTTTGACAAAACTGATGGAAGTCACTCAATAACATTTGTCAGGCCTCATTTACATGATGTAAAATTTTGGTTAAATCCGTTGAAAAATTACAAAGTTATTTAATATTAAAAGTAGGACATGTTTGTTTTGACACGTAGTTTAACAATAATGTATGGTCGAGTTCAAGCGTCTGTCCTTAACACGGGTTAACTCGTTCTCGCGCCCGAATAACGGGAACACGACCCGAGAATACTGCACTTGGAACATAATCAACACCACCTATCGATCGATAAACCAGCAGTGTAGCCAAGAAGGACGGGGAGGGGGGCGGACACGCTCCCCATGAAAATCGTCAGCCCCAAGTCGCCCCTCCACTGGAAATTTGGCAAATGGGTAAATAAAATGGTAAAAACACAATTGCATGAAATGCATGCACTCATGATCATAGTGCGTGCATTTCACACAATACTGCCTCCCACAGTAACATTCAGCTCAGCTCACCCCACATTCGCACCGCACCCGCACCCGCACCCCCCCCCCCCCCCCCCCCCCCCCCCCCCCCCCCCCCCCCCCCCCCCCCCCCCTGCCCAAACTCGACCTATAAGTTGTACCTGTTAGCATAAAACAAAATACAAAACAAAAACAAAAAAGAAACGAGACTTACTTTAAGAACAAAAATGTCGCCACCAAAAGAATAACTCCAGCTACAGATAAACTGCAGCCGACATAGGAAATAATGTTCAGCGCCACCAAATCACCCTTGGATATCTGTCAATGCAAAGTCAAATTCTCAATGTGAATTGCGGCCCATTCTACAGAAATGAGTTGAATGTTTCACATTCTGGTCTGACTTTTTTTCAACCACAACTATAGACCATTCCCATTACCATGGAAACCTAGCTTCCCTGTATGTCCGCCATAGCTGGGGATGCGTTCAGTGCATGAACTACATGCGTTATGTGATGATGCTCATTGTGTCGTCACTTTGAACAACTTGCACGTTTGTTGTAATGGTGAATTAATTCACACTGAGCCTTTTCACACGCATGTAATTGAGACGTGCGTCGCTTTGAGAAGAAGCGATGTGGAGGGAATTGAGTGAAACGATGCGTTGAAAATCACTGAATTATGAAGACACTTTCCGTCAAACTTGTCCAAGCTAATTCTTTGGTATTTGGTGCATTGCTCACGCCTCCCCTTTTCCTTATAAAAACAAACAAAAACCTATCCATTTTTAAAAAAATTATCGATAACTTTCACAACTGTTGGTATTTGCCTCATATGACATCACACTTTTGCCTGCTTAAAGTGGTTAATAATTGCCTGAGATCGCACCACAGAGCATCTAGAATCCAAGTTGTGAAGATTTTTCAAAGTAAGTTTTCGCCCTGTAGCCACCTAGTTTTAAAAGTGGGAAAAAACACCACACATGAGCGTGTCAGAAAAACCCACAATATCAAGCAGGGACTGAGAACACAATGCATATATACTGACCCGGACAGGATTCGAACCAGGGTAAAAAAACAAAAGTACCGCTAACTTGATTCCCCAACAAATTGTTGGTGACTCACCTCGATAGAAGTAACCTGCATGAGAATGGCAAAGTTTGTAAGATGTCTACAGCTACAGAGTTGCCAACATTTTTTAAAATTTGCCAACAATTTGAAAAGAGTAACTTGCTACGGGCACCCGCTTTAAACACAAAATTTTATTAATTACACCAAAGGCCTATTTAAACCCCACATTTGAAGATATGCATTCTAGAATTATGTCACAATCGTCATTGGCTGAAACAATTGTACAAACTACACCATTCGTAAATGTTGGCATCTGGGTATCAGATTTCAAGATGTAGCAATGTGAGTCTTTCCACGGTAAAGAGGGCATTTTGGCAACACATTCCATATTTTCTAGAAAATACCTTTGTCTTGTCTCAAATAAAAGAAACAACATGCCTTTCTAAACAAATGTGTACAAATATCCAATATACGCTTGTAACCAGGACGGCCTAAAATGTAACACAAGTGTCCGTCCCAGTTACGAGCGTATATTGGAAATTTGTATAGAGGGTTTTTAGAAAGGCATGCATTGTCACACTATTTGTAACCCTTTTTGGGCCTAAGTTATCTCTTCAGAACAACTTAAACTTATTTCTTTTATTTGAGACAGACAAAGGTATTTCTTGAAAATATGGTCTGTGTTGCCAAAATTCCCCCTTTACCGTGGAAAGACTCATGTACATTTTGTT